>NW_004624734.1:14673780-14686853 GCF_000247695.1 Heterocephalus glaber
CATTTGTTTCCTATGTTGGGATTCCATCATGTTCCTCAGCTCCTCTATTTTTTTAATGTGTCCTCTCTAGATTTATTAATCATTTCTTACACTATGGGCACAATCTCTGCTGATATCCGAGAAATTATTTTTCATTTCATTTTTTCCAAATTCTCTTTCTTTGCCAGTTCAGGGAGTCCAGCTGGTTGAGTATCAGATTGTTCCATCTGGTTGCCCTTTGAGGTTGTTTTAGGTGATCTGGAAGTCTGGTTTTTAGATTTGTGTATGTGTCTTCTCATTTCAACGGGGGTGGGGTGATGTGTTCTGCTGGCACCCATGTGGCTCACCTCCTTGTTGCTCTGGGTGGTGGTAAGGTGGCCCAGAAGGTTCTCCTCCTCTGCACCGGGGGCAGCTGTGCTCCTCTGCGCTTGTGGCAGTGGTACAGCAGCCTGGAAGGCTCACCTCCTCTGCACTCCTTTTATCATTATTTTAGATTCCACTCCAATTTCTATATGAAAGAGAATTTCCTATTAAACAGTATGCTGTGTCATGCTAGCAACAGCCAGAAACATCTCACATTTACTACAGCTCTCAATTATGTCATTTTCTCTCTGGCTTTCTTTAATCTCATGTTGTTTGTTCATCTTGGCCTGAGCACCAACAGGCTATGACAGATATATTTATATACACCATATAGACTAGGTGTGTGGTAAGCTATACCATGTCATTTGTGTAGTATACTCTCTGATGTTTGCACAGTGACAGAATTGCCTAAAGACACATTTCTCAGGCTTTATCCCTGTCATTAAATGTACACACGACTAGACTGTGATCCCTTTGGGGGACAACTTACTTCTCTAGCACAACAGTGTCATTCTTATGCTTGTTGGGAGGATGCAAACACGGAGCCAGGCCAGTATCTGATTTTAGATTCCATATATTTTTTCAGTGACAGAAATAAGCTGTTGTTGGATATGTATGTGTCTCTATTGGCCTGGTTACAGCCCCTCTGATTTCTTGCTTTGGAATCCTGTGTCCACTTTGTTTTATCTCAACTTATAAGAAATGACTTTTTTATATTAATGTCTACATTTTTATTTAACAGCTCTGAGCTTGGTACATAGTGACTTTCATTAGATTGTTGTTTTTTGGTTTACATAAAATGTCTTCATCTCTTTAGCTCTTCTTTCAAAGTATCCAAATTGTCTTTCTTCCTCATGAAAAGAATTTTCTGATTTAATTTTGTGGTTCCAAGCTTCAAAGCTTTGAAGCCCACAGGAAGAAGCAATGTCTGTCTCTGGGCAACAGGACCTAACACAAGATCAGGCATGGGTCCAAATAATCACTGACCTGGAGTGACCACTGAACTGACATAAGACATGTTTCTGTCCACTCTACTTCTTATACAAGTTTCTATCAAAAGTAGAACAGTGTGTATTCCCCAAACTATTGTACTTGTTAAATATTTATAATGAAGAAGCAGTATTCCATCACTTCGAAGTCACACAAAAATAACCCTGATCTCTCTGCTTTCTTTTTTTACAAATTAAAGTATATCACTTCCTTAGAGTCTTATTGCCCAGCTGGGTGATCGTACCCACCATCCCTCTTTGCGCCCTCTCTGCACCCTCTCTGTTGTCTCCTACTTTACAATGTGAGCAACACTGACATTTAGATACTGCAGTAAAGGGCTGGCTTGAGCTAAGCATAGCAAGAGGATTATTTTAGGGATCAGCTCTCTTTTGGAAGCGCATTACAGGAACCAATAACTTTAGACCAGCTTAGGTAAAATAGGTAATTGAAGGATTTGTTGGAAGAGTATTGCAGAAACTCATAGACTCCAAGGTAGACTGTGGGCAATTATTGATAAGCTTCTTCTACATGACAAAAATTTTTGTGAGCAACTGCAAGTCTCCTTGTTTCTAGCTCTCAAGAGTTTCGGAGACATTTCTATTAAAATTAATGCAAGTATTTTGCATGGAGAACTCTGACTGGCTGAACTCCTGTCATTTGCCTACACTGGATGCAATCATTCTAGGTAAGGGTAAGGCCAGGGTTGAATCACATATTCCTCCCCTTGGACTATACCTGTTATTGGAAGAGAGAGTGAGAATGTGATGTGTAGCAAGGAGAGCTAGTTACTACACTTTTGACACAGCAGGGGCTGTAATATTCCTAATTATGTATAGCAGTGTCATAATGGGTATTCCTCATGTGCACTATGTTGCTGACTTAGAGGTCTATTCTGCACAATAAGTCATTTCTGTTGAAGTTATAATTTGGTCTAGCCAGTTATTCTACATGTTATATTGTCTAAGCTTGCTTTGAGTCACTATTAAATTCCATTGTATTTTGTTAAATGGGCTTCTTTTAACCCATCAAATTCCCTTCTAAAAAACCAAAAAGAAAAAAAAAAGAATGATGAGAAAAATAAGGGTGAGAATCGGTCATCTAGCATCTCCAAATTCTAGGGGCTTGTGCTGAATGCATTCCTACTGCCATCACCTGATGGTCTGAATTGGAGAAAACTGCCTACTGTTTTTCATAAGAACATTTTTGGGCAGGGGACTCAGTTACCACTGAGTGCCTAGTACATCACGTGATTTATCTGGGAGCAGAGGCAGTGAGGTAGGAGGTTTAACAGGCAGTGATAACTCAGCCAGTAAGTCTCAAATACTACTGCAGGAGGACGAAACTTAGCCAAACTGATCTTCTAAATACCACTGAAAAGGAGAAGTAAACCATGCAGACAGGAATAAGGCTCCTGTCCAAGCATTACAGAACCCTTGTCACACTTCAGCAACTCAAAACACAGACCTACATACTTATATATCCTTTCTCGTTATTACTGGCAACCAGAAAGCTAATGGTGTAAGTGTAGCATCACACAAACTCAAGTGCTGACAGCTTATTTTTATAGGGAAACCTTGAGAAATTTAACAGAAGTAAAACAAAATGAAGGAAAAATCATAAAGAAAGTGAAGGCACATTATTTAATTCTTGATAGTGGTCCTCACTGGCTTTTACAACTCACTTTTTATTCAACTATAAGCTTTTCTGATAAAATGTGGAGTCAAAACAAAGTTAGAAAAAAACCACATCTTCTTCATCCAGTCACCAGTTGTTGGGCATTTGGGTTGTTTCCAAGTTTTAGCTATTACAAACTGTGCTTCTATAAACATGGGTGCACATATATCACTGTGATGCTTTTAATTCTTTGGGGGAAGATACCCAGCAAGGAAATAGTTGGGTCAAATGGAACCTCTAATCCTAGTTTTTTGAGGAATGTCTACACTGATTTCCACAGTGGTTGCACCAGTCTGGATTCCCACAGTGGAGAAGGGTTCTTTTTCCCCACAGCACCACCAGCACTTGTTATTGGTTGATTTCTTGATAGTAGCCATTATTTTTGGAGTGAGGTGGAATCTCAGCGTTGTTTTCATCTGTATCTCTGAAGTGACCAGTGATGTTGAACATTTTTTCATATGTTTATTTGCTATTTCTACTTCTTCATCTCAGAAATGTCTGTTCATTTCAGATCCCATTTTTGGATCTGGTCTTTAAAGTTGAGGGGTCTGATTTTTAAAGTTCTTTATATATTCTAGATGGTAGACCTTTGTCTGAGGAACAGCTGGTAAAAATTTTTTCCCACATTGTGGGTTGTCTTCATTCTGTAGGTAGTTTCTCTTGCAGTACAGAAGCTTTTTAATAAGAGATCCTAGTTGTTGATTCTTTGTGCTAATTCCCATGTGATTGAGTGTTGTTTTTTTTTTTTTATAAAATAGAGCCATAAAGAATGATGAACTACAGACATTTATAGCTAAATGGATACACAACAAGGCCATACTCTTAAGTGAAATAAATAGGACACACATGTGTAAATATTGAATTGTCTTTCTGGTGTGAGAAACTTAAAGTATAAATGAACACCAAAATGTGTAATAGATAATGTGAAATGGGAAGCAAATGTTCAAAGGGGAAGGGGAAGTAGGGAGAGTGGGGGAAGGTGCAGAAGGGAAAGAAAAAATATGAGAAAAGAGGGAAAAAACAGAAACAAAACTTTTGAACATAGAGCGGGGTAGAGGGGTGGAAAAGAGGGAAGGGGAATGGGAAACAGCAAAAACTGAGATATTACTTTTTAATGTGCAGAATAATCACAATGTAAATTATCAGATTCTTATTGCCCCCCAGTCCTTTGCTGCTATCCACTGCAATTTTTATGCATTAAAAGAACATTTCATGTATATTTCACCCTAAGTGAAGTTGAATGAAGCCTATAAAATGAAAATTGCTTTGTCTTTTTAAATGACCCATTTTGAAAAGATAATATTGAATAAACATGTGTAATAAAACAATTTATCTATACACTGAAAAAAACTGAGATGTATCATGTTCAGGTCCAAATTCCCATTGATGAATGTGATCATAAGGTATACCTAAAATGTACCAATAAAGTTAATTAAAAAAACAAAGTTTTATATATACACACACACACATACATATACTGAAGCAGACACTACAATTTACAGGGTAGGGTGGAGTCAGAGGATGGGGGAAATATGGGGATCGAAGTATAAAGATGATCTCTTGGAAAGAGGGGAAAGGAGTCTTGTCTGAGAGGTTGCCTCCTTCTGATCTGCTCACCTCTTTGTGATGAGGGAAGCAATAAGGGAGCATTGCTAATATCCTAAAGCATGACCTTCTAGACTTTTCTATCAAGACTACTTTAGTAAACTCATTTAGGATTTTGTTTGCCTCCTACAAAAATAACAACACATGTTGGGGTCACACAGCTTCTCCGTGTTGTGTGAAGAACACTGAATTTGGAGTCCAAGATCCAGGTGAAGTCCTGGTTCTCTTTTGTACTGGTTATGTGAATGAAAGTTTGGGGTACTTTACATAAGTAAGGCTATCAAATACAGACGTAATAGCCTTTTGACAAGATTACTAAGAGAACTTGAGACAATAGTGCACAGGAAATTAATTTGTAAGTTGTCTACCTCTTTACAAACACAGGTAGGTGTTGTCATTATTTATGGCCTTCTGTAATCTTATAGTCTGACCTCTGATAAGAAGACACTACAGCTACAATGCAAGCTGAAACTGTCTCAGGGCCTGTTAGCTTTTCTTTCTCTGGTTTGCTTTTCTGTAGCTAAAATGTTCTAGAAGCCCTTGGGAGAGCATCCTAGAATGTGAGAATGGGCACATTCCCTAGGAAGAGTGAAGTGGGAGAGTGTTACTTCCTATACATTGGGAAAATTGTGTTTATCCCAGTGTCTTTTAACCCAGAGCTGATTTTGACCCCCTCACCCCAAGGCACATTTGGCAATGTCTATAGATATTTCTGGTTAGCCCAACAATAAAGATATTGCTAAACATTCTACAGTGCTTAAGAGATATGCTCACAACAGAGAATGATCGAGTCCAAAACATCACCAGGTTCCCAAGTGGGTATTTTCCTTTGGAAAGCTTATGGGAAGGAGAGGTTGTAACCATACCCTTATTGGATTTCCTATTTTTCCATCATATATGATATAAGACTATTTCTAGAGTGATATCCTAGACCAGGTGATGCAATTTACATGCATTTTTTCCATTTTCATGTATAGAAATTATATAGTAGCTACAAAGAAAAAAAACCACTTTAATGTTCATATGTCTCTCGCAGTATCTTTTGGAAATATTTTGTAACTCACATGTCTTTGGATAAGGGAGCTTGGAATGTAAATGTGGTCTGTTATGGTTTGAATCTGGAATGTCCCCCAAGGCTCATGTGTTGAAGGCTTGGTTCATAATGTTTAAAGGTGGGACTTTTGGGAGATGATTGCATCAGGAGGCCTCTGATTTCATCAGTAGATTAATCCATGGATGGATTCTAAATTTGCTGCCATTATTGGGAGGCCATGGAAACTTAGGAGGTAGGACCTAGTTAAAAGGGGTGGGTTATGGAGGTGTGACCTTAGGGACTATATCTTGTCCCTAGCCTTTTTTCTCTGGTTCTTCATCTTTCTGGTTCCTGGCTTCTAGGAGAAGACAACTTTCCTCTTTTACACCTTTCTCCTATAATGCTTCTGCCTTACCACAGGCCTGAAAGTGGAGAAACCAGATGACCATGGGCTGAATCCTGTTAAACTGTGAGCCAAAATAAACCCTTTCTCCTTTAAACTGATATTCTAAGGTATTTTGTCACAGTGATAGCAAGCTAAGACATGCTCTTTCTTTTTTTTGTTATTATTAAAATGTATTTGCTTGAGATATTCACAGCTTTTATATAATTCAGATAGAAATGTGATGTCTATGGTAAGAATCATAAAATCCTTTGTTTAGTAGCCTTATCTCAGCAAATATGCCATATTAAATTTTTTTTTTGGTACTGAAATCAAACTCAGGACCTTGTGCTTGGAAGGCAGGTGTGGTGCCACTGAGCTAAATTCCTAGCCCATGTCATATTAAATTTAATAGTAGCTTCAAATTTTTAAAAATTTGAATTAAAACTTTATAAAGTATTTTTGAATTTGCTTTTGCATAACCTGTCTTCAGATTTCCAAATTATTATTAATATTTTATAACATTTGCTTTGCCAATTTGTCTGTCTCTTTCTTGTTTGCTTATTTTCTTGAACTATACACACACAATTTTTCTTCCTAAACCACTGGATAAAAAATTAAATATGTGGTGCCCCATATATTTCCAAATGTATTACCTAAAAATAAATCTGACTTCTGTATCCCTTTGAAATTATGCTTTTGAGAACTTCTTCTTTTCTAGTATAACTCAATATTCTGGGCATCCTATGCTTCCCCAGGCTCAGCCTTGGAATCAGCCTTTAATGGAGAACCATATACAGAAACCACAGTCCCAGAGAAGACTGTGTTCGTTGCATTGGTGTGCCATTGATTCTCAGTTCTAGCAATAGATACAATGGTAAACACACACCCATAACACTTATATCCATATTTTGTTTTAATATTTGTCTATCTTGAACCATGTGTAGTTCACGTCAGTATCTTCCATCTGAATTGAATCACAAAGTTCCCAAAAATTCATTCTATTTTTCTTCCTGTCATAGCTGTACTTTCTCTGACAGTGAAAACTTGGCTCCATTATTCTCAGTATATTGACTTGTTTGCTCGCCCCTGTACGTACCCTCCCAGCTGTGTGTATCTTCAAGATGTCCTGGGCACTACCTTGGCAGGCTGCTTCCTCACTTGGCCACTTCATAAGTCCTTGGAATAAATATTTGAGAAGCAACAAGGCCTTACTTTTAAGGGAGGTGAGATATTTTCCTTCACTTTAGAGAAGTGAGAATAAGACCATGTTCAGAGTGTGGAGATTATAGCCACAGCCAGGGAGTAGGTGCCACCATGCTAGCAAGCTTTGGATCTAAGAAATCCCCTTTCCAAAACAGACTACAAAGACAAAATAATTACATATAATATTTGATCTTATATTTGATTCTGGTTTAAAAATTCTATAAAAAGATACTATTAGTACAGCTGATAAAATTTGAATATAAACTATGTACAGTATTAGATAATAGCACTGTAACAATGGTAAATATTCTTTATTATACAGTGGTTGTATAAGAGAATATCCCTGTTGTTGGAAAATACATTCTGAAGTACTTAAGGGTAAATGGGTGTGATAGATAGAGCTTATTCTGAAAGAGTTCAATAAAGCAGTGAAAATATCTCCATAAAATGTGAATTTGAATCCCTAGTTTATACTAAGCAGCCAAGGGAACTTGGGGAAATCAGTCAACCTTTCTGTTTTTCCTGATTTATAAAATAGTTCCTTATTCTTATGGTTATCTTAGTGGTTAATAAAAATTAGATGCAATTTATTTCATAGTTCTAGACACTGAGTTGATTCTCAATGAATATTTGTCATGTACATGAATGTGTGACTGCTATAGATCTTTATTCTATGATTAGTTGTAATGAACATGTTCATTTTGGTGGGCTCTTATTAACAATGCTGGAATACATCTCTGCAACTACAAAATGTGCACACTCACAATCAGTTTGTTGAACGGTGTTCTCATCCCTCATGTTCATCCCTCATGAAGGCCAGTGAGGCTGCTGAAGGGACACACAAGCAAGAGATTTCATCATAGCTGGAAAAGAAGATTCATTCAACCAAGGGGCAAGGAGCTCAGCGCACAAAATGATAAACAACCATCACAATTTTCAAAGCAAATTTTAGGGAAGATTTGGAAGATATAATTACTCTCACTGACATGCAAAGGAAGAACATCCTACAGGGAATAAATAACTCACTCAAGGTTGGTCACATGCTTCCCGAATAGCAGAATGAGGTTCAAATTTTGCTCAGAGTGATTTCACTTCCCAGGCTAGCAGTGGCTGTGCTGTTCTTGAACTGATTAATAGTATTATTTATAGTTTTAACCTTTCTTACCTATTATGGGTTGGGAATATTGTCACTTTACTACCTGCTGAGCTAAGTGCCTCTTTTATGCTTAGAGCAGAGTCCCTCATTCTATGGTCCTGTGGTTTCAGGGTATCCATTTTTTTCAGTACCATAGAATTGTATTGATTATCTTCTATATGCTAATTAAATATTACTGAGATTACATAGATATGAAGACAGAATTCATCCATTTTTAATGATATACAGTAGCTTTATGACTTTGTAGATTGAAATGATGCCTGGGTTACAGACTACATGGGATGATGAAGGAAAAATTCAACATGCATATTTCTTCCTCCCATCTGTGAGCATTATTCATTCTCTCTCTCTCTCTCTCTCTCTCTCTCTCTCTCTCTCTCTCTCTCTCTCCTCCTATCCCCCTCTCTCTTTTTTCCTGTATTTCTCTTTATACCAGAGATTGAACCCAGGGCATTTGCACTGAGCTAAATCTCCGCCCTTTTTGTTTTTCAATATTGCTATTTTTTATTAGTATATGTTTGTAGTACATAGTGTTTACATTCCTTGTAGGGAGTTGGCATATGTGCATAACACATCTCAATTTTTTTTTCATCCCCTTTCCTTCCTCTCCCTCCATCTCTTGACCCCCTTCCTAACTGAGAAACATCTATCTTTCTACTTTCTATTATCTGTTCTTTATTTTGCTCTTTATTTATATTTTAGATTGCTCATATAAGAGAATCTGTGTGACAGAATCTATGTGATATTTAACTTGTGTGTCTGATTTAATTCACTTAATATTATGGTCTCAAGGTGCATCCATTTTTCTGCAAATGACTCAAGTTTTTCCTTATTTATGGCAGAGTAATCTTCCATTATGTGTAAACACCACATTGTCTGTATCCATTTATCTCTTGATGGAGATAAATGGCAACATGAAAAATGCCTATCCATAAACAGAAGATTGAATCTAGACCGTTATCTCTCACCATATAGTAAAATAAAATAAAAAAGGATCAAATAATTAAATGTTAAAACAGAAATACTTAACCTGATGGAAGAAAAGCATAGGTAAAACTCCTGAAGTTAAAAGATTAAGAAAAGACTTTCTGAAAAGAAACCCAGTTGCACAGAAAATAGTACCAAGAATTAACAAATGAAATCATTTCAAATTTAAAAAAAAATCTGCACAGCAAAATAACAAAACTAAGAGTGAAAAGAAAACCTACAGAATGCAAAAAATTTTTCACCAGCTGTTCCTCAGATAGAGGACTAATATCTAGAATATAAAAAGAACTCCAATACATTAGATGAGAAAAGACTCAATTGAAAAACAGGCAAGCAAAATGAATAGACACTTCTCTGAAGTACAAATGGCCAATAAATACGTGAAGAAATGCTCAACATCAATGGAAGGCACATTTAACAGAATCTTGCTAAGCTGCCCAGGCAGGACTCCTGCCTCCCCCTCCCATTGCTGGGATTGCAGGTGTGTACCACCACATCCAGCTGTGTTTTTCTTTTTTGTCTTTGGCTGGAACAGCCCTGAGGTCCTGGCCACTTCCCTACCATTCCCATAGAACTGTTGGACAACTTCAGATAGGACATTCACGAGGTGCCAGTTGGTAATGAGGTGATAAATATAAATGTTAGTTGTGATGGGAACATGATCTAATTAGACTATTTCCCCCTTGATATTGCAGTTAGATTTGGCTTTTGGTTGTCTCCTGGAAATGTCTCTACCTCTCACTGCATCACTGCCTTTGACTTCTTTCTGCGACAATAGGGAAAATTTTAGTTTCTTATATCATCTAACATGCAGTGTCAGGTGATGACCTACCTTCACTTTCAGTTGGTTTAGATATGAAAATCTCCATGCTATCCAAATTATTTTTGTATTTATTCTTTTGTGCATTTAGTTTCTATTTATTGAGACTTTAGAAAATACCCTGTTATAAAGCTAGAAGGTCTGAGTAACACTTCTCATTCAATAATAATTAAGATTGGTGGCTCTTAACTGGGGGACATTTTTGTCCCCTCCACCAGAGGGACATCTAGAAATGTCTAGAGACATTTGTCGTGACTGAGGGAGTGCTCCAGACATTGAGTAAGTGGAGGCCAGGGATGCTGCTAAAATTCCTACAATGTATAGAATACCTCCTTCCTACCACCTGCACCCCCCCATGGCCACTGCCTACAACAAAGAATTATCTGGCCTAGAATGTCAATCACGTTGAAGATGAGAAATACTGATATGGATTCTTATAACTCAGACTTGGACAGAGTCCCATATTTTAATCTCAACAACATTTAAATCTCCTTAGATACTGATATAGAATATACATAGAATCTGAATAGATATAGAGTTTGAAATTCTCCCCACCTGAGAGTGATGAAGCTCAGATTATTTTAGTTTCTCCTCACAACACCTCTGAGAGAGAGAGAGGACATTCCTGTTTTACTGGTGAGGCATCTCTAGCTCAAAGAGGTTAAGTAACAGTCAGAAAAAAAGTGTTCCCTCTTCCTCTTTCATGAAGGATAGCAAACAGGTTATTGAGTTTTTACTGAAAGGCTTACTCTGGGCAGTAGGGTGTCAGTGCTAGCATTTTTGGAGGAAATCCAAGTCCTCCCTCTATAGAGTTGTCAAATCATGACTTGGCCTTAAAGGTGGGCCAAAAGTTCCCCTATAGTTTTTCAATGATGTGAGAACAACAGTTAAGGAGTTATTGATCTCTAGGGTGCATGCTGGGACAAAGATGTAAGCATTGGCCAACAACAAGACAACTGTGGTCACTGGTATGTTGCCTCACTTCCATGAGGCTTTATACAAATCAGGCTGCTTTTAAATCTCTCCTCCATGTAACTTTGTCCTTAGTGGGCTGTAAGCTCTCCTCCCTTCCTGGTCTCCTGGGCACATAGATAACTCGTTTGCTCTTTGCTTTTGTGCTCATTTCTATATTGCTTTGTAAGGGTTTTTGCAGTTTCATTTATGCTTAGTTTGTATTTACAAACAGATTGTAAGCTTCTTTGTGAGATGATAATAAATGCTGTCAACCAACAAATTTGCCATTGCAAAAAAGGCTCATCCTCTGGACACTGCATTCTTTCACTTGCTGTATTTCAGAATCATTTATTAGGTATTTTGTACATACCATGTATTGTGCAAAGATAGAAACAAGCATGTAAACACTGGAAAACAAAAGATACTGAAATATTTTATGACGATTACATAGAATAATAAAGGGAAGTCATGTGGCATGTGGATGGCATCCAGAAATATGTGCTCAATGAGTAGTAGAGATTATTGTTAGTATTCTTCCTAATGTGCAGAGGAGTGCTATGAAAGTAGTAGGGGTTTACATAAATTCATTGTATGACTCAAGGGGGTCTGTGCTGGGACCCAAGATATGTAGCAAGATGCTGACAAATATATTTATAGTGCTTTGTGAACAGTTAGGGGGAGCAAACATTTTCATAGATGTTTCATCTACCAGCTGAGTTGGTTCTGGGAATATTTGACAGGCAAAAACATTTCTCCAAGTGAAAGAAATTACTGGGTCTGCATGCTGAGGAGGAATCGGACTCAAACATACTTCCCAGCACTCATTTTGAATGGCATTTGATTTTGTTGAAAATCTGTCAGTTGCTCATTACCAAGTCCAGATGCCACTGTTGGATACAGGAGAGCAAGATGTGCAGCATACCTTATGAGAGAAAACACTTGTAAAAAGAATAGCTCTAGGTACACATATGGGGGATCAGGGAAACCCAGAAAGCAAGTCTGAAATATTAGACCCCCTAGTAAAAGAAATAAATTATTAAATTAGAAGAAAAATGCTTTTAGGTGTACATCCATTAGATGTGTTTATTCTGAGCTTATCCTGAATGCAGAGGATTGAAGGAGGTTGAAGCACGAGCTTCTCCCTCTTCCTGACAGAAGGTTCCTGGTCATAGCATCACTGCATGCTGAACAATGCGGGTCTCATCTTTGCAAGAAGAACATTAATTTTCAAGATGGTTCATTGTCATCAAAGGTCTGCATGCCCTGTAAAATGGAGATAACAAGCCATAGTCTAACTACTGAATGGATGCTCAAGTCAAAATGATACACTCTGTGAAAATCCTATGAATCCTAGAGTCTGTATTATTGGATTTGAACTATTTCCACACTTTTTAGACTTATGTTTCTAGTCTTGTTTCATCCTGGCATGTCAAATATGCCTCAGATAAAGGTCTTCCATCCTAAACATTGCTTTCATTCAGTTTTTATCCCCATCTATTGAAGGATTCTATACACTTTTCCTTGCCAAAGATTGAATTATTTTCTCTCCCACCCAGAGAATTCATCAGTGGTTCTTATTTGTTCTGTGGCACCTGACACTTAAATAGTTTTCATCCATGCTCCTAGGGCAGAGAAGGTGAGCCAGTCCCAGCACCCAGAAGGAGGCTCCCCTGTCACCATTCCACTATCCTAGGGCACAGAAAGTGAGCTGCACAGGCGCCAGAAACACACACTCCCAAAATGGAAATGAGAAGACACATAAACAAGCCTCAAAAACAGACTTCCAGATCACCTAGACCAATCCCAAAGGGAAACGAGATGGAACAATGTGATACTCAACCATCTGGACTCTCTGAACTGGCAACAAAAGAGGATCTGGAAAAAATGAAATCAGAAATAATTACTCAGATAACAGCAGAGATTG
>NW_004624734.1:14688863-14705571 GCF_000247695.1 Heterocephalus glaber
GGTGGAGGGGGTGAAGGGAGGGCAGGGGAAGGGGAAAAAAATAAGAACCAAGAAACTCATGTAATGGTACAAGATCTCAATGATGTATGCAAATGTATTTTATACCTAAAATGTACCAATAAACTTAATGGGGGAAAAAATAGTTCTCATCCACTATTTGTTGAGTAAATGAATGGAAGCATCCAATTTCTCAGTATTTTTAATTCTGCCTAAACATTGTACCTGACTCCAAGCTCTTCTGCATATTTTCATTTGCGTCATTCATTGAGGACATCATACTGCCCAGCTTTGATTATTGCAACTATCTCCTAACTGGTCTTTTTTCTTTTTTGGTACCAGGGATTGAATTCAGGTCCCTCCACTTGCAAGGCAGGCAGGGGAACCGCTGAAGTAAATCCCTGGCCCCAGCCTAACTGGTCTTTTATTGTTAATATCTCCTCACCTCTGCTTGTTTTTTCCCTTCTTACTAATCATTCACCTAAAATATATCCATGTCGTTTTTTTGTTCCAAGATTCCATTGGCCACTCACTGCCTGCAGGATGATACTAGGATTCTCACTGTGCATTATCCCTACCGACTTGGGCTCAAATTCCTTTTCTCTAGTTCTTCCTTCCCATCTCAGGAATCCCTGTTACCTAGCTCTGTCTTCTTTTTTTCTCACCAGCAGTTCCATTTCAAGTTATTTTACACCTTTTGACTTCTGTAAATATCTTTCTTGATTTAACATTGTCCTCTTTATCTACATTTAGCAAATTTCTACCACCCTTTAAGACCTGGATGGGATGCTAGATCTAATCTGAATCAGTTAGCAGACCTTTATTTAAAATATTAAAATCCTTTATTAAAATCCTTTATTTTAGTTTGCATATTAATCATGTTTGCCAATAACATAATTTTGTTAAAATTTCTTTGAAAGAATTTATTTTTTCATGCTACATTAAATCTTCATATGGTTCCTTTATTTACAAAACTGATTTTATACAAATTATCTAATAACCTCTCTGTGGCTCAGTTTTCTCATCTGTAAAATGAATATAATAGTAGTAAATATATCCTAAATGAATTAACACATATACTTTGCTTAGGACAGCACTTCATAAGCACTGTTATAACAAATTTAATTATTTTTGTTATTTAGTCCTCCAACAACTCAATAAGGCAAGTATTATTATGTTTACTGTACAAATGTATATACTGAAGGCAAGAGAAATTCAAGGACTTGATCAAAGATGCATTACTGATAAGTAGAAAAGCCAAAGTTTGAAGCTGAGTTCACAAGACTGGAAACCTGAGATCACAACACCATATACGGCTGCCTCTGTGCAGTTAGTGATTCGAGGTTGGAGGAGAGCTATTTGGTTGAATATCTGGTTCTTTTATTGGAATAGATTTTTAGGGAGCACTTATTTGTGTAACATCTGTATCTGGCACAGTACCCAATGTGCAGAAAATATACAATGAGTAAATGTGTAAACAAACATGATCAATGTGTAATTTAGCATTGGAATTGGCCACCACAGGTTGGAAGCCTATTCCCAGCATAGTGCAGTGAAGTTTGTTCAGCTCCTTTATGTTCATCTGTATCATTCAGTTTTAAATTACTATCATGAAATACCTGAGGCTAATGTTATAAAGAAAGGAGGTTTGTCTAGCTCACAGTTCTGGAGGTTTTAAAGCATGATGCCAGTTTTTGCTCAGCTCTAGTGAGAGACTCGTGGTAAATGTGATCACAATGGTCTAAGTTCATCCAAGATGGGGAGATCACATGGTGAGACAGGAAGCCAAAGTATGGCTGGGCTGCCATGCGAATTGTGTGAATCCCTTCTGAGGGCCCTGAGAACTAACGACCTCCCACTAGACCCCACAATTAATTAAAAGTCCTGTCACACTGAAGACCAGGCTTCCAACATATGATTGCTTGGGGAACACACTCAGACCACATCTGGATCATATATGAAGTAAGGTTTGGATCACAAAGGAGTTGCACAAGCAGATGAAAGTAGGAATGAGCCTCTTCCATTATTTCCTGGTTGATGATTCACACACAGGTAATGAGACATTATATATGTCATCTTTGTTACTTTAAGTTCATAACTCTAGAGTGCAAGAAATGTCACATTCTTTTATTTCTCTGAATCAATTTTATCTCACTCTCGGCCTCTTATTACCTGGAAGGTGATAAAATCAATCTCAGTCATTACTGGGATTCCCTTTCCTTCTCTGTGGGATCTAAAGTAATCACAGCTTTAGAAGGTGTTGAGAAAAAGGGGAAGCCTGGATCTTTTGGGTTTTTTTGCTCCTTTTATTTTTGGTTACTGTGCTAAGAGTGAAATCTAGTCAGAGATTCCCTGCTTAGTGGCTAACTCTGTTACCTACATACTTACATGAGGAAATGGCTGCTTTCTCCCTTTGGGGACAGCTTTTGCAAGCATTCCAATAACGTCAAATAATGTCATGAACATCCTCATCCTTATCTTTACTGTTAGATGTCCTACCATTGACCTGGTCCATTGAAAGCTTCCTTTCCTGTCAAAGCCCAACATTTTTCCATTCCCACCTAGCTGGTCCAGAACCACTCAGCACACTCCCCTCTGATGGGTTTCTGAAACCAATTGTGGACTCTTATTTGTTTTAATGTGGTAGCAAAAAGAGATGCTGGTACTGGTTAGTATTTTACTTTATAACAGGTCTATTTATACAGGTGCCTGCATTATACGAGGGCAGTCAGCACCCAGTAGCAAAGGTCAGATAGAAAATGGGGACCATAAAAGATCTTACAGCATCTTCCTGTATCTTCCTGATTATCCAAGTCTTAACTTCCTTCTCCATTTCTCATTCTCACAAGATTCTCTTATCTACTTTGCAGACCTAAGGTGCGAGCTTTCTTAGATTTTTTTTTCTTCGTCATGCCAGGCCTGAATTCTATTTCCCCTTCTTCAAAGGGCTTATTGAAAAGAATAAATCATTTTTGGTCTGCATGTTACCTCTGAGCTTTCTTTTGAAATCCCACATGTAATTTTTCAGACTTCACTTGAGCAAAGGGAGCCTCTGGTGTTTCTTATTTGGCAGCCTCCTTGCAGTTACTTCTGTATTGGAATACAACAAATAATTTAATTTTATCTCTCTCTGTACATTGCTTTTACGTTTTCTTGCCAAAGGCCCATGTTGCTTTAGGTGAATTCTGTAGGGCTTAGCAGACCTATTCATTTTCTTTTCATTGACCTCAGATAGTAGGAGGTATAAGCACACTTGTTAATATTTGGTACTTAAATAATGAGGCTATGGCTGCACTTATTTATCTTGATTCTTCTAATTGTATCCTTTATAAAGATGATGGATGGTATTAATGAGGGGCTTTTGCTACAAACAAGGTTTCATATTAGAATTTTTGTTTTATAGCATTTATGCCTGTTAAGCATCTAATATAAAATTATTTTCTTCAGAAAAGCCTCAAAGAAAAATGTACTTTAAAAAGAGAAGTCTTGGAGAAGATGGAGAAAGAGCCACCCGACACAGTGTAACCTTCTCACACATTCAGTTCTATTTCCAAATTCTCGTCGACTCCAGTCTCAGCTTGCCATCAAACATGAAATCCTTATTAAGGACCAAGGTCCCCAGGTTCCCAGGTATAGTTGTTTTGGTGCTTAGAGAATGCTGATCACACCAATAATGACATCACACCTAATAAATCTGGCCATGGGAGGGCAGAACCTCTGAGTAGAGGCTGAATAATCACAGAGTGTGGGACATGATCTCCTGCATCCTCTGTGTCATTTACAGCTTCCCACCTAGTACGAGCCACCCATGAGCATCTTTGTATGTAATAGGTCACAACCACTTGGTTAAGATTCTCAACCATCTCTCATAGGAGATCACATTTGTTGAACATGTATGAAGTACCAGACATTATGATAGCCACTGACTCTTTTAATTGAGTTAATATTGTTTAGTGCTTACACTAGTGCCTGACATATAAGCACTCCGATAATAGATTTGTTACTGTTGTTTTTGTTATTTTTATGACAGTATTGAAATATCTGGTTTACCGTCTTTCTTTGCCTGATGAGAAACCTGCTATCCATGAAAGTTAAAACCTTGCTACACTGAAAACAAAGGTAAGAACATGACAGAGGGACACATATGCCAATCTGAAACAATTCATAATTACCAAAGCTAGGTTGACCAAGAAGGTTAGTAGTATAGTACTGAATTTAATCCAAAGTGTAAAATTAATATACATGAGTCATATTGTTCTAAAGAAATGATTGACTAAGTAAGTAAATGGGAGGGAAGAGATGAATTGGTGCAAAAGAATTACAAATGATTTGTAAGACGCTCTCTCCCATAGGAAGTGGAGCTGAATCTTTCTGTATTAGTCAGTTTTCCATTGCTACAATGAAGTACCTGAGGTGAATAATTTAATACAAATAAATAATTTATGTAGCTCATAGTTTTGGAGGTTCAAGCCCATGATAGGGTGGATGCACTGGTTTTGGACTTTGGGGAGGATACCAGGTGGTAATAGTAGGAGCATATGTTGGAGTCAGCAGTCATCTCAAGCTAAAAGCAGAAGAAGGGTGAGGTCCTACATTTCCTCTTGAGGGCAGACTCTCAAGGACTTAGGACCTGCCTCAAGTTCTTCCCACCTTTCAGTGTTATCATGCTGGGCACCAAGTCTTTACATATGTACCTTTATGGGAAATTAGCCATTTTCAAACCACAGGACATCCTTTCCTCCACCTAGTAATGTGGAATGTATTTAATGAGTAGCTGGCAGAGTAGAGTATGGAAAATAGGGGGAAAAATTAACAGTAGAAAAACCTGGTAAACACACTATTTTGGCCAGGGAATTAGGGTTTTATCATTATTACCAGAAAGTCTCATTGTCAGCATATACCACTGGGATGATATAATGAGAATAGCATTTGACTCTGTGCCGTTGTGCCTCAAAAACCCATACTTTTAATATAACTATGAGAAAAATATACAAGCTCAGATTTAGAAGCATTCTGCAAAATACCTGACCAGTACTTCTCTAAGTTGTTAAAGTCATCAAAACCAAGGAAAATGGCAGAAAGAGGCTATTTAGAGGAGTTAAAGTACTCTGTAAGATATTGCAATGGTAGCTGCATGTCATCCTACATTGGTCCAAACCCATAGAAGGTAAAATATCAAGAATGACTTCTCATGTAAACTATGGGGTTTGGGTGACAATGATGTGTTAAAGTAGGTTCACCTGTGGTAACAAATGTACCACTCTGGTGGCAATATGGATAATAGGCTGACTTTGGGAAAGAAATTGTTCGTAGAGTATATGGGAACTCTGGACTATCTTTGCAACCTTTCTTAATCCTAATACTCTTCTAAAAAAGTTTAATAAAAGCATTCTGCAGATTACCAGAATTCAAATCGGTGTTTGTATCTATAGCCTTAATATTTTCTACAGTTTATAAACTTCTTTTATAAAAATTTAATTTTTAAAAATATATTTAGGTGCTCAATTATACTTTTTAAAAAGGCAAAAGCATGGCTGTCATACAAGTGTAAAATGAATGTATCAAAAATGTTATTCAATTTATTTAATGAATGAGGGAACCTAGTTGTGAATCTAGACATATATAACCATCTGAATACAAAGTTAGGCTGTTTGCAGGGCTAGAGACAACACTAACATCTCATAGTGCAATAAATAGAACCATTAGGGCTTCTTTTAACTGGCCAGATATCATTTGCGTTTTTATTTGCAAAAATCTACAAATTAATCTCCGCCCCTACAGAGATGTAAAATAACCCAGTCAATAGAAAGTCAAGTTCAGGATTACATAAAACAAAACCCAGTAATCTCTTGTTTATTTTAAAATTTGGAGTGTATTTGTTGTGAGTCTTCTACCCTCCTTGATCATAAATAATCTTTGTGGATTATTCTCAATCTGAAAAAGCAGTTGATCTCCTTATGCTTGGCTTGGTTATTTATAAAGATACAGCAAGAGTGTTAATTTTCCAGACATTTAGATCTCCTTGAGTTGGTTGTGCTAATCCAGACATATATAGAATTGAGATCTACTGATGTCTGAAAATTAGCTTGGATTGGAAACTTTCAATGAATCTTAAACTGGACTTTAAAAGCCTTGTATTAATGTACTATGTCTTCTATCTGTAGGCTAGGAAAGTCAAGCTTGAGATACTACATCATGTTTGATCTGGTGTTACAATAAATCTGGACGAATTTCTCTCTTTGAGGTTTCCTAAATTTGCCAAGGTCCCTCCCGGGGTTTGTCTGAGAATGACCTTCCTCCCTGCTCTGGGATTGGACTTCTGAACCGGTTTCTTTGGGAGAATGTCAGGCATTGGCTCTATATGTAAGTCTGTCTTTATTCCTTAGTATAGATGTGTCATTCCTGATTTTGAAAGTATCATTCTAAAGTGTGATACTCTTGGTAAGGCCTTGTGACAGAATCTGTTTGTCCAATTATATCCTGCTAAAAAGGAAGATACACTTATATACTGAACTTGCTCAAAAAACTTCATTGTCATGAAAAGCAAAGAAACTTAGTGAAACGTCTTGGCTGCTGAATTTTAAGTGTCACTAAGAATCAACTACCACTTAAAAATATTTCACTTTAGTTTACAAAGCAGAGTGTATTAAATGGAAGGTCAGAGACAGTTTAAGAAAGAAGAGGAAAAGCTTCTTCATATATCCACAGCACTCAAACCTAGGCAGAATACCTCTGACTGCCACTGCTACTGTTACATTGTCATTTGGGTTTTCCAGAAGCTCTTTGATATGCAGTGGTAGCTTCCTGCCTCAAGCTCCCGGGTACCATTCATATTGCTGTCCCCTGGGGCTGTCATGTGGAAACTGCTGCTAATCAGACTCACAGCTTAACAGGAGTGCTTTGACTCTTTCATGGAAAAGTCAGGAGAGAGATGGAAGGAGAGGAAAATATTCTCAAAACTCTAATAAATATATTGGAGTTCAGAGGGCATGAGACATGATATACTTCATATTTCTGCCTGTCTGATAAAGAAATGAACGATATAAAGTTTCTTTTTCTTTAATAGCTTTGTGTTCTGTACTGGTACATCTGCTATAGAATCTTATGGAAACTGAATTCCAGAAAAATCCCCTCCACTCACCTTAGTCTTCTCAGTACTAGAATTGAATCCCCGGAAGTCCGAAGTGAGTGAGTGAGTGTGTGTGTGTGTGTGTGTGTGTGTGTGTGTTTGTGTGTGTGTGTGTCTGTTGGAGATCATAATCATGTTTTCATATTTGCCTGCATTTAAAACATTTTTCCTTCCCCAGCATGCACTGGAAAGCAATGATGAAGGCTGAGTGCCGGAGAAAAGCTGTAAGCTAAGAGGCCAGTGGTCACCTGCTATGCTAGCAATCCACAGAGCAAAACAGTTGCACAAAAATAATGTTACTAATAATACAGAGCCATGAGAGACAAGTGATCACATACTTAACAGAAGGAGGATATTTGTAGCTGTTCACTTTCTCTTGTATTTCCAGGAATCAAAAGTCAGACAGGATTTATTTCCTGAGTTGTTTCATTACTTGATTAACTCTAAAACACATTTAAATATTATCTAAATTTAAAAGTGCATGTGAAGAAAAGAAATAAGGACACACTAATGGAAAATCAATTGAAAAGTGGGACTTTAACTAGAGTGGAGGCTGATATTGATGACACATTCCCTGGAGGCAATATGTGGCCAGCCTGGGCAGTACATCTACAGCTGGTATTTTGTGGCTGCCTGTGGCAGAATTCACTCAGTTTTGTTCCTTTCTTAATGCCATTTTTTCTGATCTGTTCACTTTATCTGCATTTACTGTATGGGAATTAGCTCAACCTACTTTATAACACAGGCTGTTGTTCAAAATATTCATTGAAATATGGTGCTGCCATTAGTTTTTACGGAACCATTATATACTCTGGGTTTCATTCAATACATTTGTTATCATCACATCCAGTACAAATATAGTGCAAGGTAGAGTGCTTCCATTTTGCCTCCTCCCAAATTTCTTTATCAAATGAAAATAAGTTTTAGATACCTCTATACTATGCAATGTTGATGTATAAGATAAGGGTTTTCTGTTTGCCATTACGAAAGAAACCAAGATTTTTTTTTTCCTGAGGATGTCTTGGCCTTAGTGGATAACAAGAAAAGCCTTCTCTGAAATACAGTCTACTCCTGGTGAAAAAGCTTCTCTATCCCAATGCAGGAGCTGCACAATTAGCTGCCCCTGAAAAGCCTTCTGCAAGCAGGTGTCACCTCTTGCATCTGAGAAGGACAGGTGAGAAACCTTCCACTCCTTTACTAAACCAGGGAGGCATTCACTCTCTCTGCTGGTTCCATTCTAATTAAATTTGGATTTTATGTAAACCACAACCCAGACCTTTTATGAATGCAGAATATGCCAGCTTCATTATTCTTGTCAGGCGGCAAAACTAGACCATGACAGATGAGTTTCTGAGCATTTGCTGATCATTCATCTACAAAACATAATAGTTTGATTCTTTCACTCAGGGCTATTTACAGAAACAGAAGTTGATTAATTGAAGCTCCAGCACTGGGTAAATTCTCATTCTCTCTCTTTCTCCTGAATCTGCCCTTAATGAATCTCAAGAAAATCATCATTAATAATACATTACCTAAGGAGGAATACTGTGGCTCATTCCCTCTAGAGAAATTATGTGATTTCATTGACCTCAAATAAGTGTGCAAGTATTTCTTCGACTCTATTTTATCTTTGTTATAATATACAGAACTTGCATGTTATTAAAGAGATTGTTCAGGGTTTCACTTAAAAGTACCATGAAACATAGTGGCAATAATAACAATAAAAATAATGACCAATGTTTATTTAATACGAAATATGGAATAGATATTTTACATTTGTTGTTTCACACCCTAAACAGCAACTCTGATGTATGAGTCATTGTATACCCATTTTCAAAAGAGGAAATGGAGGCACAGAAATTAAGTGGTTTATTCATGGCCTAAACACTAGTAAGGAAGAGTCAGGATATAAGACTAACATAATCAGCTCTAATATCTGTGGTCTTAATGATTGTGCTATATTATGCTGTGGATCAGCAGAATAGACCACAAAGACATGGTCCAGTGAACTGGCAGCAGCAGATGAGTAGACCTATTATATTAAATGTGTTTGGATTCCTTACTATTTTCAAAGACGTATTCTGAGGCAATATCTGTCCCCATTCACACATTCATAGGGAATCAGAAATACTCCCAATCAAGAACTACCTCTCTCTCACCTCGATGAGCTCCAAGTACCAGAATATGAAGCTACCCACTTGGAAGTCATAGCTTGGGAACTTTAGCTGCCGCACCTGACACTTGCTTTGTAAAATGGAAGAAAGGACTTTACTATTCTTGGTTATTATTCCATTTGTAATCATGGGCTCTTATTAGCCAATATAAACTTCTAATACAACAAAGATTGTTTAGCAAGACTACCAGAGTCCTCCATAGCTCATAAAATACCATACAGCCTTCAGTAAACTCCTCTGGAGAATTTCACTTTTGGCAAGACATCTCTTTGGGCCTATAAAGTTTCACTCACAGGACCAGGGTACCTCAAGTTACGGCCACCGATCCTCTTTTTCTTCCTTGATCCATTAGCACCTTATACACCCAAGGATAGTCCCCCTGCAAAGCAAGGCAGGAGGAAACCACAGGAAAGAGACTTCTTTAGGTATGCGTTGCTCACCTCTTCCGTGAGTCACTCTGTGATTCTGCTTGCTGCCCACCGTGGCCTTGTCTTGACATCCCTTCCAGGGAGATGGCATCACGGGGAAAGAAAACATTCCAGGAAAGAGTCAGGAAATCGGACTCTGCCTCTGACAATGCTTTGTAACCTGGGGTTCATTGCTTCGTCATCTGAGCCTCGGTTTCTACATCTTCCACGGGGAGTTCTTACCTTTCACCTACTGAGGCCCATGGTCACATACGCAGTATGTGCTCTGCTAGGTGATGATGGTGGTGCGTTGCTAGAGGCCAGCTCATAGGGAAAGAGCCCTGTTACTTAGGAAACTGTAGGGTTGCTTGGCACATTTTTTGATATTTTAGACTCTGAACTTTCTCATATTTATACAAAAGTTCTATAAAATCCACATTGTAGCCTCTGTCTGTTCTGTCTATCTTCTGATTAAGAGATTGGGCCAAACTTTTATCCTCTGTAGCTCACTGCTATATTTGGCAATGAGATAAGTGTACTTTTATCAAATTTCAGGAACAAAGCAAAGCTACCATTTAATTTGCCATTTAATTGCAATATTCTGCTTCACTGACAAGTTTGCTGGGCTCTGGCTAAGCAAACTGAGTAGAAAATGCCCACGACTGAATTTCAAAGTTTATTTACTTCTGAATTGTTTCATTTAACTTAGTCTTGCCACCTGGGTCTGCTTCTCTGGATTAAGTCTACATTGCCGACTCTTCTGCTAAGCAAAGCTGGAGATGCCAGCCGTATGCATTTCCTGTTGCTGCTGTGACAAATTATTAACAGCTGAAATGCTTTAAACATCACAGATGTATTCTCTTATTTTTGAGGTTAGAAATTCAAAATGAGCCTTATAAGGCTAAAATGAAAGTATCAATAGGACTCCACTCCTTCGGACTTTAGGAGAGAAACATTGTTTTGCCCTTTTCAGCTTCTAGAGCTGCCTGCAATTCTTGACTCATAGCTCTTTCTCTGCCTTCAAAGAGCATCACTGCAACCTCTGTTTCCTTCAACTCCTCCGCTTTCACATTGCCTCACTTCCTCTTATAAGAATGGTGTGCTGACATCAGACCCTGCCAGATAATCCAGGATCATCTTTCCTGCTCAAAGTCCTTGATTTAATTGCATTGACAAAGTCCCTTTTGCTATTAAGGAAACATATTCACAGGTTTTATAACGGTGTGGACATTTTGTGGGGTGCAGCGGGCATTATTCTGTCCGTACCACCTCTCTGGGGCACAGGATACAGTCAACACTCGCTGCTGTGTCTAATTCGCCACTTTCAATGGAATTGCCTGACCTCTGCCCTCCCACAGACTCTTATCTTTGCAACTTAGACCCCTAACCTGCCTATTTTCTTCTTTGATTAGTTTATTTTGCTTAGATTTTGTCCATCTTGGCAGAGATATCAATTGTGTCATATCAATTGTGATAACAACCCAATGAAGTAGGTACTATCTTGATCCGCATTTAACCTATTATGGAAGTTACAAACAAAGATGTTTTCCTAGGACCTCATAGCTGGTGGCAAAGACAGAATTTGAAGCCAAGAGCCTGCTTTAACAGCTAGTTATACTGCTTGTCCTTCAAGTACAATTATTCTCCTCTGTCTCAAAAATGTGTAGTCTTTGTTGCAGAGCAAGGGATATTCCGATTTATTTTTACATTAATTCCAAGCTCTGGATTTCATTTCTTTCCATGACCTCTGGGATCTGGGACCATCATTTGTTTCCTGTCTTGTTGATTTCTTGATCGCCTTTATCTCATTCTCTTCATTTTACGGCATCCTCACCCAAAAATATTCTTTCTAAAACTGCTTCAATCTTCCCATAGTTTCACTTAATATCTATCTTTTGTCATGCTTTTTTTGGGGGGGAGCACGAGGGAACTAGTCTATAATCAACACATCTCTATTTTGTTCCTTGATTTTCTATTTTCTGGCTTATGTGATGAAAATTCCCCTTTTACCCAAAATTTTTGCACAGTTGGCCATTTGGAACATTTCCACCTTGGAACGTTTTTCTCTCTGTTTTTCCAAAACACTGCAATCTTTTGAATCTTTTACTACTCATTAGTCAATTACTACTGATTAGTCAATTCTGTGTGGTTTGGGTGTCCCTTTCAAAACTCACGTTAAAATTCAATTACCAGCTTCACAGTGTTGGGAGTTGAGATCTATAAAAAGCAAATGGGCCATAAGGGCACTATGCTTATACATAGATTAAGGCTGTTTTGTGGTAGTAGGTTACTTATATCTGGAGTGGGTTAGTCATAAAAGGGGGGAGTCTGGATCCCCTTTCCTCTCTGTCTCATGTGCACACTTGCCCTTCTGCCTTCCACCACGGGATGAAGTAGCATGAACACTCTTGCCAGACCCTGGAACTGTATTCTTAGATTTCCCAGAGTGCTGATTCATGAGCCAGATAAATCTGGGTTCTTTATAAATCACCCAATCTGTGGTATTCTCTTATAGCAACATGACTAAGGCAGTTTCCTGTCATCTAGTGTATTTTTTTTCCTATCATAACCATGCCAACTTCCATAAATGCAGCCATCACCTCAACACTGATGACTCCTCACACTCAAATTCCATCTTTGAAATTAAGTTCTGTATACCTCTTACAGGTTTCATATTTTCCCTTGACGTCTTGCCAACCTTTCAAATATAATGTGTGCGGATACAAACACATTCATGTAGTAGGGTTCTGGACAGCTGACCATGGGTCAGGTGTTTTGTTTGAGTGATGTGCAGACTTTAGCAAGTCTGGTGGCGGGGGGCGGGGGGGGGACCACACTACAGCACTGTAATGGAGCTGGATAGGGTTGATAGTGGAGGTATGTGTTTAGGACATAATGAGAACACAGAGGCTTCTTCACCTAGAGCAGAGCATTGGACAAGTGGTATTAGTTAACAGGATAATGGTACAGGATGCTCCTCTTTTCCTGAGGAGCAGGAAAGAATGGTCCCTTCAAAGGAGGAAGTATGGAAAAACACACAGTTGAGTGCAGAAAGGATTTATTTCCTATCCTGAGACAAGCTATTCTTCTTGTGCTTCCTGTTTGAGTTAGTGAGATTGTCCTTTTTTCCCAGCAGAGGGCCCGAGTCATACAAAAGCATGCAGAGCAATACTTGATTTAATGTAAGTATCTCATCAATATTTGTTGATGAGTAGGAGGGGTAAAATTTAGAAATCTCCATTTCCTCACACAAGGTCATTGCCCAGGTCCTAAATTGAGGGTCTCTTGTCTGGGGTAGGTGAGCGCTGTATAAGTGTCATGAGCAAAGTGCTTACCCTGAAGTCCCTTCCTCTTGGGCACAGGGAGTAGGGATCCCATTCACCAGCCCTCACTTGGTACTTAGAATCCTTCTTTTTAATCTGCTTAGCATTCAGACATCCAAGAAAGGACCTGAGCACATTCAATGGCACTGTGCATCCTCATATATTTACTCTTAAGCCCTCTGGCAACAATTAATGAAAGCAACAATTAATAAATTCTATTAGAGGGACTCTAGACCTTTGAAGACAGAGAAAGTAATGCTATTTAAACAGACAATAAGTCACACCTGCCTATCCTAGAAGTTGCTCAGAGAAGCCCAGGGACTGTCTGCCTCTTCCTAAATTCCAAAAGGCCTCCAAAGACCTCAGCTTAGCACTCCCTTAGGGGAAATGATTCCTGCAATTGGCTGAATATTTTTTCCCACCCAAATCCATATGTTGAAACCCTAATCCTAATGTGATGATATGGGAGGGGGATTTGAGAGGTGATTTGATTCAGATAAGATCATAAGGGGCTTCCATGAGGGGATTAGTGCTCTTGTAAGAAGAGGTCAGAGGGTAGCTAACTCTCCATACTGTGAAGATACAAGGGGAAGTTGGCTGTCTGCAACCTGGAAGATAGCACTCAGCAGACACCAGCCATATTGGCACCCTCATCTTGGACTTCCGGTCTCTGGAACTGCAAGAAGGAAGTGTGTGTTCATCATGGTACCCAATCTATGGTAATTTGTTAGAGCAGTCTTAGCTAAGACTGGCACCATACTGTAAGTAGCCCTAGGGAAAGGAGAGTATGGAAGAACTAGAATCTGACCTGAGCTGATGGGAAAGGCTGGAGATTTTCATTTTAGCTGCACATGAGAGGATGAGCTCAAGTTTATGGAGGAAAAACATGTCAAGAAACAGTTTTCATTTCCTTCCTGAATTTATACAAATTTAAATTGTCAATAATGCTTAGGGGCAGGTGTGTGTGTGTATAGTAATAGTAGTAGTTGGAATCAGAGGGAGGACATGTTACACACTTGAGATCCAGTATGTACCTTACCCATCCAGGGGCCGGTGCTCCATGTTGAATCCTTCCCTCTCTTTTCCCACTGGGCTGTGAATTACTTCAAGCTAAGATGGGCCTTATTAATCTAAGTTCCCCACACAGTACTATCTATATAATAAATGTACAACAAAGATCTCTAGTATAAATGAGTGAATAATAAAGTGGAGGTTTTAACTACTTTACTCACCTCTGGGGCATTGTAAGGCATCACTAGCTAATACATCAGAAAAGTTATATGGGCCTTAATTATTAACATTATTTTATCTGCCAACTTCCTATGGCTTATTTTTGGCATATGATATGGCAGTTGGGCCTGGAACAAAATTCCCCATTGTTCACTCCAGCCTTCCACTCCTGTATTCAATCATTTGGGCTAAGGAGGTGCTGGAAGGCAGCATAATGCATATCTTCCTTCCCCATAGCACTTGCAGGGGAACACTTTTTTTGGATTAAAAGAAAAACTGGAGTGGGTTTCACCTCCAAGGAGAAGCAGAGGGAATATTTCTGTTCTTCTGGTTTGATCTGGCATTTTCCAAGTTTCTGTAAAAATAAATTGATGTCTGTCTTTCTGTGTTATTCAGAGGTTTATTAGTAGGGAAATAACTTTAGGGCTCATGTAACTTTTCCCTCTACCTTATAAATTTCTTCACTCCTTTTCCATTCCACCAACCATCCAAATGAGAAGTGCTGGAGAGCTGATCTAGATGATCATAGAGCAATCAGAAAAATGTGAGTATTCTTGTGGTGACCTGGAATTTCCTTGTCATTGGTAAGAAAACTTTTTTTCTGTTTACCAGTAAGTTCCTCTATAGGGCAGAGTCAAACTGGTTCTTCAAGTTTCTGATGGTCAAATGATTTTGAGAAGTTGTATGTTTGTGTGTATGTGTATGCATATACATAAATGTACACTTACAGATCTCATCAGGAAATGTGCCTGGAAATTGGATTCTTGTATTTATATTGAACTTTGCTAAGGGGGTGGGAATTGTTGGAATTCTGTATACAATCTTTTAACACACTGTCTCTTGTATGCACATATCTATAAATAGAGATACACACACTATTTATAAACTCATTTGAAAGTAAGACCTGTGTATAGAAAAATTAGTAGTATGACACTAATTAGTAGATCATTGGCATTAGTAAGAACTCCTGGGAATTTATTCACAGTGTCATGGGAATCATATAAAAGGCTGCTTAGGCAACTGGACAGCTTCTTCATGGAATTATGCCAGAGTTCCTTTTTCCTACTTCCTTTTCTGTAGCTACTCTGGGTCTTGCCTAATACAGTAGACCCTTGAGTTATGATCAGCCTGACATACAAAGAACTTGGATTATGATCAGAATTTTAGTTTTAACTTATGACCAAAGTCTTGAGCTATGACCTGAAACCAGGCCGCTTGTGCTTCCAGATGGTCTCAGATACAGATTTAACCCTCAAGAGTTCTGGAAGGAACATTGAAACAACCTTTCCTGTGTGGGGTTAATTGAGAAATCCTGGGTCAATGTCTCTCTAAGGAGACTGAGATCTGCCTGGGTACAAGAGAGAGACTTTGAAGGTTGTGCAGAGGAGCCTGAGCCTTCAATTGACCAATTTGAGTTACAATCAATCCTCGAGAACAAATTGAGTTCATAAGTCAAGGGTGCACTGTACTTTTTTCTTGATTTCTCATTCTGACACATAGGCACTAGTAGCCTATCTATGGACTTTCTTTGGGTAACCCTGAGGTAGGTCAGTTTGTGTTAGATATATTTGAGTACTCCATTCTGTTTGTACTGTCCATGGGTCCTTCAAACTCAAAGGCCACAAGGCTCAGCAGATAAAATAATCGACAGAGTCTCATAGGTCAGGAGAAAGATGTGCTATGTTTTGTTAAACTGGAATATGCCTGCTCTGTTAAAGGGGGCAGCTTCTTCTAGGCTCTAGCTGGTTAAAGTATTTGAGAATAGATGCCCAGTATTGTCACGTCCACTGCAGATTCCAGAAATCTGACATCTGTGTGAAATCTTCCCAGTCTAAATATCTTGGAATCTGTTATGCTTTTAAGAAAACATTGTTTGAGCTTTCCACTGCCCCCAGCCCAGAGGAAGGGGCTGCCAGGATGCCTCTCCACTGCTCCAAGCCCAGAGGTAGGGGATTCTGGGCTGCAGTTCCACCACTCCCAGCCCAGAGGAGGTGAGCCACATGGGTACCAATAGCATCCCACCCCCTTGGAAATGAGGAGGTACATAAACAAGTCTCAAAACCAGACTTCAAGATCACCCACAGCAACCCCAAAGGGAAAGGAGATGGAACAATCTGATACTCAACCACCTGGACTCCATGAACTTGCAACAAAAGAGGATCTGGAAAAAATGAAATCAGAAATAATTTCTCAGATAACAGCAGAGATTGTGCCCATACTGCAATACATGATTAATAAGTCTAGAGAGGACACAGATAAAAAAAATAGAGGAGCTGAGGAACATGATGGAATTCCAACATAGGAAACAGATGGAATTCATAAAACAGATGCAAACAGATTTCCAGGAGATTAAAAACTCTACTGAAAGTCTACACAGTGGAATGAGCCAATGTGAGGACAGAATTTCAGATATAGAAGATAAGATTGCAATTAGTGACCAGGAAAAGA
>NW_004624734.1:14743010-14776703 GCF_000247695.1 Heterocephalus glaber
AATAATAGGAAAATAAAGAAGAACTCTGAATGAGGACCAAAACAGGGACAAAAAGGGAAGATGAACAATGTGGGAGAGCAAGAGAGTGAGTGTAAGAGAGAGAGAAAGGAAAGAGAAGAGAAAGAAGAAAAGAAAAAAAAGGATCGAAAAATATTTGCCAAGAGTAAGAAAAAAATTAAAGATAAGAGGAGCAAAGGAAAAGAAAAGAGAAAAAAAACCAAACTAATAATACTAATTTTGGGAATAAAAAATAACAATGAAGATGGAGGGCCTCTTTCAGGGTATGTCTCTGCTGTCACAATAGACAATGTGGGTAGCAGTGTGCAGATAGACGTCAATGAGTCTCAGCAAGCTATTTGCAGACCTGTGAGATTCAGGCAGATTTTTTGGCTGCAAGTCCCAAGTTGAGCTCCCTGTCCTCCTGTAGGGTTGAACTCTGCAGAGTGGTATTGCAGGTTCCAGCTGCCCTTCCCCTGAAGATAGTCCCAGTCCTGGTGGGAGGTGAAGATGACTCCAACTTACCCAGTACAGTGGTCTGGTGGTCTGGTGTCCTCTGCATCTTTGTGGGACCAGGTGGCTGTACAGAGAAGAGGCCAGAGGAGCAGGGGGCGGTGTGTGTCCAGTGGATTGCTGCTGGGGCACAGGCTGATTCAGTGTGTTCCCTGTGACTCGTGACCTTGGTATGGTGTCCCCAGACCTGCCTGTCTGCAGCAGGCTGATTCAGCATGTTCTGCATGACTCTGAATGTTCCCTTCTTAACATTTAACACAAAAGCCTCATTTGGAGATAGTTACTGTGTTAGTTACTTTTCTCTCATCGTTGAGACAAAATACCTGAAATCCAAAGTCACAGGGGAAGAGGTTTATTTGACTTACAGTTTGTAGAGGTTTCAGTCCATAATTGGCTGGCTCCAAGGCAAGGATTGTAGAGGAGAAACAACATGGTACACACAAGGTAGCAAATGGTACAAAGAGAGTTTTAACACCATCTTTCTGCCCCTTTTATCTTATTCAGGCTACCGGAATTAGGACAGTGCCAAACTCACCTAGTGGTTTAGTAATCACATGCCCTTAACCCCAGCATCACACATTCCAGATTCAACTACCTCTGAAAAAGAAAGTCCCATCTCATTGGCACGAGCCTTTGGGGGGACATCTGAACACAAACCATAACAGTTATTTTATCCGACATCATGTGAGATAAAATGAAGATGGATATTTTCATTGTGCATCTTCTTGTTTAAAAAGTAGATATCCTCATTTTATTGTTCTTGTTATTTATCCTGTTGGTTTAAGAATGATGGTTCCATTAGAGTTTTATGTATCTCCTGCACCAGGGAATGGTCAATTATTGGCAGCAATCACATTCCCCACACCTCTCTAATGGCTGATGGCCCACATTGTAAATTAAGCAGGAGACATAGAAAAAGCAGAAAATGTGGAGCTCTGCTTTGGCTCATTTAAAAGGTGTTTCATAACATTAACCCTGCACAGAGGAATTCCTGCCGATTGCCATGGTACCATAGGAATACGTGTAGTGTATGGATTTCAGTTTGGGGTGGGGCGGCATCTTGAGACTGTCATTAGCTATCTGGATGGTGACCAGGATAATGAAGGATATGGGAACCACACTGAATGGTTGAATGAATGGTCCAAAGAAAGTGGGATAATTTTTCTCAGAGAAAGAGAAAGTTGAACAAGATTTAATAGTTGTCTTCAAGTAATTTAGAAACTGCAGGAGAGAGTTGACATATTTGGTTTTAAAGGGTCATAATCTGAACCCTGGTTAGAAATTACTAGTGCTCAAGCTTGATATAAGAAGGAGCTTTAAAAAAAAATCAGAGCTATCCAACACACACTAGTCTACTTTTCCTTGCTGTCCTGCTTTTCCACCGTATCTTTGTTTTGAGGGGTTGGCTACTGGGGATCGAACTCAGGACCTTGTGCTTGCAAGGCAAACACCATATCTTTTAATAGGAAGAATCATCTGCTGAGAGGGATTGGCAGTAATACAATATTTCATTCATTCAACAATCATGAGCATGCACCTGACACGTGCAAGTCACCCCTATTTTGGAGAAATGCATGAGGAACCTAGATACTTGTTTTTCCAGGTTGGTACTACACCCTAATACTGTAATGATATTTTTATGTCAAGTGGAAGAGAGAGTATTAAAAGAATGAATTAAGAGAATGCCAAATGGTCTCTTGGAGTTGGTCAGCCCAAGGGGTTTTTGCTTCCTATCATACAGTACAGATCAGCTGCTAGGTTTATTATCTTTGTCACTTACTTTGTTTAATGGTCCCTGCAATTAGCTTCATGAAGCTCAGAGAACCTGTTGATAGCATAGTCTACACAATCTTAAAACAAACAAGCAAATGAAAAAGCAAATTAGCAACAATAACACAACAGCAAAACTGCAGTTGCAAAGAATTTCAGAATGTATCCTTTTAGTTCTTGTAGGGTGATTTTACACTTTTTTTTTTTGGTGGAAAAATCTTGAGGGCAAGAATTTTTTCTACTGAGAAAGTTGATTTTAGTGTGCTGGGGAGCTCCCGAAATTGTGTCAAGGGTCACTTCTGAAAGATGGTAGCGCTAGCAGCTTCGTTCTGATGACTGAAAAGATCTGCTGTTTAGTATCTACATCTTTGCGCTTAATGAAATCTCCATCTGTGGCCTCAGGCCAATCACTCCAAGAGTACTCACTGCATGTGGGTTGGCAGAAATGATTTGTTTAGAGGTTATTTCCATGTAGTGAGTACAGATTCACTCATACATAGCAATTGGCTTAGCGATTTTTCTATTTATGTTGTATGGAGGCTGTCTCTGAGATGCACGGAGATTAAGGAATGAAACTCTTATGATAGTGTGTTCCAGGCTCTGTTTCTTGGCTTAGTATCAGAAATTGCAAGAACTTCTAAGTACTTAAAAACATTTATTCTACACAATTTTCTTAAATTCACTTCAACTTTGAAAGGACAAAGGCTGTTACATAAAACATTTAGGTGAATTGAGGAAACTTTGGACAGTAATTTAGATTAGTAAAATTTAGACATCCCTACTCTGATTTTGGAAGAATATTAATTGGGAAGTCATGAGGAGAAATATTTTAGACAGAATAAAGCTTGAGGGTAACTAACAGCAGTTTCATATTCCCTTATCCTTTCGAATAGAACAGAAGGAGCAAGAGAAATAGGTTGTCTCCCATGTTTGCTTGGCGTTTTGTTGGTACAGGAAATGAGGGAAAAGATTGACTTTGCACTCTCCATTCTTTATAAAACTACAAACCCCAGGAAGCCACAGACAGGGTGTGGGAATGACATGTTGAAAATGTTCTTGGGTTCCGTCGAGAAGAAGGAAGTGTGGCAAAGGAAAAGCTCTCCAGCCCTGGGTTGTTTGTAGGCTGCTTTTCTGCCCCCAGCGGGGTGTCCTTTCTCCCTCAGAACTGCCAGACTCTGCTTTTGTGGGTTATCTGAAAGCAGTTCATTGCTCTTGTTTTCCAAACCGAAGTCAGTTTATGTCAATCTCATTTCATTTTCAGCTTTGTGTGAAGCCAATCCTTTCATTATTTTTGACTCACATTCTTAGATTAGATCCATATGTTTATTAGTTCCAAGAGAAATCCAGTAGAAATCAGATCTCCACAATTTATGACTCCTCAAACCCTAGAAAGATTATGGAAATCTTTTCATAGTAAAATACAATATGCAGTTATTCTAGAAATTTTTGCTCACTTATCTTCATAATCGTAAATTATTTCATACCTAATTACAAACAGACAGACTGAATAATCGTCTTCACTGAGAGATGTTTGACACTGAGAAAATATAGCCTTATTTTATAAACCTTTTAATGTTCAGCCTATAAATATGTCACTGCTAAGGAGTACTGCATCTTTAAGTGTATTAAAGTCACTCTTGTGTAACCAAACATAATGGAATTTTTAAATGAATTATAACTAAAGTACTTAACAAACAACTTTTTAAACTTTCAACATGTGTAAAGCTATTTGAAACTGTCCATTTCATATTAAATGCCCCAAAGTATATTTCTTTCTTAGTCATTTGGCAAAAAAAATTTATACTGGTAGAACCTTTTTTAAGATATAGATTTAATAGAAAGAAAAAAATTCAATAGTAAATTTAATACCTATGCTTCACTCATAAACACAAGGAATCACACCAATGAGGTGTCGATAGATCTCTGTTTATGTTTGGGAAAGATTAGGGAAAGATCAGTACATATGCATTTAATTTGGTAAGAGGATCATCCATCTGTATTCTGGTGCCTGGAAATGAAGTAATGAAGTTGTAAAAACACAAACCCTTCCCTTCTGTTTGAGATCTCAATTTACACCATAGACTGGCTGGCTGGCCTTTAGAAAGTAAGAGATTGCATTTTATCCATTCATTCATTGCCCTAGGTATCTTATTTCATAATTCTAATGGCAGATTTTAATGACTGGTTTATATAAAACTTCAGTTTACCTCTAGATTGATCCTTAAATTGCAGAACTGAAATTTTATCTATGTTGATCACCACAATATTGTAGGAGATAATAGGACATCAGTGGATGATTTTTGAATGAATGGATGAATGAATAAGCACATATTCAACTGTTGCTTGTTAGCATTTGGAAATGCAAGGTCAAGCAAAGAAGCCCCTGTTCTCAAGGATCCTACTCTTTGAAAGAGAGAATGATTCCAACAGCTTGTGAATTTGGAGGGCTTAAGATAAAAATTATCTAATCAAATTCACTATATCGCTTTGGTGTTTAACAGGGAGTGACATGAGTTACTACAAGATGTACTGCCTGGACATCTGGAGACAGCATTCTAGGCCTGTTGGTTTCAGGGCTGTGTCGACCATCTTTGGTGCCTGATTTAATCATGGGAAGAAGAACCTAATAATAATGAAGCACTGCATTACACTCCTAAATCTATACGAAAGTATTTGTCTGTAAAGTTCAATTGGTATCAGAGAAGAGACTGCTGCTCCATCTAAAAGAGGAAATGTGTTGACTGTTTGGCATCCAACATATCAGGTGGCACATCTGTGAGTGGCATAAAGGACAGTGTGGATGATCCCAGAAGAGAACCACTTTTTAATATCTGAGCCTTGGCCTCAGATTAGAAAGTTTTTTATTGAATTCATTGTAACACCAGAATTGTCCCTGGTATATGTATTTCAAACCAGAATGGGGTCTTGGTTATAAGCTCTGTGGATTCTGGGTCTGGAAAGACCAGGTTGCTGAGCCTGGGCAGTCCATGAAACTCAACTGTGATTCAGTGAGCTGAAGGAAGCTTAAGGTAAAATAAATTATTAAACCTATGTCCTTAAATATCACCCTATTCCAATGAGAAGTAATGTACTACATGGAGCAAACCTTTACCACCAAGAACTTGCTACACTTCGAGAAGGAAAAAAGAAAACTTTTCCTTTCTTTGCACTTTCTCTGATGAGGCATTCCAAATTTAGAGTGTAAGTCTGGGTAGTCAGTAAGCATTTCTGCAGGGTGGTTGATAGGCAACAAAAGTCTCAGCTAATGGAGGAAATTCTAACTGGAGAGAGAGAGATTTATGTTGTCTTCTCCCTTACCCTGGATCCTTGTAGTTAAATAAAAGCCAGATACTTCTAATTGTGCAAGGGTGCTTGCTTCTCATCAGCAGAATCAGGAAATATGAAACTGAGATGGACTGGGTCTTGTGCTTTTCCCTTCATCTTGCTGGAGTCACTTCTGGGAATGTGGTTATTCTGAGCATAACATTCATCCTTTGGCCCAGGTGGTGGTGGAAGTGAGTGCTCCACTCCAGCTATTTGAGATCTTGGGTTGTTACCATGGATTAAAGAAAGATCACAAAATAGAACAGAGCAAAACAAACAGGTGGTACTTGGTGGGATGATTGTCTGCTGATTTGTTCTCCATGGGGACATTTCATAATACAGAATAGCTTTGCTTGAAAATATGCACTTTTCTTCCCCTGCCACCAATCTTTCCCACTTATTTCATCTGCTCATTACCAATAAAGTTGATTGTTCGCCACTGCTGTTCTTGAGAAAAGCCACAGACTACTGAGGACTTTTCTTTTTGCTTTATGTATGATAGCAAGAGCTGAATAAAACACACACAGTGCCTGTTGGTCTACAGGTGAGGAGTCAAGGGGAGCCTATTATATGTGAGGAAGAAAGCACAAGTCTTTATTTTTATTTAAGAGTAGAATATTTTCCTTCTTATAAAAAATGGAAAAGAAATGATGAGAATGGAATCCAGTGGATCAGTGGAGGAGAACATGCTTGAAGAATACTTCACATATGTGTGCACATACATAACCATTCAGGAGAAGCATGTATGTTGTGACACTGAAAGTTCCTATAAATTGTACTGCTGAGTAGTACTCCATTGTATACAAAACACATCTTTTTATCCTAATTCACTAGCATTTGGGTTGTTTCCAAGATTTAGCTAGTACAAACTTGTCACTATAAACATGGGTGTGCATATATCCTTGCGGTATGATGCTTTTAATTCTTTCAGGAAGATACCAAGAAGGGGAATAGCTAGGTCAAATGGAACCTCTAATCATAGGTTTTGAGGAATCTCCACACTGATTTCCACAGTGGTTGTACCAGTCTGCACTCCCACACACAGTAGAGAAGGGTTCTTTTTCCCCACAGCCTCACCAGCATTTGTTGTTGGTTGGTTTCTTGATAGCAGCCATTCTTTCTGGTGTGAGGTAGAATCTCAATGTTGTTTTAATTTGCATTTCATGAATGACCAATGATGTTGAGCATTTTTTCATGTATTTGTTTGCCATTTCTACTGCTTCTTCTGAGATGTGTCTATTCATTTTAGATGCCCATTTTTGGACTGGGTCTTTAAATTTGAAGAGTCTCATTTTTTTCAATTCTTTGTATGTTCTAGATATTAGTCCTTTGTCTGAGGGACTACTGGCTAAAATTTTTTCCCACTCTGTGGGTTGTCTTTTCACTCTGTTGATGATTTCTTTTGCAGTGCAAAAGCTTTTTAATAAGATGAGATCCCAGTTGTTGATTCTTTGTATTATTTCCCATGCAATCTGGATTTTGTTCATGAAGTCTCTGCCTACCCCTATGTCCTCAAGAATTCTACCTTTTCTCTCTTCCAGCAGATTTAGTGCTTCTGTTTAATATTTAGATCTTTGATCTATTTTTATTTTAGTTTAGTGCAAGGTAAGAGACATGGGTCTAATTTTAGTTTTCAGCATATCGAAAGCCAGTTTTTCCAGCCCCACTTATTAAGAGGCTATCTTTTTTCTAGTGAATGTGTTTGGCACTTTTGTCAAAGATAAAGTGACTGAGTGTGTTTGGGGTTATTTCTTCATCTTTTTGTCTGTTCCATTGATTCTCAGGTCTGTTTTTTGTTTGTTTGTTTTTGTTTTTGTTTTTGCTTTCCCAGTACCATGTTGTTTTTATCATAAAAGCTCTGTAGTATAATTTCACGTCAAGGACTGTGATGCCACCTGCCTTGCCTTTGTTGCTCAGAATTGTTTTTGCTATTCTAGGTTTCTTCTGGTTCCAGATGAATTTTAGGAATATTTTCTTTCGTTCTGTGAGGTATGGATGCACCTTGAGACCATACTCTTAAGTGAAATAAATCGGACACACATGTATAAATATCACATTGTCTCTCTGTTGTGAGAAACTGAAAGGTTAAATAAGGATCAAAATGTATAATAGATAATGTGAAATAGGAAGAAATTGTTCAAGAGGAAAGGGGAACTGGGAAGGGGAGAGGAGGAAAAGCAGGAAGGGAAAAGAAAAAAATGAGAAAAGGAAAAAAATGGAAACACAGCTTTTCTAAATGGGGTGGGGCTTGAAGGAAGGGAAGGGGATTGGGAGAAACAGAGGAAGCAAGATACACCATGTGCAGGTACAAGCTCACTATGATGAGTGTGATCATTATGTATATTTAAATTGTACCAATAAAATTAATTTAAAAAGAATGTTCCTGTAACAGTTCTAATCCTTGAGGTGGTCACAGAATGCTCCTATGGGCTTGAAAGTGTAATTTAAAGTTGGTCACCTGGATTTTTCCTAATTCACCATTGAAATCTTAAACAGGAAAAAGGCAAGGAGTCCCACAGTAGTGCTATAGTAGTGGCCTTTGTAGTGCTATAGTAGTGGCCTCTGTAGTGCTATCAGAGCTCAGAGACAAGAGACTTTGCACGTTTCTTCCTTTGTCTGGGCTCCCTTGCATAAGGGACAAGTTAGCTTATTTTCTCTGCTAAATCCCCATCGTGGTGAAACAGGAATCTTTTGCCTGCTCTCCGTGGTGCAAAATGATGATCTGTAAGTCAGCTTGTCTGAACCCAGGCAGGGTAATGCAAGGTTTGGACACAAAGTCTCAATCCAGATCACAGGATCCAAATCCAAGCTTCACTGTTTGTTTCCAGCCAGTGTTGGGGTAAACTTTATTAACCCTTGAGTGGGGGAGTTTCCACACCTCTAAGATGTGAGATAATGGCAGGGTGTGCCTAGAGCAAGGTAGCACCAAAGGACGCATGACTACTGATATTATTGATATTATCATTCATCCATTCATCTGAATCCAATAAATATTCACAAAGTGCCAACCATACAAAAAGACACTGTGCTAGGATCTAACCTGTATTGGCAAAAAACAAATGGGCCTTTGCTTTCTTGGAGGTTTCAGTCTGGGGGAAGGAGCTGCATAAAAATTTAAATATATTTTCAAGATAATTTCAGATTCAGCAAGTGCTAATGGTAAGTAATAAGTATTTAAGGAGATAAAGTGAAGTGACTTAAAAGAGCACATGGTGGTGACTGGATCAAGTTACTTTGAAAATCCCACTCTGAGACATAGACAATTTTACCAGGAAGAGTATGAAGCTCGATCCCTAGGGTCCCTTTAAGGCCTGAGCCCTAAGTCCACTGATTTTCTTAGAAAGGCTTTCTGAAGCCCTGTGGGCTTTAGACACCAATAAACCTACACATGCTTCTGCTTAGGAGAGATAAGTGAGGGGTAATGATGGTAAGAGGTAAGTGGTAAGATGGTAAGATGGTAAGTGATGGTAAGAGGGGGCTGGCCAAGTACAGACCCGGAGGAAGTGCCTTCCTGGTACAAGTGGCTGCATGAGCAGAGGCAGGAAGGATCTGACAAGCTTGGGAGTTGTCAAACCATTACTGTGGCAAGAACTTAGTGAGGTGAAGGCAGAGGGATGTGTAAGGTTGCAGCCCATTGGGGTATACTAGTGGAGCAAGGAGGCTCCTGGAGGGTGCCTAGTTTGGTGTTGTGGGTTTAATATGTCCCCCAAAAGGGATCTGTTAAAGTCCTAAAGCACAGTGCTTCTAAATGTGATATTTGGAATTATTCATAGGGTATTGATGCAATCAGGTAAAATAATGTCATTAGATTGTACCCTAATCCCATATGACTGCTATTCTTATAAAGAGGAGAGACATGAGCCCAGAGACAGACATCAAGCAGCAGCAGATGAGTAAAGACACAGAGAAAATGTCACTCAAAGCCAGAAAATTGGAATAATGCATCTGGAAGCTCAGTAACACCAACAATGGCTAATAAGCTACCAAAAGCAAAGAAAGATTCCCTACAGATTTCAGAGAGACTAAAGCCCTGTGAGCTCCTTGATTTCAGATTACCACTCTGAGAACTGCGTGACAATATATTTCTATCATTTAAAATCACCAGGTATATGGTACCTTGTTACATGAGGCCTAGAAAATAGAGAAGGGAAACCATTTGAGAATTTTAAGACTGAGTGGTGGGATTTACTTTTATGTAAGACAATTTCTGCCTTATGAAGAGTACACTGAGAAGAAGTGGAAGGAGGGAGATCAGCCTGGGACTCACAGGGATCCAGGTCTTGAATAACATTGGCAGGAACTATATTGGAGACAAAGAGAAGTACACAGACTTCAGATGAAGACTGAAAGTAGATCCACTGGAATTTGCAAATGGGTTAGACTTGGGGAGTAGAGGACTCAAGAACGACCTAGTCCTTGGGATTTTCTATCCATTTTACCTATAAGGTGGTCTGTCTTATAGCTGAGAAACATTCAGAGCACTGCTGAAGTTCTTACTCACCAATTTCATGGCACCATTTCACTTAATAATCTCTCTTGTTTATTAACTTTAATAGTGTTGTAGCATTTAGTTCATATTCTATGAGGGAAAGTATTATGCCAGACAGTTCCATAAATAATTATCTTCATACTTTCATGAGTGCTTTATTTATTTTTGATGATCACTGGTGCATTTTTGAGCCCATTAAAGCCCTAAAACTCTACCAATAGGCACCTAAATGTGGTCCTCTAATTTTCAAGAAGAATTTAGTAGCTGGTTGTTGAGCTACTAAACTCTCCCCAGCTACACTACTGTTTCAGCCATTGAGAGTTTAATGGAGGAGAAAATCAGAATGTATTGATTTCCTCTTCTGCCCCCTGGAAGAGGCATTCCAAGTTGTTTTTATGATGTTTTGAAGCACACATGACAGTGTCTTTTCAAGTATTTGAGAAAATCTAAATCTTTTAGGTGAGCATATAGCCAGCTCTCACTTGGGGTCTCCCTCTGAGTCAATGTAAACCTGTGGGTTAGGAATATGAGGTAGGATGAGATAGACACAGTCTTTCTGCCCTCAGAAATGAGTGTGTGTGTGTGTGTGTGTGTGTGTGTGCATGCTCAGACCACAAGTCAGATCGAAGATTTGAGTTTTCATGCTGATTCAAGGACTTTATCTAGTTTTGTTAAGACACAGATGTACTCATACCTCTTTTGTTACATTTTTGCTTATGGAAAATTTACTGGAAATAGTTCCTTATGGTTCTACTACCTTATCTGTACTCTCCTACTCTCTATTAATTTAAATCAGGAGCTTATACATTTTGGGAGGCATGGATATAAAAAATTATCCATTATTAAGGAATAGCACTCAAGCAGTAATACTTTAGTGATGAGCATGTGTCAAGTGGTCATAAGGAAAATTTAGTAAGAATTTGTGAGCAAAGTCACTGTGACAGTAAAGCTCAATGTGCACAGAGATATGTCACAGAACCAAGCTGTGTGTATCAGATCAGAAGGACCAGCTATGTGTCTGTACTTAGTACGGTTGCCAAATATTTTCCATTTTCCTTCTTTTTGGATGGGATTGTCAGATCCAAAGCATAATAATACAGATAGTTTAATTTGAATTCTAAGTAAATAATAAATAATTTTTTGATATAGGTATGTCCTGTGTAATATTTGGCACATCTAGTATAATGCCATCTACATAATAAATGAATCTCTTCCTAAGCTTCTGGTTTTAAAAGAGTTTTTGATGTCCTGTCTTCTGGAATGGAGGGATTCAGACTCTCTCTGTAGTTCCTTTCTTCTCTAGTGATCAGAAGTTGGAAGTTATTATGCTTAGGGTTCCTTATCTACATTTAGGCTAATTACAATTGGATGGCTCTACAATTGTTATGTGCAATATCTTGAGTTCACCCGCAAAAAAAATGCAAAGCAATTTATAGAGCCTTATATTTGGGAGCTAAGCAAATATTAGGAAATGGCCATTCCCTAATCATTCAATAAATGTGAGCAGGTTCAAGTCTCACAAGGGATCTAGTTAGGTAATAGGAAGGATTCTAGAAACAGCAGGGTATTGTTATGACAAAGGCACACAGAGCGGCCAAATTAAGTGAGCAAATGAGCTCAAAACAGGACCTTTGGTCTCCAAAAGTAGGTTATCCCTGCTTGCCAGTTAGTTTTCTGAGAAGAGTTAGGTCCCTTCTCTCTGTTTGTGTGCTGTTGATTTCTTTTTATTATGTATGCTTTCTCTATATGTATTTAAAGATTAAAAAGCAAGTCCTGACATGTTAGACTCACTAAGACCCACTGTAAATTCTCTGGTGTGTTTACTTTGATTGTTTCTCTAAATTTGGGTTGGAGTGGGAAGCTGAGAGAAAACCACCATGGAAGGGGCAGGCAGGGAGAGTGCCCCAGGCACGGGACTTCAAGTCAGACCTGAAGCAGGTGCCACAGTCCTGCTTTGGGGCCACAGTCAGCAGCGATCCACACTCAAATGCCACCATCCTGAAGCGGAGCCAGGGATCAGCTCTGTGCCTGATGAGTTTGGTTCCCCAGACCCGCTCAGGTAAATCTCCTCCTAAATTAGAGCCAGGAGAGATATTCAGCTTCACATTTCTGCCAGCCTTTCATTAATCCTCTAGACACCAGCAGGATCTGTCTTGCTTTCTCTTTTTCTTTGCCAGTAAAATGACACTTAAGGAAGAAGGTACCTTCAAACAGGCTGGTACATTCCTGACAAACTTTCATAAATATGCCCAGCTGTTTCCCCAATCTCTGCTCTGTGTAGCCTGCAAATCACTGATTAATTTGCACACAGCTGCTACAGATTCAAAGGAGACAAGCCCCTGAGAAACATTCAGTGTAGCTGGTATTAAGCCTCTAATTTCCTTAAGTGAAAAGTTTCTAAAGCTGTTCAAATTGCCTGAGAAAGATGCAAAGACAGGGCTCCTGGGCTTCCTCTTCTCATCTGATAGATGCACTTTCATGCTGAAAAATTCACTTAACTGTTGTGTGTCTATGTTACCCTAGCAAACGAACATCAAACCACTGCTTAACATCTTCTAGACAAGTGTTTTGAAAACATCTTTTGTGCAAGAAATGAAAAGAAGACAGTGCGTTGTCAAGGATAGGATCTGAGTTTTAGAGTCCTACAGGCTGGAGTTATAACCCTTGCTCCCTTTCTTAGCTTGGCCCTAGGGCGTTGTACTTATCTGTGATAATTCAGCCTACATCATTAGGCCCTTGGGAGAATTTAACCAGATAATGTATTCAACGGGAAAGATGTAAACAGTTTCCATAGCCTTTTCTGTCACTCACTGCTTAAGGAAATTTTGGTTCCTTTGAATACTTTGGTTGTACAAACCAGAATAAGTGATAAGAAAAGCATTTTGGAAAGGTCTCCAAGACCATTTTGAGTTATACTGCAAAGGGTAGGTATCTACTCCTAGAAGGAAAATTATAACTTCAAAGAGACGAGAGCAGGAGAGCAGGAAGTAGAATAGACTATTTTGGGGAAAGAATAAAAGAATTTTGGAAGAGAAGGAGGGAATTATAGCCCATATCTCCTGTGCTCTGCCATGTAAGGGACGGCAACAGAACAAGGGGACAAAAGAGAAAGGAAGGAAAACCTTTTGCTGTGGTCATCAATCACTTTCAGGAGTTTTTGTGTTAAAATGTGTGGCCAGGACTTTGCTTTGTGGCCCTCTGAAGTGGGGTGGAAGATTCCTTGGGGATGAAGAGCTGGGAGGAGACAACCAGGAGGATTTCCAGATTCTTCCAGACTGGAGGTGACAGGGACATCTTAGTGACTGGGCCTGAAGGGGACATTCAGCAGCATGCTGAGCTGGTTAGATTGCAAACACAACTGAGGTTTTTCTCCTTTGATTCCTTAGTTGAGGATAATTCTCCTATTCCTCTCCAATGACCAAATTATTCTCCTCCTTTTAGGTCCTCCTGTTGTTCTCCCACCTCCGGAGTCTCTCCATTACTCTCAAAACCTCCATTTTTGAAATTCAGATTCATGAATCACAGACTATTCCTTCATTATTTCTTGGCCCTGATTCTTCTTCCAGTTAGACCACAAGCTCATTGAAGGCAGCTTCCCTGTAAGTCTTTCTCTTATCCTTGGTACCAAGCGCAAGGCTAAGGAGAAATAAATAGATATTGAGTTGGAGTGAATTGAGTTTTGAAGCAGTTGACCAAGAGAAACACAAAGAGGTTAAAAATCAAAGCAAATCAAGCTATATTTGGAAATATCTTTGCAATGCAGTAGCAGAGCATTACAGTGGGATATGTACAACATGGTAAATTCAGTGCATCATCTGAGAGGTTGAGGCAAAGGAAAAATGTAAAGGCAAAAGTGAAGAGAACTACATAAGATGTTTTGAAACAACAATCTCGGGCCACAGTAATTAACTGCACAGGCTGCGCAGTTGCTGAACAGATATCCTTGCCATAATACATTTTGTGTAACCTTGTGGTGTCCTTTCTGCTATATCATTAAAGGAACTAACAAGCCACTGTTTGGGTACCCTCCTGTGTAAGTTGCTCCTTTTTTTATTGCAGTTTGTCTGCAAGGATGTTTATGTAGTAACACTGATGTCTTAGGTGGTTATATGTCTTATTGGATTTCTAAAATTCTGTTTCTCCAAAAAGCTTGAAACGATCCCCAGAGAAGACTACGTCTTAGTTTATGGAATATTTTCTGTTTCGTTTACCAGGTTAAAGCAAGGGAACAGAATCCCTACGTAGCAACAAATCAAAATCTCACATTCCAAAATGAAGTCTTGTATGTTTGACAGTGATAAAGAATAAATACATGTTATAGTTTGCATCTTAAATGTCCCCAAAGGCCATGAGTTGAAAGGTTGGCTGCCAGTTTGTGTCTCTGCTGGGAAGTGATGGAACCTTTAGGAGGTGAGCTCTAGAGAAAGGAAGCTGGGTCATCTGGGATGCACTCTGGAAGGGGATATTGGGACCCTCATCCCTTCCTCTCTCTCTTTTTGCTTCCTGGCTGCCATGAGGTGAGCTGGTTGTGCACCTGCCCCTGTAGGCTCCCTGCTGTGATGCTCTGCCTCACCAAACAACAGGCCCAAGCAGCCCTAGGCAAAAACCTCTGACATTGTGAGCCAAAAGAAATCTTTCCTCTTTATAAGTTGATTCTCTCAAGTATTTTGTCATAGCAAAGGAAATGCACACACAGGGAATGTGCACAAGAAAACAAACAGCTGATTTGTCAGACATCAGGATATTTGGTTTATGCGTGCTTTTTAAAGGTAATGAGCACAGAGAATTTCAAAAACCAGAGAAGTTCAAAGGCAGAATTAGTAGCTAGAAAATACTACTTTTCTCAATTATGAGACAGTAAACTGAGACTTGGAAACATGATTCCATTTAAAAATAACCTGCAATGATAATGGTCTAGTCTATAAGGGAATTTGGCCTTGAGAATATTTATCATATAAAAACTTATAGGATCTATGAATGAAGGAAAGTCTAGCAAAGAAATAATTTATTTACAGATAGCTTTTTCCAAACTTCCTTTAAAAACCAGTACAGCCACTGAGCTTGAATTCACATTTAATTTTTTAGATATTTGATTTATGGCAAGTTTTAAAAAGCTCTTCCATTCTATAAAAACATACTGAAACTCAGGCTCACCAGACCAGTTTAGTTTCAGTGGGAATTAGAAGTGACCAACATGTCTAAGAAGGTGCTATTTCTTCCAGATTAGCTTATTCTCAACTTTATTTCCTTACAGGATGGGAAAAAATGTTCTTTACTTTGAATTACTTTCTAGCAGAGATATATATTCTTAGGAGCGATTTAACTTTATCTTCTATTTTCTTATCTGCCTAAGAAGATGCAGTTGCTCAAAACCAATTTGCTTGGCTAATTCTTTCTTCTGTCATCTTTGCAATTATTTCTGATAGGCCTTGGCCCAACAATTCCTCCTCCATCATGTGGTTTCATCTGGGCTGAAAGTTTGTGTCCACAAAGTCAGTTGTCATGGCAACAGCTGGGCTATTACCAGCTCAGTATTTTGACTCTGCAATATAGAAAGGAAAAGGGAAATGAATGGAGGTGGAGAATATTATGTGGCTATTTCCAAATATCTGTTTTTAAGTAATTAATCTTAAGACTGTTATAGCTCATTCTTTTGCATGATTCCTTGTTCTATACTGATCATCTTACGCAATTTAAAATTTAATTAAAATTTATTGAGAAGGAACTGTGAGATGTGGTCTGGGATTAGTGTAGGAAATGATTCATTTGTGCATGCATTTCATAAATATGTTTTGACCACCTACTCTCTGCCAGGCCAGTTTTCAGGAGCTAGACCTGGCAGTAAGCAAATCTGATGACATCATGGTTCTCCTGTACCCTCCCTTCTGGTGGGTGAGTCAGGCAGTGAGTAAGTAAATCGATCAATAAGATGCATTCAGGTGATTACATGTGGCACAGAAAGTTAAAATGGAATGCTATGATCAAGTGATGGAGAAACACTGGATAGGGCACTCAGGGAAAGCGTGAAGAGCTGAAATTGCAGCTAAAGCCTTAGTGGTGAGGAGTGGAGGACACAAACTGTGCAGGGACAGCCTTCCTAACGGTGATCAGCAAGTATAAGAAACTGAAGGATGGAATTATTTAAATTTTCTTTGAAAGTGGGAAATTGCCAAGGTGTTTGGAGGGCAGCAAGCAAGGGAACTAAGAATATGAGAAGTTTCAGAGGCAGGCAGAGGTCCAGTGACCAATGGGGACAATGCAGGAATGATCTGCACAGATGTCCAGGGCTTGGAAATCAGAAGGGCCCTCCAGGTGGTGTAGTGCTCACCAATGGCAGTCTCGAAATTCTTTATAATTTTTATCTTTGAACTGCGGCTTTGCAGATGGAGTCTGATAGGATAATGGAGCATATATGTGGGTGGAGATACACACAATGCCTCATACGTCTGTCTGCTGTTCCTCATCATCCCAATTGTACGGAACATTTTTGAGTGTAGACTTCTGCTGGACCTATGGTACACAGAGTTCAGCAAAATTCAAAGACAGTGCAAGTTCGTGGTGCTATATCAGCCACTGAACAAGTGGAGTCGTGGATGAGCCAAGTCCCCATGTGTTTCTTTTGAACCAGAAATTACTTTGAAGGCAGAAAAAAAGGAATGGCATCCTAAGAAGCACAGGGGACCAAGGAACTGTAGCAAATACTTCTCACTCATGTTCTTTCCTTCATTAGTCAACCATGCACTATGAAATTAGCAACACAGAAGGAAAAAAAAGGGAGGGTTCAGAGTTCCTTTTCTTTTCAGTCCTTTTGTATTCATCAGTAAGCCAAAGGTAGACAATGCTGCATGTAGAAGTCAATAAATACAGTCAGATTTTGTGCAATTATTCTGCTTAGGTGACTGTATATGTAAAAATTTTAAAAATATAGATCTTATAATTTCTGTAATTTCACCTACAAATCAAATGTGCTTCTATTTAGAATTGGCATTGCACTATATGTAAATGGCCAAATCCATGCTAATAACTATAAATTTTAAATTTGGTTTACTGAGAATAACATTACATAGCCCGAACAAAACAGCATGAAAGGTCCAGAGACAGATGGTTGAAGAAAGAAAAGTCTTATATTTTAGTACACATAAGAGCACTTATTTTTCCTGCCTTTTTGAACAAGGGGCCTTGGATTTTAATTTTCGACTGCACTCCAGAAATATTATGATCAGTGCCATGGCAACACAAGTCACATGACAACAGGTATTTTACAAAAGAACTTGGGGGAAATTAGCTAACACATCTGAGCCTTTATTTTCTCAGTTCTCAAATGAATGACATTTTAGTGAAGATTATTTCTTAAGATATTGTACTTTCTTTGCTGGCAGAATCTTTTCTATTTGGCAGGTATTCAATAAAAGAGTAAATGTGGTACATGTAAACACGCCCTGTAAAACAGGAGGTTCTGTATGAACATGATTTATCTTGGGTTGGAGAGATGAGAAAGGCCTTCTAATAAGACAATCTTCATCTTTGCAAAGAAATGCTTGCTTTAAAGGAACTTCAGAGAGAGAGAGAGAGAGAGAGAATGCAAAAATATACGTATGATGGTCAACTGTATGTATTAATTTGACTGGGTTAAGGGATACCCAGATAGCTGCAAAACATTATTCTTCTGCCTGTCTCTGAGGATATTTTCAGAAGAAATTTGCATTTGAATCAGTAGGCTGAGAAAAGACCACCCTCACCACTTAATTCATAAAGTATTTTGTTTGAATCAGTAAGTCACATACTTGTACATAATCCTACTGAATGTGGGTATTTAGTTCTAGGAAATATTATGTTTAGTTCTAGAAAGATCATTGCAAAGCAAATCCAAAATGATATGGATGATAAAAATATAAAATCTCTATCACCCGAGGGATGCATGGAATAATTGAGGGTTTGCCATTGATATTACAACTTTAATTGATAGTAGCATATTGTATTAAATCCAAATCAAGGAAAAAGAATCTCGGAGCCAGTCACTTCTATATATTTACTCTGGAAAAAGCATTTGATATTACTCAACTGCCATTTTTAAATATTTAAGAGACTTTGATGTGGAAACTAAAATTGGGTTTTCTCTTTGTTGAGCCTTATTTAGAATTAGGACAAATGACTAGGCATTGAAGCAAGATGGATTTTGGCTCAATGCCAAAGGTCTTTCTACTAAAAGTTGATCTTCCCATTACTGGCAATGTCCTTTCATGGCCCCTGTGACAATTTTTCAGGTATGATATTAAATTAAATATTGAACCATATACCTTCTATGGTTCTTTCATAAGCAGATTCCATAAAGAAGTTATGGAATTCAATTCACATTGAAAATCATTTGGCTTCTTTCATACGGCAGTCATTTCACTGTTCACTCCAGAAGTTATGCAAGTCTCAGAAAATATTTTACCTTCACCAAACTTACAGTTTACACAACTGGCCAAAAATATTTAACCAAGAAACTTATCTTTACGATATTCAATGTGAGTTAATTTTTTAAATTGAGGCAGAGACTTTAGTTTTGGAAATAAATGGAGGAGGTGATAGAACAGAAAAATGTGCACATATATAACATTCTTATAGAAATTGGCAGACATTTAACTTTACTGCTGACTCAGAAGCAGGTCTTGAGTTAGTCAACTGCTGTGAAGTATGAGTTTAGGTAAAGTTAAAATGAAAGTGTGTTTTAAGTAGGAATTTCCATGTGGTGGGTTGGGTACCTTGAAGGGATGCAGAAAGGACAGGAATTGTGGGCGCGCTTTGAGGTTATAGCCTCCAGAAGCTCTGTGTGCTTAGCACCCCTCACTTCTTCTGCTATGGTCTAGATCTAAAGTACCCTCCAAAATTTCATGTGTTTGATCGTGGGTGTGCTGTACTTATCAGTGAGTTAGCTAAATGTTCCTGAGAAAGTGGGCCTGGTCAGAGGAGGCAGGTCACTGAGAGTGTGACCTGGAAAAGTACGTTCTTAACCCCAATTTCTTCCATCTCTCTCTGCTTCCAGTAGCCATGATGTGAGCAGCTCCCTCTGCCAGGTCTTTCCACCATGCCATTTTTACACTGGAGCCAACCTGCCATGGACTGAACCCATTGAAACTGTGAACTAAAATAAATCTCTCCTCCTCTAAGTTGTGGGTGTTGAATATTTTTCTCAGCAACAGGAAATCTGACTAATATAACTTCTGAGTGGCTCCTTCCCTGTAGGTTTCCCTTTCTGACATCACATGACTCTGGCATCCTGACCTGGGTTAATCAGAATGAGGACAAGTGCTCTGAGGCCAGTGTGGTCTGGCTGGAGGCTGCGTGAGAGCTGTGTCCAATCTGGACTCTTCTTGGGGCCATGACTGGTTGAACACAACACATTTGTTCTTGTTGCAAGTGTTCATGAAATATCATATGGAGCCAACTGGCAGTAGGGTATGGTGAAGCCCAAGGTACACAGAGGAATGGCAGAAAACAGAGTCCATGGAGTAGAAACTGCAATGGCATGGAGAGAATGAGAACAGAGAGAACTGTAGACAATGCAGGAGCAGCAGAGGCAGAGAGATACAGCAGTTAGGTTATGACCATGACATTGGAGATCTAGATGTTTATTAGTGGATGCCAGGAGGACAAGAAAACCTGTACATCGTGGGTATACTTAAGTGCCAAATTCTGTGCTAAACACTTATGGGAAGTGACAGAAAAGAAAGATCCCAGTAGACTTGGCTGAGAGGGAGGGCTCCCTGGAAGAACTGAGGGCTAAAGTGGGCATGGACAGAACTTGAATTGCTGAGGATGCTACAGGTGGAAAGTGGGGATCACAAGGTATATGTGAGGATGAAAAGACCAGCATTTCTAAGAAATATACTTGGGAAAAATGGATATATACCTCTGCTAAGGGCAGAAGAGGCTCATTTGCCAGAATCCACTGCTTGCTTTAAAAATGCCAAAATAGCCTCTGTGTGGCACCTGCATATTTAGCACCATTTTAGGGAGAAGATTAAGGAAACAGTACCGATGTCAAATGGTTCCCGCTTGCCCTCTGGAATTCTTAAGGTCTCTCCCACAGTCTCACTGAACTTCAGAATTCTGCATTCACCTCCTCTGTGACAGGGTGAAAGGCTTTCTATGACGGTTTAATACTCTCTGCCAACACAAGTGTAAATTGTGAGGATGATTTGGGGCCTGTGGACAGCTGACCATAGGACCAGGGTAGAGGGCTTCTAATCATTTTCTACAAATAACTGAACTTTTTCCAGCTGTAATGATTTTCTGTCTTTCTAGGCAAAGCCTGAACTTGAACCAAGAAGCAAATTGTTCTGACTGCTTCCACAGGTGCTCTGACCAAACCCAAAGTGGGGTCAATAATCGCAAAGGGAGAAACCATCGTTGTCTCTTGCCACTGATGAGTTTAAAGGAATTTGATGGCTAGGCTTTAAATTAGAGATTCAGTGCAGCACTGTGAGAGGTGTAGCCAGAGATCTTTTAGCTCAGGGTCAGGGAAAAAGGAAAGCTGCTTCTGTGCTTTTTTTGAATAGACAAATTTAGCCGAGAGTCAAATGATGGAGAAAAATCTCAGCAAATACACAAAACACAAAGCAAGGTCTTGTCTATTAAAATCCTATTAGCTGGCTTACGATTTCTCCTCTTCACACACAGGTACACAAACTGCCAGGTTTTCCTGTTGGTTTATTATTCATAGGTGAAGAGAAGCTTCCTGGAGGAGATCATAAATACAATTTCTATCAGCCAATCAGAAGGAGGAGGGTTTCTGATAAAGTGATAAGCGTGATAGAAGTCAGAGGGGTTAAGAGATGAGGTAGAAAATGAAAGCTGGGCTATGTGTCTATGCGTTGCCTTGGGTGAAGCATCTGGAGAGATAAGGTGGGTTGAAGAATTATAAGCAAATCTGCATGAACCCATTAATAGTAAAACCTGGGCTTCAGAACTGCCTGCTTCAAGGGCAGATGCCAAGTGTTCTAGTCCAGGACAGGAGATCCCCAGGGGGTGCTCCTAACCCCTTGGCAGGATTTGTAGGACATTGGCACCATGCCCTGTGCATAGAGGCTGATCTTTTGAGTTGCCTGATTTTGTCACACATGCATCCTTTAGAACAATTCTTAATGCTGCATACTGGGTGAATCTGCATTCTGACTGAAATAATTTAGAGTTCCAGGATGTTCAATCCAAGGAAATTATTATAAGAGAGGAGTGGCCACAGAATATAAAGGGCGTTCTGTAACTGCGAAGTATGAGTTGCTCAGAAAAACGTTCTCTGGGGCATGAGATCAATAGGCATTCACTGGGATTTATTGACAGGCCAAGGCAATCCAGCAAGAAGAGCTGGGCTTTCCTGCAATGTTTAGAGGACTAGAAGAGGGTTTGCCAACCTGCCCCGGAAGAGCCCTCTGACTTGCTTAGAGAAATTACCATCATGTCTTGGTACTTCAAAGGACAGAACGGCAACATGACCACCACAGACCCCCAGTAGGGAGTTCCTACCTGGTTCCCAGATGTACCCTGCCCACAAGGGGCTGAATGCTGAACTGACTGGTGAGTTTAGTGGGTGCTCTGGTACTCAACCCAGCTCCTCAAGCACTGAGAGCCGTTAACTACTGAGAGCTCACAGTTCTGTCTCTCTCGGGACAGGGCTGCTGTGCCTAAGGTCATGCTTGTCTCCAATGACTTTTGATGTCAGGTTGTAAAGGCCCAGACTTTTTGCTTCAATTCAGACAACTCTGAAGGGCCATCTCAGCCCTGGAGCATCACGTGGAGGTGACTGAGGCATTGTTACAGCTGTGTTTTTATCCAGCTTCTCTTTGCCCAGACTTGCTTTTCTGTTGCCCTTCCCAAGTGTTCCCAGAGGCGGGTCCTGGGACATTCTCAAGGAGGTGGAAAACTGCTTCAGAGGCCATGATCTCAGAGGGTCAGTCTGAGACAGTGAGCATCTAAGATATTGATTATGACTTATTTATTAGAAAGAGGGAGCTGGGTCAATGTTTTTCGGCAAATTACTTAATTTCATTTGAATTTTTAAATATCGTTAATGGAGAGCTTGAAAAATGTTTATCATAATGGGTCATGAGTGAGAAGGAGGCTTAGTCCTGTTCTCTTAGACTTTCAGGAACCAGCATGCATCAAGGGGATGTATTTTTTTTGGACCTGGGAACATTGTGGAGCTATTAAGATAACATCTGTCTCCTGTGTGTCAGGCTTCCTGGATGGGTATGACTGCTTGTTTACTGAAGGTCATGTCATGTTTTTAAAGTGATTTTTTTCTTCAACTGCCTTTGCTGTTAAAAGCAAATGGAAAGATCCTCTCATTTCCACCCTGGACATTTGAGAATATCAACCCCTTTTCTGTATTCTTCTCCTCTCCACAAAAAAGTTGAGGAGCTCCATTTTTTTGTTCTTGTTGCTTTTGTCGTGTTCTGCACTGAGGCACTTTGTTAACAGAAGTGCTCCAATGTGAAGTGTTGACAAACTACAGGAGAAATCAAACATCATGCCTGAGGAGTTGTGGGAATGAACAGAAGGACATCGAACAAGGTTATAATGGGTGTTCAAATGACATTGTAAAAGCTTAAACACATTCATTTAATGATTATATTCATGGATTAATGTTTACCATCAGCAAGCCTTTTACTCATTAATTGTAAAACCCTTTCAACAGCTTGGTAAAAGAAGCAAATCACAGATGACATGCTTTCTTACCTTGTATTTTTGACTAGAGTTGAAAGCGACTCATCTGTTTTCAGTCCACATCCATGAATGTAGCACCTCTTGTCAGTTTCTATAGGTCACTGCTATTCCCTTTACTTCGTTTAATTTCCTTTAATATTGCAGGACTTTTAGACATTTTTGGAAGAGATAAATGATGATAATCACCACCAACTACTGTTAGGTTCCTTTGTGTTTAAATCAGAACAGGCAGATGATGTGGTATTATCAGACACAGTCTAATACCACCGCTGAAAAAGCAATGCAAGGAATTGCAAATGTGTGTATCAGCATATAAATGAGTGAAGGGAGACATAGAGGGAAGAGGACAGACCAACGTGATGTTTGAAGTCTGGACTAATAGGAAGTGGAAATTCAAGATGGCCGAGCAAGGAGTTTTCTGTTATGGGAATGCATCACATTAAGTCAAATAAATGACGAAGAAGTACACAGCTCCCCAAATAACTGTTTAACCCAAAACAATAAAATGACCTGAAATACTTATTAGTTGCTAGAGAGGTAGAATAAATAGTTTCTTGCCTCTTATTTGGTGTATGTTTATTTAAATAATAGCTCTTCCATCTCCTGTCAACTGCCCTGGACCTGGAGATCATTCTGCATTCCAAAAAAAACTGTGGCCAGTGGCCACCAGAGGGTAGAAGAGAGCTGAAAACAGATGGGCCGCTGCCTCTGGAGGGTCTTCACCCACCAAGCTTAGCTCCTACACCCAGCACCAGACAGTTGGGCCCTTTTTCTGGTTAAGGAAGGTATTCCAATTAAGGTGCTGCTCCCAGGACAGGATTGGACGCATCTGAGTTATTATTCAGGGCGCTGTTGGCTGAAAAGCTGCTCCAATCCTCAGCATGCTCGTCAGCAAAATGGGGACAAGAATAGCATATCATTTACAGAATTATTATGAGCAGTAGGCACTTGAAATAATGTTATTTCATAACTGATTATAGGAGTCTCCTTTCAGGCTAAGAAGTGGGTTCACAGTCTTCCCCTCTGCTCTGCAGACAGCTGCAGACTGTGTTGCCCAAGTGTCCCTTGCACTGGAAGACACCTGGCTTGCTAAGGGTGACAGAGACAGTCAGTGGTAGTGCTGAGATGAGAAGGAGTTGAAGCCTCAAATGATGCCCAGGCTAAATGTGATTTTCCCTGTGAAAGCAGGAGAGGGTGCTTTGAAGCAGCAAAATTAGAAAATATGGTTTTCCTAGCTTTAAGCCCAAGTGAGCACTTTAACTGGGCATGTATATGTGTATTAGAAATTTTTAGGGCCTGGGTATTTTCAAAATGTTGATTCCTAAAAGGATAATAATATTGCAATAGAGGTAAATTCAGATTGGGCCTTGATTGAGTGTTCCAGCAAAGTAAGGGCCTTGGAACTGTTGTTCTGGACACAGCACAGTGCTGGCTGCCATGGGAGGTCTGGCACAGTGTGGAAGATGCGGTCTAGAATCCAGTGTCACAGCAGCTGAGGCAGCAGAGGCTGGGTGAATCTAAGGTGCTTTTCTGCAGCTGTTACTTTATGGAAGATTTTTCTACACAGAAGAGTAGCTAGAGGATCTAACTTGCCAGAGACTTCCAAATCATGAGTCAGAAGGTTAAGACTGGAGTCAAAAGTCAGAACCATCTTTCTTTTGCTCACACTCTGGGGATATTGTAAATATCACCAAGTATTGACTTTTCACTACCTGTTTTGCTTTTTTTTTTTTTTTTTCTGGTTAATGATGCATCCAACTCAGCTTAATGGACAAAGTTTTTCACTAATCACCAAGATAGATAAATAAACAAAAATGATCTACAGTAAAAGTGTAATGTGGAGAAAATAAATTGGGCTTTTGTTGGAAGTAAGCTAAATATAAGTCAATGGTGGGATGTGGCAGACAAAGATAATGCTGTCTGAGATGACTCATGCAGGGTCTAGAAAGAGGGAAGGAGGAGAGCAGGTGCCCTCAATATTTTTAGAGACTGATGCTTTGAAAAAATGTAAACTATGAAATGCTCTTTAGAAAGCAATGTACATTCAAATGGACCGATATGGAGTAAATGTCCTTACCTAACTGCTATGAGCTATCAATGTTAATTTATATGCAGTACTTCCTATATACTGATTACTGTCCATGCTGAAGCAAAAATAATCACTCTCTTGCTCTCTATCTGCCTGAGAATAGGTAGATGTGTGGAGTCATGGATCACAGTAATTTAAAGGACTCAAAGTTAGGGACTGCCAGGGACAGCAGATGGGGACCAATCCTGAGATACCAGGATTCCCAAGATGGCCGCCTCTGCAGATTAAGGTGTCTTTACACTCAAGGTCAGAAGCAGAAGTGAAGATAGAATATAACTGTTCCTAAGTAGATTGGAGTCAGTAGACCCAGAAAATACAGTGGTGATGATAGAATTCACAAGTTAATGAGATGCATGCTGAAATGGCTCAGGGAAATTATGTGAATGGTGCCACTTTGAAATACATCAAATATGAAATAGGTTGATGAATGGGTAGAAATAAATTGATAGACAAAAGATAAGGAAATTTAATAAAATGTAAATGCTCAGATCTAAGTAGTGAACACTATGAAATTTCTTATTTTTGCCTATGAATTCTTATATTACAGAAAAGAAATATTTTGGAATTCATTCAACCAAGTTAATCCCAATGGCAATAACTAATTCAATAGAAATATTTGTATCACTGTAGTTGTTTCCAAGAAACAATTAATGCAGACTGAGTTGTATCTAACAATTTTGGGACCTACCTACCCAATTTTGTATGACAATCAATAGAAGGACATAGAAGGATATAGAAGGACAATTTTTCTTCACTTCAGCTCACAGATGGTGGTGGTGGTGGTGGGTTGTCTGTGCGGAAGGCATTTGGTGTTGTAGTTTTCTTAAAGGGCGAAATGTATCAGAAAAGTGATAGAAAGATCAAATGCTGTGGATGTCAGTGGTAAATCAAAAGCTGTTTCTTGATAGTATAAAATTAAGATAAAGCCGACCATTTCCACATTTAAACAATTTTGTTTCTTCTTTCCTGTGTCCTGAAAATATCGTTTATTCCATCTTGTACTTAAGTTAGTTTTGTAAACACACTGTATGTTCTTTTATAGTTCTTTTCTGTTTCTTGGCAGAAATGTGTGTGGGGGTGTGTGGGGGGGTGCATGTACACACATGTGTGCGTGATTCTGTCTTCCCTGCCCTGAAACCCCTCATCCTCACATTTAATTTTCATTGCATGTAGTAGAAAAAGATAATTCTTCATTATGACATTGAAACACTAAATAAATTTGCTTTTTGTTTTTGTCCATGATGGAATTTTTAATATTTTATTTGAAGTTTGGGGTTTTTTTTGGAAATCAATGTAGAATTACAGAAGAGTCACAAAAGCAGTTCAGAGGATTCTGGTGTATCTATTACCTTCCTTCCCTAATGTTGACAGGTTATGTAGCCACTGTGTGATCATCAGCATCAGCAAAAGATATTGTTAAAGGGCCGGGGATTTAGCTCAGTTGTTCCACTGCCTGCCTCACAAGTGCAAGCTCCTGAGTTAAATCCCTGGTACCCCCCCCCCCCGGCAAAGATATTGTTACAGCACTATTAACTGATCTGTTGACTTTGCTTGCATTTCAACAGTTTGTTCACACATATGCTTTTTGTCATCTGAGATCTCATCCAGATCTTCACATTGTATTTGCCTGTTTGTTGTTATCTTTTCTATCACCTATGACTGTCTCTCAGTCTTTCATTATCTTTTATGATATAACTATGATCAAGGTCTTTACCAGGTTTCTCCACAATTAAGTTATGGTTTTCCCCTTTTTAATTCACAGCTATCTCCGGGAAGACATCTGTGCATGATATAGATCTCCTATTTTTCATCAAACTTTCACCCACTAACTTTAACATTCTTTTTTGGTCCTTGTCTACAACATCATACTATGTTTGCTTATTGAAGATTTCATATTTCTATCATTCCTTCTAGGTCTATTAATGGGAATTCTTTTGCAAGGAAGAGCTGTTGGAGATCCCAATTTGTTTACATGTACATCTAATTAGTATAATATACTATGAACTCATGTATAATTATTTTTATTTGGGGGGCCATGACCCATTGCTATCATTATTTATTTTGATGTTCACGTATTTCCAGAGTTGGGCATTAAGGAGATAGTTAGAGCTGGCTCTGGTGCTCTTTCAACATATTTCCCCCCTCATTGAGCATTTACTTAGTTCCTGGCCCTGTGAGAAATTTTGTGGGTTTCCCCCTGCTCTACTGCAGGTGCCAGTCATTTTCTGAAGGAGCACCGATTCTTTTTTTTTGATGAATGGTATCCAGAAAGTAAAATCTGAATCTCGCTTATGCTTGTGGTCACTAAGTAACATTGTTTCCAGGCACTCTATGTCTCTAGATCTCGCAGCAGACCCTAGGACATAGGACAAATGCACATCATATTTTTCCTATGTGTGTGTATAAAAATATAAGTTCATAATGTCACCTCTGATTTTACCTTCTATAGAAGCTTTATTTTAACTTTGTCTCTCTTTTTTATTTATAACTTCTTTCTCCAATAGTTAAAAAAAAATCACAATATAATCATTTGCTCATCCCAGTGGAAAATTCCAAAACTACATTATGAAGTTTTAGAATTGTGGACTCCTCTTCATGTGAGAAAGGTAATAACTAAAGCTCAGTTTTTATAAGCAGCTCTGAACACCTTTAGCCTTAGCAGATATAGTCAGGTACTGGTTTTTATAGTTACTTAGGTTAGTTCTTTCCTTCCCCAACTTCTTCAGTAAAATTCCATTATTCATAGTGCATTTAGGTTCACAATACATTTAGGTTCACATCTTGGCTGGGCTGAATTGCTTATGTATCGTGTATGTGAAATAACCATGGCTGGAATCTGTAAAAGGCAGACTCCAGAGGTCCTGCTGCCTCTTCATCTGTAATGCTCATTCCTGTTTCCCCATTTTCCTGCATTTTTCCCACTCACTGTAGTTACTAAACTCACCAGTTTCTGGTCTGTCTTCCTTATATGTTCTTCTCAAGAGATGGTGGATAAATTAAATTTTTAAATAGTTTTTATATAATTTCTTACTAGGCAGTATACTATAAATTAAACTTCTTACATTTTCCATTTGCTAAGCTATCCTGAATGCCATTTTATATCAGTTCATAGTGCTCCATACCATTCTTTTTTTTATAGTTGTATAATACTGCATTATGTGAGATTATCATACTTTATCCCTCCCCACTCCCCTGTATGCTCATTTAGGTTGTTTCCAATATTTTGTAAGTTAGGAATGACCCTTTTCTGCAATAAATAATTTTTTACACTTTTTTTTTGTATTGTTGGAGACCCATTTTCAGGGTAAGTTTCTGGATGTGTGGACGAGCTCAGCCAAAATGCAAATCATCTGTAGTTTTGTTACCCTGTGCCAGACTGTGCCCAGAGGTTTGTACCACTGTCAACATCATGTATGAAGGGACACGTCCATTTCCTGATTTGCCAGCAGTGTGTTTTCACACATTTTAAATTTTGTCAATATAACAGGTGAATAGTGGTGTCTCAGTGCTTATTAAAATATGCATTTCTGTAATTAAAATGAATTTTAACTATATATATATATGATCATACATACATATGTGGTCAATCTTTACATCATTTTTGCGAATTGTTAACATTTCTCTTATCTATTTGGATTTTGGTCTTTTGTTTTTCAACTTTTAAGAATGTATAAAACTTAGAATATCAGTTTTTTGTCTGTGATGTCTTTTTCAGTTATTTTCTTTGGGGAATGAGCTATCCATTGACTTTATTTTTGATGCTTTTCTCTATGCAAAGATTGCATTTATCAAGTATTTATCTTTTTGCATTTGGACACTGATTCTTAATTCTACCTTGATATTAAAGGAGAAGTCACTCATGTTTTTCTCAGATCCTTCTTTCTCCTATTTCCTCCCTTCTCTTTCTCATCCTCCTTTCCATTGAGACTCCTGATCCATTTGGGGTTTCTTCCTAGGCATGGCAGGAGGCCTGGATCTAAATGACACCCAATTATCCCAGGTACATTGTTTTAGACTATCATTGAACCAAGGATTGACGATGTCACCTTCACCCCATAGTAAGTTTTCTCTGGTGTTAGGACTGGTTTCTAGACCTTGTACTTTATCTCCTGGTCCAATTTGTTCACATGTGTTCCTGGGCCACTCCTTGTAAATGAGGGCTCTGTGTTGTATTCCAGTGGCCATAGGGCTCGATCTCTTTGCTTTCTTCTTGAGCCAGTAAAAAGTTTGAAATTCTTTTACCTTTTTTCCCCTTGGAAAAGTATGATTTTCTTTGTCTCAGTACTTTGTATATTACATTCAATTTGGCTTGATATAATTATAATACTTTCTTCTGTTCAATTTAAATATATCTGCATATATTTGGTTCCCTCCTCAAGGTGAAGGAAAAACTCTAAGTAATACATTCACAAAAACAAATAACATTAAAAAGTATATTTAAAACAAAAACACCATCACAAAACCCAGTCTCCTAGTCTCTCTGTGTGCTTACCTTTGTTCTTATGTACCACATTTAACTCCTGCTAGTCTTTCTCATTTTAATATTTCAAAAGTATTTATTTCTGTAGTAATAAGTACATATAATTGTTTCTTCTCTTTTCTTTTGGTACTGGGGATCAAACTCAAGACCTTGCCCTTGTGAATATATGTGTTTCTTTCTTTGTTATTTAAACCACTGCTTTAAAACTATCTTGTTTCCCTACTCTCTCCTCTGTCCCTCGTCATATTTAACCAGAAAAATCCCAAGATCACTCCAAGTATTTGCTTCCTGTATGGTTGTATTCTTTTTCACACTTGGCTGAATTTTTTCAGGAACATTTTCTTTCCAATAATTTGGAACACATAATTTTTTTGTTTTTCTTGGAATGGACTTGAATATTTAGTTAAAATACTTAAGCTGTACTTATCAGTTTTTGAAATCACTGTTGATTATTGATCTCCCTATGAGAGATGAGGAAATTATTTCATTTTCAATGAGTCACAGAATATCTGCCATCACTTTCCACTTTCTGATTTATGTTGGTAGACTCATGACTTTTTATTATAGTTCACTTAATTAAAATAATAAATACTTATAATGAACTCTAATAAAACTATAAAACTATAATAAATACTACAGTAAAACAAAAATACTATAATAAACTATAGCATAAAACCACAATAAAATGTTTCCTTAGTCAAGAATTAAAATACTTGTATTCAGTTCAGTTTTATAAGCAGAGTGAAAATAAATTTTTTACTGAAACAGTTCAAATTCTTTTCATCCCTTTCATAGGTAAATTTTCTCACTTGTTATAGCTTTCTTTCTTTCTTTCTTTATTTTTATTTTCTTCTTGATTAGCAAGGTTATATGTTCATGGTATTTTTAAGAAAGTTATGTATAAATTATGCTCCTTGACTCCTCGCTTATTTGAGAATTTCTCCGTTTTATTACAAACAGTGAAAGCAAAGTTGGAAAAAATTTTGATTTATGCACTTTTTAAAGAATTTAGTAGAGTTGCACTAGTATATCTTTATCACACTTGTTTGAAGCAATGTGGAACCACTTTTGAAATTCAATAACTTATTCAAAATGAAGTTGCACTTCTCAATTTTTATAAGTGATAAGCAATGCATAATGATCCTTTTAAATTCAAGTTTCTAAGTTGTTTCAGTTCACAAGTATCTTCTTCCATTTGTGATGCGGAGTACCTGAAATTTCTTTCTCACAGTTCTGGGGGCTGGTGATAGAAAGTCTGAGATCACTAAGTGTAGCCTTATGGGGAGGGCTACTCTCCACTTATAGGATTCCCCTGTTATTTCATCCTCGAAAGGGGAGAGCTACTGTGTCCTCTCATGCTGGAGGGCAGATGGACAGGAGTCTTGAATGCTGTTTGAATCCACTTTAATAAGGGCTTTAATCTCATTTATTGGGGAGTAGCCTTCATGTCCCAATAATCTGTTAAAAGCCTTGCCTCTTAACGCTACCACATTGTCCATTCTGCTTTAACATCTGAATTTGGGAGGGGACACATTCGACTATAGCATGAATATTCTCTTTTATTATGTCCATAAATATTGTGTGTATATTGGCTAACATATTCTTTGTTTCCACAAGCCCAAGTATCTGAAAATTGGATCTTTACTAGGGGATCTTGGATAAATCATCTTCTGAGTGCTTTGAATTTTTCCATTTTGATTGTACTGTAGGTATTTTTTAAGCCAATATCAAAGATTACTTTTTCTGCAATGCTCAATCATATTTTTACTGTTATAATTCTGTTTAATTCCATCTCCCTTTCTACTTAAAACTGTTTTGTTATTTTTTCTTTTATCTGAATTACAGAGCATATGTTGCTTTAATTTTCTTGAGAATATGAAGCATGGCTGTCAAAATATTTTTCTTTCCTGGGGGTAACTCTTCCCATGATTGCTTTCTTTATTGCCATTTATGTGCTTTCTTTTTTTCTTTTACTTTTTTTGTTGTCTCTGTGTTTTTGCATATGTTTTCTCTCCCCCATTTAAAAACATTTATTTATCTAGAGTGTTGACAGTTTTATCCAAGTCTTCCTTGGATCCCCCAAATTGTACAAAGATTTGCCTTGGTTTGCTTCTTTGTTTTTATGGGCCATATTTGAGTATTTTCTTAGAAATAAGCACAGAGAGTGAGAAATCATATTTGGTAAATTTTCCCCTTCTGTTCTGTCATTTGCCTGCTTATTGCACAAGGGAAAAAAGCTGAGAGTAGAGACAGAGGCTGAACATGGCCACAAAAATCTTCTCAGTACATTCTTACCCTGTTTTATGATTTCTTTGGTTCAGTTTTTGGGAAGAATTTCTAAACTTGCACTTTCTGCCCACTGTTTTCTAACTGGCTCTCTATTGTTTTGCTATCTTATTTTTCTTTATTTTTATAGTGTATATTAGGAAGAGGAAGAGGAATAAGAGAAGAGAGAACAGTCAAATAGAAAAAAAAATAAGGGAATCTCGCTGGTTTATGATACTCTTTAGTTTGAAAGCTGTATCATATTCCTCTTGTATGTACCATGTGCCCATCTCAGTGTCTTCCTTAATGTAATAGTAAACTGTGGTTTGCATCTTAAGTGTCACCCAAAAACTTATGTGTGAAAGGCTTGGTTTTCCAGCCTGTGTGCAACAGGGAGGTGGTTCAACATTACGAGCTGAGGCCTGAAGTCTTCAGGGGATCCTGGGACCCAGGCCCCTTCTCTCTCTGATTCCTGGCTACTCGGAGATGACAGCCTTCTCCACTGTGCCCCACTGTGGTGACATACCGCCTCACCACACATCCAGGCCAACAGGGCCAAGCATGGACTGAAATCTCAGGAACTGCAGACCAAAATAAGCCTTTCCTCCTTTTGGTTGATTTTCTTCAGGTATTTTTGTTACAGTGACAGAAATTTGGCTGACACATAATGGTCCTAGATGAAGGGGACAATGACAGGAAGCCCAGGCAGGGCAATGACTCTGCCAAGCACACTGTATGGGCGCTTTTATGGAGAGTGTTTGATTCTACTTTCTCCACCATCTTGGTGAAGAGGTCACCATTATCCTCCCATTCTGTATAAGAGAAAGAATTACCGAGACTACATGGCAAGTAAATGAAAGTGACCGGAACTGAAACCCTGGGCTGTTGGACTTCCAGGCTCATCTTCTAACCAGCATTTGTCCTTCATGGAGGAAAGGTCTCTGCATCTTTCAGGTGATGCCCCAAATTCCTTTTCTGTTTGTTTACCTTAGTATATGCAATCTTTTTTGTCACCACATCTTTATTCATATTTTTTTCTTTTCTTTTCTTAGCACATCTTTGTAGTATGTGCTGTTTGCATTCATCTTGGGAACTGGGTGGAAATACATAACACAGCTTGCTTCTCTTTTAGTCCCCTTCCCTTTCATACCCACCTTCCTCCCTCTGCCTCTGAATCCCCTTTACCTATTTTTCTTCTTGTTATTATAATTCTTAGTTCATGCAAGAGGTCTATTCACATGTTTCTTTTGTCCATCCTTTATTACTCTCTTTGCTTTTCCTTTTCCATACTCAAATGAGAAATAATATATGGTGTTTAATCTTCAGTGACTTATGTATTTCACTCAGCATTATGTTTTTCACATGTACCTATTTTCCTGTAAATGTCTTGAATTTGTCCTTCTTTATAGTTGAATAGTATTCGATGATATATAGATACCACATTTCCTTTATCCATTTGTTTGTTGATGGGTATACCAGTAGCTTCCAGGATTTAGCTATTATGAATTATGCTACTGTAAGCATTGGTATGCACCCAATGTCCTTTCTTTCTCTGGTTCAAATGCCTTCCAGAATGTACTTTCTGAGTGTTTCTGAGGCATGTGCCTGACTACCTTGGTTCCCAAGGATCCTGCCTAAATCTCATTTCAGATTGGCTTGTGATCACTGGTTCTTCTTTGTACATAGAACCAGATTTGTTCTCTTCATGAAAAGGTTGAAAAACAATTCATAAATTCTTAGAACTTAAAATGGCATTACAAATCCAGACACTGGTGGCCTGGCGCAGAATATGGAGTTGGCTTAGGAGAACCTGATGCCTTCCAAAGGTGGCAGATACTCATGGGCAGCTGAATTATCTGGGGAGAAAGAGGGGATCTTTTCAGCCTTACTGGCTGTCTGCCAAGTTAAATGTTAGCTGACTTGACTAGATCCACTTCCTTAAGCCTACTGTTGAGTTCTGATAGGCAGGTTAGGCTGAGCCCAGCCTTACTTGGCAGAGAAAGCTGAGAAACAAAGAATGAGTCTTTGCTTTCTTTCTTTCTTTTTTTTTTTTTTTTT
>NW_004624734.1:14778660-14796436 GCF_000247695.1 Heterocephalus glaber
AAAGGAGCCAAACACCCTCACTGGAGGAGAGGTAGCCTCTTTAATAAATGGTGCTGGAAAAACTGGGTTTCAAGTTGCCAAAGATTAATGCCAGACACACTCAGCCATCTCATCTTTGATAAAGGAGCCAAACACCCTCACTGGAGGAAAGGTAACCTCTTTAATAAATGGTCCTGGAAAAATTTGCTTTCGATATGGGGGCATCTTGTTGATGGATCACTCCAGCCAAGTTTCTCCGACCTTGGCTTTCTTCCATTGAGCTTCCTATTGCACTGAATTCCAGAGTGATGTGCAAGGGCATTAGTGCCATGGCACCTTCAGAGCATTAGGCCTTGTCTAGGATGTTGATATAGAAAAGGCAGACAGGGCAATTTGTATGGATAGAGTGAAGCATTTAAGGGATCAAAGCTCTGAAGAAGTGGGAAATCATTTTACCTAAACACATTAAAATAAAGAATAAAGGCAAGAGAGATAGAAAAGAGAAAGGAGAAAGGAGGATCAGGATGGAGGGGAAGGAATAGAGAGAAGGCAAGAAAGACAAAGACTTTACCTATTATCTGCAATTTATTTTAAGTTCCTGACAAGGTTGGGAATGAAAGCTTTGTTCAGGAATTGCTAACACTTTTATAGCACTTACCTGACATCACACTCCCTCTGTAACTGTGGGTGCTGGGTATTTTCATTATAGCTCTATAAAACACACAGAGGGGAAATGGAGCTTCCCACGGGCTGTGTAGAAGGGTGTGTCCCAGTCTCATTTGTTGCTGACTAAATAAAATAGAGGCCCATACTTCACCAGTACTAACCAAATAGTCTACCATGCCTTGAACTGTTGAATTTGCAGTCTTGGACTTGTTACTGTTTGCTGCCCATATTGCCTGAGCTTCAAGTGACAGTGGGCTACACAGTACTGTCACGGAGAAGCGGGACCAAAATGGCTGCCACACCGCAGGGAACCTTAAATATCACCATGAGCCAACAGTTGCACTCCAGGGTCAGTTTTTAATAATTGACATAGCCTTCTCTTTGTTCCAAAAATCATTCTCTTGAAGTTACTTTGGTTTGTTTGGCGGTTTTCTTTTTTTGTTTTGTTTTGTTTTCTCAAAACCAATGTTTGAAGTTCATGTTTTGATTTCAAAATCGCCACTTATTCCAGCAACAGATAGATTCTAAAGTGGACTGACTTGGGCACTGGAGGTGGTGGGGAATTAAGGTTGCTCTGATAAGGACACATGGTATCTGCTCTTGAAGGTAGTGTTACAGGAGTGTGTAGAGACAGGATGAAGGGGCAGGGACTAGGATTAGGTCCAGTCACCTCCATCCAAGTTCGGAAAACTGTCTGCTGCTGGCTGGACACTTGCTGACTCAAGTGACATGTCCTCCTACGTGACTCAGGATGGGGACCACTGGCCTCATACTGGTCAGCTGAGTATGGCTTCTTTGTGAAGTGGGCAATGGCTGTGGGAGAGGAAGAACAATCCATGATGTGAATAACACCATCACCTCATAAACCCTCCGTGAACCAGGATACTCAGGGAAAATATACTCTGGCTAATTGACTTTTCTGGTTTACAAAATTTTAAATAGAAAACTATGTCTATTTCAACCAATAAGGAGACCCCCTCCCTTTTTTAAAGCAAATAACAAGAGTACAGGAACAATAAATGGATCTTGAGTTTGTCCTGAAAAACTTATGGTAGCTGAGGGACTGAATTTGATTTTCATTATCTAGTAATATAGCTGTAGAAGATTTTGGATAAATGGCAGAATGTACACAAATCCCATGCTGTACATTCTGACACAAACCTGCTTTGCTGCCATCTGTTTCTTTAGGGCAGTGGAATCTACTGGAGCAGGAAGGAAATGAGCACAGGATCAGGAGACACAGGCCAAGTCTAGTTCCTGCTTGGCCAGAAATGAGTGGCTCATAGATCTAGCTTAACAGTTTCCTTCAGCTTAAGTTCTTATTCAGTAAAACGAGAAATTACATTCGAAGATTTGTAAGCAAACTTCCAGAGGTAAAGAGAGAAGAGAGAAAATAAATTAAAAGAATGTAGTACTGGTTCAAATGAGTTGGGTATCTCTAATCTGCTTGAAACAGGGACAGCATTACTAATGCATAAATATTCAACCCTCCTGCTCCTCTGCTGTTTAATGGGACAACTGCTTTGATGCTTAGCCAACTGCCTGTCCACGACTCAGACTGAACATATCAAGGGGCAGGATTGACATTAAGAAGGACACTAAAACCAGATCTGGAAAAGTGAATTTCTGGGTGAGAGATTGTCAAGCAGCTGCTGGGAAGATTTGGGTGAAATAGATGAACAGGGAGGATATTTAAGAAGTACATCCCTGTGTGTCATGAAATGTAGACCCTGCTTTCCACTCTTCAAGACATACGTAAATCTTTAAATTGCTTCCTAATGCTTTTTGTGTGTTCAACTTGTGTCTTCCTCAAGTATCATAGCAGCCAGGATTGGTTACTTTTTTATCTGCATGATAAGAGGTTTGGCTGGAATGGGAATGAGCGATTCCATTCCAACTCTCATGAACATTCCCGCAATGCCTGTCTCATGCATTTCTAGGAGGAGGCTTTGGGAAAACTGGCTGAAGGAAAATGTTGAATCGTAAAGACAGGATGAAATTTAAAAAATGATAAACCAGGGTAGGAGGAATTTGTTGGTGGTGGGGAAAAGAAAGTTTGTTGCCTCTATTGTTTGGCTTTTAAAGCAGAGGTTTTCTATTGATGGCCCAGTTGCCTTGTTTAATACAGAAAATTCTTTCACTGGAGATCACATTCTGACTGTTGAGAAGCTCTTGGGAATAAGCGGCAGGGAACTGATGATGGAGTGGTGCAGAGACTCAGGGAAGGCAGAGCTGGTGAGAGAGCCCTGTGGCTGCAATGTTCCCTGCAAGATGCTCGATGGAGCTGCTGAAGAAGACTGCCCTGGGGCTTAGCAGCTTCTCCTCCACATGGCTCTTCTACCAACAATATGTTCAAGAGCAGCAGGGGGAAAGGAGGCATGCAGGATTTTCTTCTGGCTTGCTGCCTTTTTTGGTTCTCTGGTGATTTGAAGGTCCTCTCCAGCTGTGAGGATGTAACCTGGTTAAAAGCTAACAGATTGCCACGAATGCATGACAAAATTAGATAAAGTCATTTATAAACATTATTCTATATAAAGATGTTCCAGCAGCTGGTGGCCTGGGCATCAGACCTGCACTTAGAGTGTGGGAGTTTACTGCCCTGCATTCAAATGTTTATGTAACTATCTCATTATTTTTTTCTGGGATTTTCTTGAACTTTATTATTTCACTTAAAAATATGCTTGTGGAAGGATCACTGGAAATAGGAAATGTTCTGAGGAATGGAGATTAGTAGGCTATATAACTTCTACTTTAGAAATATGTTCTCAGATCAGTAAGAGCCAATGATATAGCCATTCTATGATATGGGTCTTTCTACCAAAATATGTCCCTGAGATTAAAAACAAGCACAATATTTTTTCAGTATGTATGTGTTGAAGAAAATGATTTCTTTCGAAATGATTTCTGCCAAATCTTTCAATTTTGCCTTTGGGTTGTATTTTAAAGTATAAATACTTACCAAAGGCAAGTATTAAAATAGAAATTAACTTAAAATAGAAATTAACACACACACAATTACTGGCACTACACATGTGTGAAATAAAATGCAAAATAAATGTAAAATAAATGTAAAATAAAATGCTTATTAGTTAACATATATGTAATTAAAACAAGTTTTTGTGAACTTGAAATAGCATCTTTAATATATCTTGGATGCACAGTAAAGATACAAAAAGGTTTTCTTTTTGGCTTTCTAAGGAATAACTAAGTCTTTCTACTACTTTTGAACATCAAGATAATGCTACACTATGAGAAAGTCTCCCAGGGTAGATGATATATGCAATTTCCTATCTTCTTGCCTGGCTTTGGGACTTTGTAGTTCAGTTAGAACACCTACACCCTATATAACCCCTGATTTCTAACTAAATTGAATGTGCTTTCTACAGAGCATTTATCAGATAGAATTTTGCAATTTAATAGAGTAAATATATGAGAATCCTAGTTGTTCATCTCTAGGTAAATACTGAGTTGTTTGGAAAAGCAAACCTGACTTCTTATGGACAAATGTACTCTCCAATGGTCTACCGTATCCTGGAACAGAGACTTTTGACTGCTTGGGTTGATGGACCTGTGAATGAAGAGGTCTTTTTGGGGTTGGAGGAATCTTAGCGGTCCTGCTCCAAGGCAGGCTCTGGAATCTGAGCACATAAAGAGGCATGACATATAAGACATCCATTGGTCAATAAGCATATCCCCAGAGCTCAGCTTGGGGCCTTAGGAAACCTTTTCCTAATACTGGGGCTTTGCTGTATGAAAAATCTAACCTAGGTAGGGAAGAATATTCGAGAAGGAGGAAACAGTACATGTGAAGTTTGGGGAATTACAGAAAATAGGACATTAAAACAACTCCCCTTGGGAATTGGGGCATGAAGTGTCTCAGTCTTCAAAGTGCATGCTGGAGTCATCAGCTATGAACAGCTCTGCACTCCTTATGAAGGCTTTTATTGGACCCGGCTGCAAAGAAGTTGGCTAAGGGAGAAGTATGCAGATAAGATATACTTCCTCTTGTGCAGTTTATATACCATTGTAGAACAGGCTGTACATCCTTGAAAATCAAAACAGTGAGGCAAGTCCACCATCATCTTCCCACCACCGAGCTACCAACCTATCTTTTTAGATTTGTAGATGAATTCTTCTGTCACTGGTGTGTCACTGCTGTTTGGGCCAATGCTGTTACCTGTGCTCAGGATTCTGTCTGTCTTACTTCTTCAGGGCTTTGCTTTTTCTTCTTTCCTGCTCTCTCCTGTGTCCTCTACTTTTCTCTCTTTCTATAGGACCATTGTCACCAGCATACAAAAAAGTTCTAGAATTTTCCATCTTGAAAAAAAAAGTCATGACTTCACAGGCAAGCCAATCCATTTCTTTACTCCCTTTACAGCAAAGCATCTTCAAAGAATCTTATACTTGCTATGTCTCTTTATGTTTGTTTCTCTTCTCTTCACTCCAATAAGGCTTCTGTTGTGTAACAACCATTTATCTGCCACCAACAACCTCCAGGTTACCAAATCTGTATCATGTGTCTGAATTCTCATTAGACTGTACTAGAGCTTTCAACTCATAGTTTCACACTTCTCCACACTTTATATTCAATACTTCCAAGGCAGGAATCCCAAAATATTCTCCCTATCCCTTGGCTCTGCTTCTTCTTCCCAGTCTTTCAAGATGGATGTGTCAGGAGATTTAGTGCTGTGCTGTCCTGTTTTTTTTATCCAGCTCTTCTTTCTTTTTCCCCATATGTTACATGGCTCCCATCCTTCCCCTCCCCCCAGTTTTTCATCATTTTATTGATTTTACTGATTATGATCAACCTATAAGCAAGTTAACTCCAACTTTAAAATATACTAGAGATATGTCCACCTCTCTCCAGCTTCAGTTCTCTCTTGAGGCTAAGCAGCAACTTCTCTCACCAGGAGCACTGTTAAGACCTCCCACCTGGTTTTACATCTTCCACTGACCCCCGTGCCACTGCAACCCATATATATATATATATATATATATATATATATATATATATATATATATTAAAGAAGACCATGCAATTCCCTTGTTGAAAACTCTACAGTGAAAGCCACTTGCCCCGAGAATAGACTCCAAGCCCCACACTGTGGCCTCACACTGTGGTCTGCCACCTGCTCTCTGTTTCCATTCTGACCCCATGCCTGCCATTCTGGTCATCTGTGGCCCATCAGTGCTTTTGGTTGTTTCCTGTCCCAGGTCAATCATGGAAAAGTGAAAGGTGGTTTTCTCCTAAGAACACTCACATTTTGTCATGCTCCACTTGGAATGTCTGTGCTGCTGACCCCATCTTGTCATTCAAGGTATTATTATAATTTTGCTTTATGTTTGGGTCTTATGATCATAACTTTCCACACAAATTTAGTTTAAGAAATTTTACATGCATCCGCCAATGTCATTTTTTTAAAAGCTAATATTTCCTGAGAATTTAATATGTTCTAGATACTGGGCTATTTTTCACAACAACCTAGCTGAGAACCCATAATTTTCATGAGATAAATATCTATTTTCTGAAAAGATTAATGTGGTTGAGAAGTATGTGCAACTTATTCATTATATCCAACAGATATCCTAGAGCCACGGACATTTCAGATCTTTAAGAGGTGCATTTACAAGTTGCCTACATGGCCAAAGGTGAGGGTGAATCAGCTGCCAACTTTAATGGCCTGCTAATGATCCTCCAGGCATTGAGCTACCTCTATATACAAATGAGCTTATTTAATCATCATTGCCAACTCATGTTGTATTGCTGTCCTCCTTTCAGAGATAAGGACACAGAGAATGAGAAAAGCCAAGTCATTTCCCAAAGTTACATTATCTACTAAATCAAAATAAGCTGAGGTATTTTAACCCAGCAGCCTGCACTTAGAGTCTATGTAAAGGATGAAGTCTTCATTCTGATGTCATTTATGCTTTTTTTTTATAACTTCACAAAGCAACACCAGTGTGATGTCCATGGATAATTACTTGTGATATTTGTATGTAAATGCAGAGAATAGGTCCAGCATGATGTATGTTGAATTTAATAGTGGTTGTCTCTAGGAGAGGATGGGGGAGGGCAAAGGTTGAGAATGGTCCTCAGAGGATTTGTCTTTAATGCGAAGATTTAAACATGTGTTTTACAAAGAGAATATGTCCATCATTATTGAATGATTAAAAAAAAAGACTTAAAGGGAAGTCTTATATTTCACTTAATTATGAAGGCAGAAGGGATCCTTCTTTTCCCATTTATGAGTGACCGCAAGGCAGCTGGCTGCTTCCACTTCTTTTGGGACTTTCATATTCTTTAGAAGACTCCTATCTCTGTTCACTTACTGTGCAAGTCTTGTAAGTTGTAAGGGGCATAAAAGATTAAATTCATTAGGAATTTGATAGAGAAATGCTTCTTCACATTTCTGCACACACATTTTTATTTGTGACATTTAATATCTGATGGGCAAGTTCTTAGTCAATGAAATAAGCACTATAGCCTCCTTCTCTCCTTTTTGCAATCACATTTGCAAACTGTCAGAATTGGTGATCCATGGTGCTTATGGTGGAGTGAACATGGAACCGTGTACCTCTTGCCTTGTGGTCCTGAAGAGTGTTAACACAGAAACATCCTGCAAAAGTTACTCTCATGGGAGGCTTCCTGGGGACATATCTGCACACACTTTCATACACATAATATCTTTTGAAGCTCATATTCTGGAGGAAGAATGGTGTGACTTTTTTTTTTTTTTTGGTACCGGGGATCAAACTTGGGACCTTGTGCTTGCGAGGCAGGTGGCGGCACCACTGAGCTAAATCCCCGGCCCAGTGTGACATGTTTTCAATCCATTTTCTAGGTGAGAAAACTGAGATTAAGGAAGCTGATGTGATTTCCCCATTGTTACAGCCTCTAAGAAGCTAAGATTCAAAGTCAGGTTGTCTAAATTCCAAGACTGGCATTTTCCATTTACTGTGTTGCCTTCCAAATTCCTTCAGGGTTGACTGCATGATGTTTTATATTTATAGACACTATAAATTGCATTTTATACATTTTATAATTTTCAGTAAGACTGAAAAGCAACTAGGACACCAAATTTAAAGGGAGAAAACGCTGGGCTCCAGTGTATCAACTGTGCAGCACAGAAGTGTTTGCTGGCACTTGCAGTTAAAGGGAACTTTATTACCATTTGACTTCTGCTGTTTACATTAGATGTGAAGTTAAAGATAAACACTACTTTGGGGAAACATTAAAATGCTACAAGCAAGTTTCATTTTATTTAACTAACTGGCACCATTCCTGAAATCCCATATAAGTACTCTTTTTTGCATTTTGGGAATGCCAAAATAGTTTGTTTCTCTTCATGGGATATTACAGGTGGAGCTCTGCAAATCAACATTGGAGTTTTTTATACATTAAATAAAAACTGGTCATATAGTATAAAAATTGGAATAAGCTGAGAGATATTTTTTTTCAATTTCTTATATTTTGCCCTCCTGCTCCCACCTCAACTAGATATCAGCCTGCCTTTGATTATGTAACACATCCTCTCAAAAATAGCTCCCTCATTTGGTTATGTATCTCTATATTTGTGTCAACCTGTAACCTGCAATCTTATGACTTTCATCTTTCTGGCCCAGTTCTACTTTCAGAGTTGTACAGATGGGAGTAAACTACAAAGTACCACTCATAGATGAACTCTTAGAGTAACACAAATTCTATCTAATCCTTATCCCATTTAGCAAATGATGAAATGATTGGTGCCATGTAGGTGCAGCTTGGAGAAGGGGTTTAGCCTCCTCATTTTTGCTGCATGTCAAATAAACATACATTCTTAGTTTAAATTTAAGTGTTCACATTGTGCAAGAGCCCTCACAGGGTATCCTGAGTGAACATAATCTTGGGGAGAATAGTTTGTAAACTTGTAAAGAAGTTTCCTCCATCAGATCATAGACCCTTAAGCTCACGCCTATAAAAATTGTGAAACATCCATTGTCCTAAACATTTTCAGTTATCATCCCACTTCCATTAGCTTTCTATTTCTGCTAGAACAAATCACCACAAACATATTGGCTTAAGCCATATATATGTACGATCTTTTGGTTCTATAGATCAGAAGTCCAGTATGAGTCTCATTAGGCTAAAATCTCTTTTGGACACAAGGGTGCATTCTTTTTGAATATTCTAGAAGAAAATCTATTTCTTTTGCCTCTTCTATCTTCTAGAGGCCAGCCACATTCCTTGGCTCATGGTGCCATTTCTCCATTTTCAAATCAAACAATGAGGCATCTTTCTGACCAAGCATGTACCATGACATTATTTTCTTTTGTTCTGTTCTGCCTCTCTTCTGTACTGAAGGACCTTTGTAATTACATTGACCTGATTTAGACAATCTAGTACAGTCAGTGTCCTTACCTTAAACTCAGCTGATTAGCTAAATTAATTCTATCTGCAATCCCAATTCCTCTTTGCTATGCAAAATATTCACAGGTTTTGTGGAGATTAGCACATGAATATTTGGGGAGGAAGCATTATTCTACCTACCATGCTGGCCTTTCAAAGTCTTCCCTTTTCCTGACTATCCATCCCATTTTCCATGACTTCATAATTCTTATATTCTGTACATACACAAAACCATCACCACACACATGGTACTAAATTTTTGTGCTGCCACTGTGGGCTGTACCAGAGTCAGTTCAAACCATGACTATAGCGATCTCTCAGTCTCTTGTGGCTGAACAAGAGACAAATCCAGGGGAAAAAATTCCCTAGGTTGCCTTAAGCAGGGTGGCCTTGTGCTCTCATCTCAAATAAAGTTTTTTAAAAGGAATTTACACTTTTACATCTGTGTGTTTAGGATGAGTAGGGTTTAGCCTATTCCTGAAGTTCCCTCCAGGCATCTTTCTTATTGTCTTGGCTCATAGTATTTGACTTCTTTTCCATCATGTTAATCTCTTTAGCAAATGCATCCTACAATGCAGGAAATTTGCCTCCACTTATTTTCTGCCCAAACAGCAAGTTTTCACAAGTTTTCAAATCTTTCTGCTCTGCTTTTTGCTCTTGAGTCACACTATAAATCTGACTAACAGCAGCTGGCAATACTCAAGCCACCATCTGAATGATGTGCTGCCTTAAAATATCCTTCGACAGATTCATTAATTGCCACCTTTAAACTTAACTTCTCACAGTATCAGGTCATGGACAAAATCTAGCCAAATGCTTTTGCAGAGTATATTGTGAATGGCTTCTAGCTCAACTCCTAGTAGAATCCTTATTTTCATCTATAACCTCATGAGCTTTTCTCTCACCATTCTGGTCTTCTGAGTCCTCATCAGAATTGCTCATTAATCTCCGCTTATAGTATTTTAGGCTTTGTCTCACAGGCTTCTCCTAAGTTTTCCAAATGCCTCCTGCAATTCAATTCCAAAGGTTTCTGCGCATATCATCAGGCATAATCACAGACAGGACCCTTCTTCTTGGTACCAGTTTCTTGTGTTAGTGTTCTATCACTGTGATTAAAAATATCTGAGACGATCAACTTAACTAGAGGAAAGCTTTTTTTGGGATAATGACTTTGGTGATTTCAGTCCATGGTTGCTTTGTCCTGTTGCTTTGGGCCTGTAACAATGCAGTACATTGTGGCAGGAACAGGGGGCACACAAAGGCTATCCAACTCATGATGGTGGCTGGGAATTAGAGAGAGGGAGAGACTAGAATGGCTGGGATCTCAGTATCATCTTCAAAAGAACACCCTCAGTGATTTAACTTACCTCTTTTAGGCCCCACCTCTTAAAGGTTCTACTACCTCCTATTGGTACCATAGGCTTGCAAATACACCTTTAATACATTGGGCTTATGGGAATGACTCCAGATTAAAACTATAGTACTATTCTAATCAGATGATAGGCAAAAATAAGAACATTGTCCAAACTACAAAAATGACCACTCACTCACCTACGTTAACTAATATCATTGGCTGATGATGCCTTCTTTTTTTTCTTTAAATATATCTTTAGCTTTGTTTTGCTCTTCTTGTTTTGAAGGTAAGTATCAGAGTAATCCCTCCTTAGGGGAAGTTTCTATTTCTATTGTTCTAATTATACACAGTCAACCACGGTCTAAAAATATTAAATGGAAAATTCCAGAAATACACAATACATAAGGTTTATACTGTGTGCCATTCTAAGTAACATGATGAAATCTTATGGTTTCCTGCTTGGGATATGTTTATGTACAAAGTATCCACATGACATATACTACCTGTCCATTAGTCACTTAATTGCTGTTTTGATTACCATATCAGCTGTCATGGTACCACAGTCTGTGTTCAAGTAAGTCTAGTATTTAGCTTACTTCATCTCTTCATGTAGACATTGGATCATTTCATATTATCACAAGAGGAAGCAATATTTTGAGAGAGAGAGAGAAATCATTTGCATAATTTTTATTTCAATATGTTAAAATTACTGTATTTTATTATTATTTATTATGTTAATCTCTCACTTTATCAAATTTCTAAATTAAACTTTATCACAAGAAGGTATATATAGGAAAAGCATTGTATTCATAGGGTTCACTGCGATTTGAGGTTTCAGGCTTCTACTGGGGATGTTGGAATGTACTTTCCGTGGAGAAGTGTGACTGATATATTGAGATACCTAGTAGAACAGTTATCTCTAATTTCTGACAATGACCAATCTGGAACAAAGCCTCATTCCCTTGAACCTCTCTCAAAGCCTAGCATAAGCCTAAATCCAGTAACAAGTCCTTCCCAGAATCCTTTAACTGCAATGCTTAATGGTTCCCCAAGTGTTCATTCTCTATTATTGCAGGAAGTTGATAAACCCAACTTTTAATTATGTGTGTGTTTCTGATGGTCTTTAGCTGAGTGCATTGGCAGCTCTAAGTCCTTTGGGGTAGAGACTGTGTCTGGAATATAGTGCTATAGTATATACTTGCTAGTAGAAGATATTGGGTCTTGAATTCCAAGTACTTTGAATTCTCACTAATGAGTAATTTATTAGGAATTAGATGCTCAATAGATGTTTGTAGAATATGTATTGGCTGATGGAAGAGGAAATATGCCTATTCTAAAGAGTTAAGGACATTTTAGAAAAGGGGGATAATTGGAGATGTGCAGGAATAGAGCAAGTTTAGGGAAATCAAGGTATCTCAGTATGGCCTGAATATAGAATGCTGGGGATGGAGTAGGAGAGTCTTGTATGCTATAAGTGTTTTTTTTTTTTTTTTTTTGAAGAATCAACTGTTTTTCAAAAAGCAACAATGAAACATTTAAATATTTTAGTTGGTGGGTAAAATAAGAAAAGCTTTTCCAAGAAAGGTGTGATTTACTAAGAGAATGGTACAGTGATCACTATCTTTTGTCTTTTTTATTTATATTGGATTAAATTATTTTAGAGACCAAGTGTCGGGAGTCATTCTACACAATTTGGAGGAAAAATCATTTCACAATTAAATTGTGATTAAGGCTGTCTGAGGCCTCAATGGTCCTGTGATGTTGTGATGCTCAAGGGCAGGATTACATCAGCTGAAGATATCCTGGTTCTTTAAGAACCCAGTAGTAGTATAAAAAGAGACAGGTTTCACCTGGGAAGGGGCAAATTCCTTATCAGCTTAACTCATTCCATCTCCATCTACTGTGGTAAGAATATTTTTCTTATCTCACCATCCTAATCAACCTAAGCTCCTCATCGACCTAAGGTTCTCATCAGCATAAGATCCTCATCATCATAGGACTCCTGCTGCCTTCTGAAGAATCTAATATTCCCTATGAACCCAATAAATAGTAGCAAGCCTGGATTGTCTTTGCCTTTGCCCACCCTGAGGCACTGACCTCCTCGCCCCCCCATATACTTGAAATTATACAAGTCTCTATTGTCTTTTTTTTTTAAGCTCTTGCCATCCTCTTTTCTAGGCATGGGATTTATTAACCTCCAATCTCCAAGCACTGGCTGCAACTGATGATAGTGTACCTTCTGGCCTGATCTACTGGCTTAGTAACATCTGCTGTCCTTGGATTTCTTCAGTGAGATTTCAGATCTCAAGAGAATGCAGAATCCTTTATGACTGTGGCTGAAGCCAGTGAATGGTGTTTAACTCCATTTTCTCTTTGACAGCTCACTCTTTTTTGAAAAGTTAAAGTGATAAAAATCATACCAGGTGTTCCCAGAAGTTACAGCCAAATTATAGAAGTATCTGAGAAGTTGTGAGGGAACACTTACGTTCTTTGTCATCCCAGTCTTGGGAACACTTCAGAGCTCTGCAGATAAAGCAACAAAGAACCTCCACTGTTCTGGCTCTCTTGTCACCTTGGAAATGAGATTGCATCATTTTTAGGAATTTTTGAAGCTGCTTATATTATATTTGGTGACCTAAAATAAATCATAGTTTTGTCATCCTGTTAATTTCATGTGCTCATACTTTCTCCTGATTATATATCTACCTATAGGGTACTGGTTCTCTAGTCTCCACCAGGTTCCAGAATTCCACACAATTCCAAAATTCACACAGTTTTTGCCTGGTTAATGGTAACTCTTGAAAAATGATCTCTAAAAATCAATACTGTAGAAATTAACACAGATTAACTGTCAAATGCAGTTTCATAATTTCTCAGGAAGCCAGAAAATAAATGTCTGTAGAATTTAGTCATTCTGTGTGGGATATGAACATACATAGTTAATGCTATAGTCTTAGCATTTTTTTTCTGTTCTCAAAAAGCACAATCTCTACCTACTTTGGTGGACAGAAGCCCATGTTTCCATATGTGATAGGCTTTTTGACCAAATTACTTCAGGGGGAAACAAGGAATACTTAAACAATGCATATTCAGAAGAGAATGACAGGAACATTTTTTTCTGATTCCAACAACCAGAACTCATAATAACTTGAGACTGAAAAGTCTAGAATTTACTCTTTACAAATTGACTCTGCTATTTTAACCTCCTTCCTGGGGTCATTTTAATTATATCTGAAAAATGAGTTATGAGAGGCAAATGAATTAAATTTCCTTTTATAAGTAATTACAATGCAAATTAAAAACTGCTATACCCCATTTCCTAGAAATGGCTTGAGTAGAGATTTTCCTTTCTCTGTTTTTTTTTTAGTTTTTTACCCTCCCCCACACATTTCAGAAAAGTTGTAATGATTAAGTAGAAATGGAAAAGCAATAATAGAAAGTTAAGTGTAAAAAGCAACTTAATTTCCTTGTTGCTCTGAACATTAATAATCATGTGTGGGTTCTTGTCTTTTGTCAAAGTAGTTTTATAATGGAAAACATTTCAAAGCCTAGTTCAACTTTCCTTCCTCTCTTATAAGTGAACTAATATCAAAACTTCTGCTGATTTGTTTTAAGTACCTAAATTCAGGTGTTTATTTGGTTTAGGTGCTGAAAATGAGGCTTTTAGATATTTTGTCAGTAGAAACAACAGGAAATGTGGCACTTATTTATATCATGCTCTGATATTTTAGGAGACCTTCTCTGCCCAAGTCCATTTGATCACTGGACACACAGAATCTTACTTCATTCAACAAACCATTTGCATCACTGTTGATAGAAGTAAAATGTGTGGAATTCAGTTTTAAAATGAAGGATATAACTACACATGCCCTAAAGTAGCTTATCAAGAAAGGGAGCTGTGATTTAGTGAAATGTATATTTGATTTTCATCCCTGATTCCAACCATGAAACTTCTAAAATCCTTGGATTCTCCAGAGTGATAAAAATGCTTTCTGTTTCCTAATAAGATGGTAGGTGGCTTGGGGCTCCTCGTGACTTCAAGATGGGAGCTGCTCACTTGAAAGACCAGAGAAATATTAGAAGGTTGAGACTTTCAACTCTTGCTCACTCATTCTCCCAACTCTAGGGAGGACAGTGAGGCAGAAGCTTGAGCTAATTTCTAATGGCCAATGATAAAATCAGCCATGACTAGCTGATAAAATCTCCATAAAACCCCAAAAGGACAGGATTTGGAGAATTTCTGGATAGCTGAAAATGTAGAGATTCCTGACAAGTGGAATTCTTGGAGCAAACATAGAAGCTTGCCTCCCCTGATGGATCTCTTGGTTCTGAATGTTCATTATATCCTCTATAATATCCTGTATAGTACACCAACAAATGTAAATGTTTCCAAGATCCAGGGGCCACTTTAGCAAATTAATTGAACTCAAAGAGTGAGTCATGGGGACTACAATTTATAACTTGCTGGTCAGAAGCACACATCACAATGTGTACTTGAAATTGGTGTCTGAAGTAGGGTCAGTCTTGTGAGACTGAGCTCTAAGCCTGTGCATCTAATGCTATCTCCAAGAAGGGAACATCAGAACTGAATCAGAGAACAGCAGCTGGCATTCATAGGAGAATTGCTCAGTGAATGGAGAACTATCCTTCATGTCTATTAGAAGTACTGTGGTTAAATTTAAATCGGTGTTTCAACATATGAACTTTATGGGGACACAAACATTTGGACTATATCAGAATTAATTACAGAATCCAGACATTGGAAAGAGTCCCCCCCCAAAAAAGAAAAGAGTCCAGAATTTGTAAAACATTTTAGGTATTTTTCTTCCCATTTCTTCATTAGGGTCTGCTATAATATTCACTCTCTCACAGTCTTTGCTACACAAATACAGTCTGTGGAACTGCAGCCTCAGCATCTCATGGAAACTTGTCAGTGCAGAACCCCAGTCCCTCCTGGACCTGATGGATTGGATCTGCATTTTACCAAAACCCCACCAAAATTAATATTTCAGATTAATGTCTATGGAGCACAGAGATGGACCACTCTAAGTTCCAATTATTCCTCTGTTTTCCTTTTTTGTCCTTTGCTTCTGAACAGTATTATGTTTTTCAAATTAGGCACACACACACACACACACACACACACACACACACTACACCCCCCTAAATCTCAGGGACTTAACAAAATAAGCTTATTTCTTAACTCAGTAAGTGTGGGCTGGGCTGGGCAGGCTGTATTCCCCACCACAGTGTTGTGTGCTCAGTATGGCTCCATTTAGGGGTTTAAATCCTAGGGAGCACATAATTCTTTACTGACTTCCAGTGAAGGAAGAACAGAAACATGGAGTGATTTTCAAGAACTTCCATGGGCCAGGCAGCAAGGAGGAGAGAAGATCACTTCTACCTATTACATCTCAGTGGTTGGACTGAGTCAAATGATCACATGGCTGCAAGAGGGGTTGAGAAATGTCCACCATCTTTTTATCATAGGAGTAAGAAAGATTATAGTTAACTCTTAATCAGTCTTTGCTTCTCTTATCTTCCAGGTTCTAGATAAATCTTGGCTTTTTCTGCACTGCTTCAACCCAGGAGAAGGTCTTCTAAATATCGACAACACTTATTATTCAATCTTTTCATCTGTGTATTCTGTACTGTATATGGGTATATACTCTATTTCCCATATAATGTATAAGCCCTTATAAGACAATGATCATACTGCACATATATTTTGGTAAATTCTGCAGAGCCAAGGTTAATTTTATATATATATATAATCTGTATAATGATTAGCACTGATTGATAAAATTAATGAATCCTTGGGGATGTATCATAGTCCTTGCATCAGTATCAATATTTAGTAGACTACCTTGGGACTCTTTTCAATGTCTGGATTCAATAATTAATTTTGATTATGGTCCACATGTTTGTGTCCACCCAAAATTTATATGTTGAGACCCTAACACTTCAGGAGAATTTAACTTTAAATTTGATCATAATGTATCCCTCTAGTCTGTTGTCATCTTTTGGGATATGTCACTAGTTTTATGATCTTCATGCATTTCAGTGGAAATGTACAAGTGGAGCCATGACATGGGCTACTAAACATGGGGAACATGTCATGACAGAAGAAACCCAAGTCCCCAAACAAAAAGTAAATTACCATAAGTCACTTAACTGATATGCTCAGACTACGGTTTGGATTCAAATGAGTGTCATAGCTCCAAAATAAGCGTTTTGTAAACTATTCTCACAGTTTCATTTGTAGGTGACTGCATTATCTCATGATCCTTCAACATATGACTGAGAGTGATAAATTGTGAAAAGGATAACTACCATTATTTCTAAAAAGTTCCTTTTCATTTTTCAGTTCCTGTTTCACCAGTATCATCACAGGAAATATGGTCCTCTTATCAATCTTTCAGGTTTTGAAAGAGCTTAGAAATTTTGCATAAAATATATTTTCTGACTAAATCTAATCTATGAAAACCAGTTCACAAACCTGAATAGAAGATGTTTTGTTACTACTGCAGTTTTTTTGTGTTAAAACAAATTTATTTTTTCTTTACTAGTAGTTTTTCTTTTCCTTCTCTATTTCTTTGTATTTATCTATTTAACTACTTATAAAACATTTACTTCTTTAAAATTAAAAATACTTTTATATGTATATATATCATATTGTCTTTGGTTTTTCATGGATCTCAATAGAAACCTACAATCTTAATTTTTTCTGATAAGCAAATATTTTTATATTATTTGTTTATTTTATGCACTTGCTCTGCTTTGTTCTCATGAAATTTATGTTTTGAAGGTCATGGCTCCATGTGTCTCATTTTCTTAGTTTTCTCTCATTTCTCTCACTTTTTACATATGTCTTTATGGTCTTGGAGTATTTCTTGAGTTGACATTTTACGTAATATATATTTGGGTTTTTTTTATCATATAGCCTACTATCCTTCATTGTCAAAACATTTCAAATTAATAAGTCATATCTAAAGAACTAAAGTCATGTCTGAAGAACTAAATATTGTCTCTAATTTTAATAAATAACCTGCTCTTGATAGACATTCAGAAAATCAATCAGAATTTTTTTCTCTGATAACTTTTCTTTTTCCTAGGAGGAACTTTTTCTCAAAAGGTGCTTGCCCTCAAGACTCAGAATGGTCAGGTCTTTGTGGTCTGTTCATTTCTTTCAGTATGCCTGGTGGCTTTCTTTCCTCTTCTGCAAAGGTACATTGGTCACAATTTTATTCCTTGGATAAGGGCCAACAGCGTATTTAATAATTTCCCTTTTACGTTAAGTGTGGAAATGGGGTACTGGACAATAATTTCATGCAAAAGCATGCTCTGGTTTGCTCAGTAATTTTGCTCTTTATTGTTTCTTTTCCTTTTTT
>NW_004624734.1:14807607-14821137 GCF_000247695.1 Heterocephalus glaber
ATTGATTTCTTCTCTGATCTTTATAATTTCCTCTCTTGTATGAGCTTTGGGTTTGTCATGCTCTTCTTTTTCTAGGAGCTTGAGGTTCAACATTAGGTTGTTTATTTGAGCTCTCTCTGTTTTCTTAATATGGTCATTCATTGCTATGAATTTCCCTCATAGAACTGCTTTCATTGTGTCTTATAGATCCCTGTATGTTATACTGGCATTACCATTTACTTGTAGAAGCTGTCAAATTTCTTCTTTAATTTTCTCTGTGACCCAATGGTTGTTCAGGAGAGTGTTCTTCAATTTCCTTGTGTTTGTGGGGGTTTGGCTATTTCTTATGCTATTGATCTCCAATTTTATTGCACTATGATCTGATAATATACAGGGGGTTACTTCAATTCTTTTACATTTACTTAAACATGTCCTATGAGCTAGCATGTGGTGTATTTTGGAGAATTACCTGTGCACATCCAAAATGATTGTATATTCTGATTTTTTGGGGTGGGACACTCTGTAGACATGTACTAAGTTCATTTGTTCAATAGCTTGGTTCAGTTCTAGGATTTCTGTGTTAATTTTTTGTCTAGATGATCTGTCTATTTGTGATAGTGCGGTACTGATGTCCCCCACTACAACTGTATTAGTGCTTATTTGGTTTTTCATGTCCATTAATATTTGTTTTGTATAGTTGGGGGCATTCGTATTTAATGCATATATATTTAGGATTGTCATCTCTTCCTCTTGGATTGTTCCCTTCACAAGGATGTAGTGACCATCTTTGTCTCTCTTAATTATTTTTGGTTTGAAATCTATTTTGTCTGCCAATAAGATTGCTACCCCTGCTTTTTTCCAGGTTCCGGTCACATGGAGAACTGTTTTCCATCCTTTTACTTTCAGTCATGAATTTCTTTTTGAGTTAGATGTGTTTCTTTATACAGAATATTGTTGGATTTTGCTTCTTAATTCATTCTGTCAGTCTATTTCTTTTGATTGTTGAATTGAGGCCATTAACATTGATGGTTATAATTTTTTTTTTTTTTTTGGTACTGGGGACTGAACTCTGGTCCTTGTGCCTACGAGGCAGGTGGTGGAACCACTGAGCTAAATCCCTGGTCCTTGATGGTTATAATTGATAGATATTGACTCATCCCTGTTGTGATGTTTTACACTTTTAGGCTTTTTTATTTTTCCCCCTTTCCCTTTAATTTCTTGCCTTGCCTGGTGGCTTCGTTGTGTTGGGTCTTATGTAGTTTTGACCTTCATTTTCTTTTTCTAGGATATTGTTTAGAATTGTTTGGAGTGCTGGTTGGGTGTTTATGAAATTTCTCAGGTGTTCTTTGTCACGGAAGTATCTAATTTGCCCATCGATTTTGAAAGATAATTTTGCAGAACACAGCAGTCTAGGTTAGAAATAATTTTCTTTTAGGGCTTGAAATACTTCACTGTAGGCTCTCCTTGACTTAAGGGTTTGTGTTGAGAAGTCTGCTGTGATTCTAGTGGGCTTTCCTTTGTATGTGATTTGGTTCTTTTCTCTAACTGTTTGTAGTATTTTGTTCTTCTATTGGGTTTCTGGGATCTTGACTATTATATGTCAAGCTGTAGATGTTTTTTGATTGTGGCTAGTTAGAGTTCTATATGGCTCACTTATCTGTATGTCCAATTCTCTACCTCTGTGAAGTTTTCTACTATTACTTCTGTGAACAGTTTTTTTCATATCATTTGTACTTTTTCCTGCTTTTTCGTGCACTCCTATCAGTCTCCTCCTATCATTCTTCTTCTTTGCATCATCTAGCAGCTCCTGGATTGATTTTTCATGATCCTTTACTATTTTTAAGAAATCTCCATTTTCATGGCCACTAACCACAATCCTGTCTTCTATATCTGATATTCTGTCTTCACATTAACTCAGTCTGCTGTGAATACTTTCAATGGAGTTTTTAATCTCCTGGATATCTGTTTGAATCTGTTTCATGGATACCATTTCTTTCTTATGCTGGGCATTCATGGATTCTAGTGTGGTTCTGAGCTCATCTATTTTTTTTTTTTATCTGTTTCTGTTTTAGAGCCTCTAATCATGTCTTTCACTCTGCTCACCACCTCTGTAGTTATCTGGGAGATTATTTATGTTTTGAATTTTTCTAGAGCCTCATTCTCCTGTTTTGTTACTTCCTGTGCTCTCAGTTCAGGATGTCCAGGTGGTTGATTATCAGACTTTTCTACCTCATTTCCTCCAGAATTTGCCTTTGGTAGGGTGGAAGTCTGGGTTTGTGCCTTACTTAAATGTCTTCTCATTTTTGTTTTTGGTACTGGGTTTGTTTTTTTTTCTGGCTTGATACTTTGAAATTGCTTATTGTAAGTATCTTTGTTGCTTGTATTTAGAACCCTTATGGAATGATTGCTTCTCAGATGCTTTCCAGACATAGCTTGTCTTTAGGTTTTGAGTCTCTAATGACTCAGAGGCTGTCTCACTTTCATTATACCAGGAAGGACCACTGATTAGATCAATCACACCACCTTAGCCCAAGTGATACAATCAACAACACCATAGCATCAAGCACAGCTTAGAAAATGACAATTTGTCATAGTTATTAATCTGTCACCTTTAATTGTGCAAATTAAATAAAAATCAAGGACCTGACCAACATATGTTTACAGTGAATAAACTCTTTAATATAGCAACTTTACCCTTTGGGATGCAGAGTTAGAAGGAGTTGTAGAGGGAGGGATAGATAGGTAGAAGGATAGGGAAAGGTTAGCAGTGAGGCCAGAGGACACAGGAAAATCATGCAAACTCTAAGAAACTGTTAAAGACAAGAGAAAAAGACAGAATGAAAGAACAAAGATGAGAACAGAGCAACCTAACAGCAATAGGGATCCTAGAAACTGTATTTCCTTTCCTTTAAAACTAATGACAATTGTGAGAAGAAAAAGAGAAGAAAAGAAAAAGAAAGAAGAGATCCAAATTAGGTCCAGAACAGGAACAAAAAGGGAGATGAAGAACGATGCGGGACAACAAGAGAATGAGAGAGAGAAAGAAAAGAGAAAAGAAAAAAAAAGAAAAAAGAAAAATTTGAAAAGAGTAGGAAAAAAATAAAAATTTAAATTTAAAAATAAGCAAAAAAATTTTTTGAAAATAATAAATAAAAACTAAAAATGAAGGGCCTCCTTCAGGGTGTGTCTCTGCTGTCACAATAGACAACACGGGCAGCAGTGTGCAGATAGAAGTCAATGAGTCTCAGAAAGCCAGATGCAGACCCATGAGATTCAGGCAGATTTCTGGCTGCCAGTCCCAAGTTGAGCTCTCCGTCCCTGCAGGGTTGAATTGTGCAAGGTTCTATTGCAGGTTCCAGCTGCCCTTCCCCTGAAGATAGTCCAGGTTCCGATGGGAGGTGATGATTCCTCCAAACTTACCAAGCACAGGGGTCTGGTGTGCCTTTATTGCAGAGATTCTCTTCACTTTTCCACTGGGCTTCAATTTTCATCAAGGAGTCTGAGAGAGGCCCTCTCTCTGTTGTTCACTTCTGCAGCTCAGGACAATGGCTTTTATGTCCTCCTGTGCCTCTATAGTGTGGAACCACGTAGCTGCACAGCCAGGAGGCCAGAGGCAGAGGGCAGGAGGGGTGCTGCAGATGCACAAGCAGCTAAGCTGGTCACTGGGGGGCGGGACGTGGGTGGGATGGAGCCTAGTTCCACGTGGTGGAAGTCCTCACCATCTGCTCACTGGTCCTGAACTTTTATTTTCAATATCTAGTAGGTTGGAATTATATTTTCCTTATTTGGATTATTTTGCTTATTTGGATTATGTAGGGCTTTCTCTATATCATCTTGAATTTCATCATTAGGTTGTTTGAGTTCACTTTATTTTTCTAATATTGGAATTGACTGCAATAAATTTCTCTCTTAGGACTGTTTTTATTGTGTTTGATAGTTTGTGGTGTGTTGTACTGGCATGGTCACTTAATTCCAGGAATTAAGTACTTTCTTTGATTTTCTGTGACCAATGGAGTGTTCAGGAGAGTGTTAAGTTTTCAAGTGTTTATGAATTTTATTTGATTTCTAGTTTCAGTGTATAACCACTTGATAACGTACATGGGGTGATTTTGATTTTTGAACTTAAGCAGTTTTTGTTGACTTGTATGTAGTCTATTTGTTGCAGGAAATATGAAATATGATATCCCCAATCTGTTAACTGTATGATACACTGAGTTCTTCTTCTCTAGAAATTGAAGAATGAGTCCTAGAAACAACAGAGGTTAAAGTAGGAAGATATTTATTGATAGGAAAGCTCTTGAGGGGAAGGAGGGCTCCCGAGTGTGTAGCCCAAGGACCCCACTTTACAGAGAAGTTTTATAAGGCAAAACCCACATGGGTACAACGTGGGCCACACCATGAACATCCAATAAGGTCACAAGTATTGTCACTTAGGTAATGGTGGTCCAATTGGGAAGCAAGTCACATAGCAAGCGTGGATGGAGAGAACAAAGATTCTCCTAGGGGGCAGTGGGTCCAGAGGCCTCTGGTCACTCCCAGGGTGGTTGATGCCTCTATACTGTTGTGCCAACAAATGGACAGCGAGTCAAAAGATTGAATGCCAACTTTTTATTTTACTGGCCGGGATCCAATCTCAAGGACGCAGCCCCAGAGAAGGACCACGGACTTTTTCAGCTGCAGTTTTTAAGCAGTTTCAGAACCAGGAAGTTGGCTCTCTCTCGAGCTCCAGTGGTGCAATTGGTTAGCGCGGTAAGCGGTGAGGGCTGGGGTGGCAAGCGCAGTTACAGAAGCAGAACGGCCGCTATGGGAACAGTACATTTTGCAGTTTTTCTCAGAACACTTATCTTGACAACAACACTTATCTTGACAAACTACCTGGGGGTTCAGGCAGAGGTCAGTGCCATGCATAAGTGGAGATTTTATTAAAAATTGAGGCACAGAGGCTAACTTGACTCAGGCCTCACAATACTTCACTAAGCCAAGTTCTTTGAAGAAGTATGTGGGTATGGTCATTTTGTTTCCATCTCGAGGCCTGGTTTTCAGCTGATGTGGAGCTGTGGTTTGTTTCACCTTTGTCCTGGCCCTCTCAAGGACTTAGCTCTATCTGACTGCCTATAATATTTCTACCTAGCTCATCTATCTATAGTATATTTTGGAGAAGTTTCCATGGATTGCTGAGAAGAATGGATATTCTGTTATAACAGGGTAGAATACTCTGTAGATATCTATTAAGTCCATTTGTTTGAAGAAGTGTTTCAGTTCTAATATTTCTTTGTAGATTTTTTGTTTAGTTGATCTGCCTATTTGTAAAGGGGATACTGCAGTTACCTACTATGGTTGTTGGTAGTTTATTTGACCTTTTATGTCCTGCAGTGTTTGCCTTATGAAATTGGGTGCACCAATACTCAGTGCATAAATATTTACATATGTTATCCCTTACTGTTGAATTGTTCCCTTAACTAACATGTAGTGACCTTCTTTGTCTCTTCTGATCAGTTTTAGCTTGATATTTACCTTGTCTGAAAATGAGATTGCTACCCCTGCTTGCTTTTGGGGTCCTTGGGTATGGAATAGTATTTTCCAGCTTTTTAGCTTATGGATTTCTTTTTGGATTAAATGAATTTCTTGAACGAAACAGACTGTTGGGATCTGTTTTTTGATTTAGTCTGGGTGTCTTTTTTATTGGGGAGTTTAGGCCATATACATTGAAAGCTGTTACTGAAAGGTGTTGATTTAATTGTGTTTTTGCATTCATGTTTTTGGTCAATTATACTTTTAATTTCCTATTGGTTTAGTTATCTGCCTTTCTTGATATACTCTATCTGACTGGGGGTGGGGGGTGGCTTTATTGGTCTCATTTTGTCTGCCCTGGATATTCCTGGGTGATTTTTGGAGTGCTGATTTGGTAGTCATTTATCTGTTAAGATGTTCTTTTTCAAGAAATGTTCTTATTTCTCTGTCAATTTTCAAAGATAGTGTTGCAGGATATATTAGTCAAGGTTTGATTTTTGTGTTTTTTGGTACCAGGGATCGAATTCCGGACCTTCCGATTGTGAGGCAGGCAGCAGAACCACTGGCTAAATCCCTGGCCCTGCTTTCTTTTTTTCTTTTAGGGATTGAAACACTTCCCTCCAAGCTCTCCTGATCTTCAAAGTTTGTGTTGAGAAGTCTGCTGCCTGATTGGTTTATCTTTATATGTGATTTTTTTTTTTCTTTTCTCTGACAGCTCTTAAGATTCTTTTTGTTGAACGTCTGAGATTTTGACTGTGACGTGTCATAGAGAGCTCACTGTTGTTAATTGTAGTGTGTCTTTCTTCCTCTCTTTCAACTCTCTCCTTACCTTATTCTTAGTCCTTCTTTACCTCTCACTGTCTCACCTTTTCTCCAACTATTTAATGGCATAAATATATCAGGAGTCTGTATAAGTGCATCAGAGAATAAGAAGCAACAAGTACTATAAATTAAATAGTATTGTTTGAGGCTATATCACATTAATCCTTAAGAAAATTGGGCTGAGATGAACAAAACAAAACTACCTACAATTAGCCATGCATTTTCATCCCATGTTCCAGTCAATTGTCTGTCTGAAGCTTCCAGGACTGTTGCTCCATCCTGACTTGTGTTCTGGTTTCAAGCCCCGTAGAACTCTGTGGATCCAATTATCCTGATTGATTTAGGGTGAATATTATGGACTTCTCAGTGTCTTCCCTTCACAGGTTCTCCTTGCTTATTGTATGACTGAAAGGCCACTATCTCAGGTTTCGATCACTGCTGTCTGTCTTAGCTCCTCCCCCAGAACCCGGGGGCTCTCTTTCCTCTCCTGGCTCCCAAGAATGGACTGCAGCATTGTTTCCCGATTTTGTTGCAGAGCTGGCTTTCATTTCTTTCTTCCCTTCTCAGCTAGGCATTGCTGGGCATCCCTTCCCCTTGTGGGAGACTGCCTACACTTGTGGGCATTGACTATTTCATGTTCTACACCCACTTTGTATGTGGAAGAAATAGGTGGATTACAATTGCTGTTGTTGTTGTTATTCTTACTAAAATTGTCTGTGTTGGGGGAACATTTTCTCCCCCCTCCTTGGTGTCCCTGTCCCCGCAGGGTCTGAAAGTGATGGTTTATGGTAATGAAATTTTACCCTGTCTGTTTTTTACTTTTGTGAGTTCCTGGGTTGAAATTATCTAATTTTGCCATGCCCAGTGGGGAGGATGACTTGTCTGTGGGTTTATTTAATATCCCAGGCTGTCCCTGAGGAGCTAACCTGCTCCTTCCCTCAGTCAGACAGGCCCTTTCCCAAGATGGCCCAGGTCTGGGTGGGAAATGGGATACAGACATGGACTGCTTTCCCCCTCTCCTATCTTCTAAACTCAGTTTAGTCCAGCTGTGTTGTTTTCATTTATTGTCCCATATCAGACTTTAACTTTGGCCCCCACCTTAGAGAAACTGCTTTGCTTCTCCATCACTGGTGCCTCCTGTTCCTCCATGATTAACCTGCTTCTGCTGTTTTTTGAGTACCGTGTGACTATTATTATCAGACATAATGTCTAATCCACCCTCATTTCCCTGCTGCTGAGTTCAATACATTGTTCAGAATGAGAATTTAATAAATGTCTGTTTCATATTTCTGGACCATGTAGGGAGAGGATACATTTTCCGGTGAGTTCCTTGATTTTCCAGAGAGCTGTATTTCAAGAGGTGACCAGAGCCTTCTTCTAACTATCTAGTTGGTATAATGTGATTAAAAAACACACAATTCAGATGTGCTCAGAGAAAGCCTCAGGCGTATGCCAAAGTGAAGTGTTTGTTCTTCGAGATGCCTTATTTCTTTAGCCAAGGATGTAGAAGGCACTTGATAGATTTAACTATGATTTCTTACAGTTGGAATATTTTTAGTGCTTACTGACAAATAGCATTTTAATTTGAAGTCTATAAGGCAAAAGGTTTACATTACATGAACAAATACAAGTAGACATGAAGGAGAAGAGTAAGTGTCTTCATTACAGGTGTGCAGTTCAGCAGAAATGATGCTGTGAGTGAATCTTAAATAGTCTTGCAAAGTGAAATCCCCTCAGCTCAGATGTGAAGTCAGTGAATATGGTAATCTGTGTGTGACAGAAGCTGCCACAGCTGCTCCTCAGCAGTGTAATATGACTTGGGATTTGTTTTTGTTATAAAGCTCACTGGACTCTCTGTGAGGCATGAAAGAAAAGTTTGACCCTGATTTGAAGCAAATAAATCTAGAGATTGATGAGAATAAAGTAACATACACAACAGGTTTGGCTCCAAACAGGCTTGGTTCAGTAGATGGTGGTTGCTCTCACTACTGTTTATTTTTGTCACAGGTTTCATGAACTTATTCCTATATGTTTTCTGTGTCCTTTTTCCCATTGACGCAGCCATACATGTCTTCCTAACTTGAGGATGTGTTTACCACCTGAGGCTACCCAGGTTTGGGGTCTTGCCTAGGTCCTTTCTTGTGGTTTTGGGCCCTTTCATAAGCTTTATCCCTTACCTACATTAGAGTCCCTCCTTGCAGAAGGCTTATACCACATTACCTTATTGAATGCACTGTAAGCATGAGATTTATTTTGTGCACAGCAACGTCAGCAAAAGTGGTGTGTGACTGCCAGGAAGAACACCTCTGACATGTGTGTGGCCATTTGACCCCACATCTACAATCCTGGAGCCACTGAAGGGTGGCTCTAGCTACACTGGTTCCCCGAGGGGTTATAGTGAGCCGTGTTCCACTGATGACTGTGACAGGCACAGTATGAGGAAGAAGTAAACTTTGCCATTAGAGGACACTTTCGACTTGTTTGTTGTTACAGCATGACTGGACTCATCCTAATTATTTCAAGTCTTACGTCTTAAATCTTGTGCCAAGTTAGAGTCCCATTTACTTGGCAACAGCCACATCAATCTATATGAATCCTTTCTTCCTATATAATTTCTCTTATCTATCCAGCATTTGTCTGATTGGGTAGAAGAAGGCCATAGACTGCGGCTTCTGTCAGATCAGTGCTTGCTCAGTCTCCTGCCACTTGGTGTACTTGGACACAGCATTACTGTTTCCTATTTCATTACAAAATACCTGAGGTAAGAAATTTAAAAGTAGAAAAAGTTTGTGTTGGCTCATAGTTTCAAAGGTTTCAACCCACGATCACCTGGTCATGTTACTTTGGGGCAGTGGTGGCACAGGATTTTATGATGGGAGCTTGATGATGGGAAGGAGAGAGAAGGGACTAGTATCCAACAGTTCCTTCCAAGTCAGGCCTGTAGTGGGTTAACTTCCTACCATAGGCCACCATTTTTAAAGCTTCCACGGCTTCCCATCAGTGCCACAGGCTGAAGACCAAGTCCTTAAGACATGACCCTTTGGGGAACATTCAAGATTCAAACGATAGCACACCCTAACCCTCTAAAGACCTGTAAACTGGATTACAATCCACAGATACAAACAACTCAGATTGAGAAGGGTGATTCTGATACATTTCAATTCTTCCATGTCTCTTACTTTCTGCTGATGTGCTGCTCAGATTCATCATGAGCTCATAGCTCTTCAGGGAATGGGTTGGGATGGGTTGGAGCAAAGCAGGATTTGGGCAGTGTCTGTCCCTGTCTGACCCTGAAGCTCTCTGTCTTCCTGTGACATCAGGGTCACTTCTCCTTCCCATGCAGGACTTAATGATCATGGAGATCTGAGAAGCTATTACCTTACTGTGGGGGTTGGTCTTATCTATTTTGCCTTTCCTAGTGTGTCTGTGGGTTTTTGTCCTGTTCTTTAGCTCCCCTTTGGGTTTTATGCAGGCCCAGGATCATTCCAAGATAAAACCTGCTTCAGGTTCACAGACCAGGGATTTTAACAAGTGCCCAGAGCTGCTCTCTTGGACTGAGACCTATCACTCCCTAATGTTAGCTAATTGTTGTAAAGAATAGAAAATATCTTCAGCAATAAAAGGGCTTTGCTGTGCATGTTAGTAAGTTTGAGTTTCTATAACAAAGTACCATAGACTGAGTGGCTTCTAAACAACCACCAAAATTTAGGTCTTATGGTTCTGGAGGCTGGAAGTCGAAATTAGGGTGGTCCATTCCAGTGACAGCGCTCTTTACACTGTGGATGGCTAGCTTGTCTGCATAGGGAGGTTCTAGGGCTTTACCCACATCCATCTCAGCAGGAGTTCTCTGAGAGGAAACAGAGCCCAAACCATCTGCTTTGCCCTTGATTGCCTTCCCTATAAGCAGACAGATGCCATTCTGCACTTTAACCCTGCTGGGTTGATTACAGTGATTTCACAGGACACAAATGTATTTCTGACAAGTCTTATTGGAAAGAAAATTCCTCAGATTAGCAACATTGGTCTGATTACCTAATCCTAGTATCATTCAGAAGAAAAATACCAGGCAGAAGTGGAGGGGCAAACTTTATTCATAACAATCTTGGAGAAAACAGAGAGTGTAAGGAAAGCTTGAGGCAAAGAATAAAAACTGTCTGTATTCTGAGGTTTCCCAAATACAGACCTCTCAAATGTTCCTCTGCACAAATAAGCAGGAGAGGTATTTAGGGAAAATTAAGAATATGAGAGGTTGTGTTAGCTTTCTGTTGAAGTGACAAAATACCTGAGAAAAACAGTTTATAGGAAGGAAAGTTTATTTTGGCTTGTGGTTTTAGAAGTTTCAGTCTGTAGTTAACTGCATTGACTTTAAACTGGAAGCAAGGCAGAAACATCGTGGTGGAAGGGGATAGTGGAGGGAAGCTGCTCACTGCATGGCAGCTAGGAAATAAAGAGGAAGAGTCCAGGGACAGGATATGCCCTTCCAAGGTGCAACCCCAGTGACCCACATTTTCCAAATAGGCTTCATCTCCGAATGTTCCTACCATCTCTCCATAACGTCATCAAATATGACTCCACTGATGAGGTTAGAGCCCTTGTCAGTCATCCAGTCACTTCTGAGAAGTCTCACGTGTGAGCATTGCTGCTTCGGGAACCATGATTTCAACACACGAGGCTTTCAAAAATCCAAATTATAACTCAAGTGTATGACTTATCTTTTTGTAACTATGCAAAAGTCTCAAGACCTCAGTGTTCATAAGAGAGATAGAAGATGGCTTTGCTCTTCTGTTAGTAACTATCTAGTTATATTTAGATAAGAGTTATGCTTACATTATGTGAACCTACTCAGAATGGTAAACTCTGGCTGTGGCCTCCTGTAGGGCTGCAACGTACATTGGTCATAATATCATGAATATTAGTGGTAGATGATTAATAGATCCACTTAACTAGATCTCTGTCTTGATAAAAGTTGGTCGTCATGTATTGTATCTACGATAAAGATTTATCTGACCCAGGCAAAGTTATTCCTTCTTGTCTTCTCTCATAATGTTCTAGATACAACCCTGTTAATATATTTCCCAAATCCTTTCAATAAAATATTTAATCAATCTTTATTAGATGTCAAGTTCTGTCTGTGCCTAAATTCATTAGCAACATACTAATCCATAGTCTTGGTTTCTACTATTTCACTACATGTCCTTGTCAGCCATTTCTCAAACTATGGTACTGAAGAATACTAGAGACATTAATAGCTAAATGGATGCCCCTCGAGACCATACGCTTAAGTGAAATAAATAGGACACACATGCGTAAATACCGAAGCGTTTCTCTGGTGTGAGAAACTGAAAGTGTAAATGAGGATCAAAATGTGTAATAGATATTGTGAAATAGGAAGAAAACTTTCAAAGGGGAAGGGATATTAGGGAGGGAGGGTGGAGGAAAGGAAAGAAGGGAAAGAAAAAAATGAGAAAAGAAGGAATAGGGAGGGGTGGAGGGGTTGAAGGGAGGGAAGGGGAATGGGAAAAAATAAGAACCAAGATATACCATGTACTGGTACAAATTCCCTATGGTGAATGTCATTATAATCTGTACCTAAAATATACAAATAAACTTAATGAATAGAAAAAGAGTATTATCCTTTGTCCCAAGAAATTACAGTCTGCTAGGAGATTGTTGTAGGAACTGTTGGTTAAATGCTGAAAAGGCATTATTTTGCTTCTTCTCTTCAGGGACAGATCAATTTTGTTCTGACAGCTTCTCCTTTATCATGTGACCTGAGATCACAATGAGCTCAAACTCATCATGGTAAACTAGGGACTACATTCATGTGTGGGTGGGGGGTGTGGATCATGTAAATCAAAGCTGGCTAAGGAGAGGGTAGAGGAAGTGGGGTGCAGAAACTTCTAGAAAAGATTTTTTCACTATATAAAGAAACCCATAGAGGATATATTCATTTTTTTTATTTGGTGCTGGGGAATTCTGTTTATATGGTCCACAGAGGAGAGCACCCCCTTAGTTAAGCTTACAGGGCAACAAAAGGCAGATATAACCTGAGTTTTTGGTGCCACCTTTAAGTTATACAAATGACTCAAATTGAAGGTGTCCTATGATGGAGTAGAGGTTATGATACCTAATAAGTATCCTGATGCTTATACCAGTCATCTCTGAATGCTTACTTGCTAATTCAGATACACTGATAAAGCTTAAATTTGCTGCAACATTAAGGCAGAACATGACAAACACAAAAAGGGAGGTATAAAATGCTGTGAGAACTCAGGAGAGGGAGACATACACAATCCACTGGGCTGAGAAGAGCTAAGCAGGAAATCAGACCTACAACGTAAGTCACACATGGGCCACACAGTTGGACCACAGGCCCTCTTCTCTGCCTCCTTCCCTTCCTCCTCCCCTTCCTGTTCTCCTTCTTCTCCTCCTCTACTCGCCTTCCTTCTTCTCCCCTTCCCTGTCCCTTCCTCCTCTCCCCGCTCCTGTCCCTTCTCCTTCTCCACCCTTCCTCTTCCTTCTTCTCTTTCTCCTTCTTCCTCCATGTATTCTTCATTTTAGTGAGTCTGGAACATCTGACATTTTTTCCATCAAGTTTATTGGTACATTGTAGGTATACAATACGGTTACATTCATCATTGGGTGCTTGTACCTTTACATGAGTATCTTGGTTCTTATTTTTCCCCATCCCCTGCCCTCCCTTCACCCCCTCCACCCTTCTCTATTTACAAAGACTTTGTTTCCATTTTTTTCCTTTTCTCACATTTTTTCTTCTCTGTTCTTTCCTTTCCTGTACACCTCCCACTTCCCCTACCCCTTTAGATCTTTTCTTCCTATTTCACAATATTAATTATGCATTTTGATCCTTATTTACACTTTCAGTTTCTCACACCAGAGAAACTATTTGGTATTTACACATGTGTCTTATCTATTTCACTTGAGAGTATCACCTCAATGTGCATCCATTTAGGTATAAGTGTCTCTAGTTTCTCATTCTTTATGGCTGAGTAGTACTCTATTGTATTAAAAAAAAAAACCCACATCTTCTTTATCCAGTCTCCAGTTGATGGGCATTTGGGCTGTTTCCAAGTTTTAGCTATTACAAACTGTGCTGCTATAAACATGGATGAGCATATATTACTGTGGTATGATTCCTTTAATTCTTTTGGGAAGATACCCAGCAGAGGAATAACTAGGTCAAATGGGACCTCTAATCCT
>NW_004624734.1:14821237-14887245 GCF_000247695.1 Heterocephalus glaber
TCTTTATCCAGTCTCCAGTTGATGGGCATTTGGGCTGTTTCCAAGTTTTAGCTATTACAAATTGTGCTGCTATAAACATGGATGAGCATATGTTACTGTGGTATGATTCTTTTAATTCTTTTGGGAAGATACCCAGCAGAGGAATAACTAGGTCAAATGGGACCTCTAATCCTAATTTTTTGAGGTATCTTCATATTGATTTCCACAGTGGTTGCACCAGTCTGCACTCCAACAAGGGAGCAGGGCTCCTCTTTCCCCACAGCCCCGCCAGCACTTGTTATTAAATGATTTCTTGATAGCAGCTATTCTTTCTTCAGTGAGGTGGAATCTCAGCATTGTTTTCATCTGCATCTCTCTAATGACCAGTGGTGTTGAACATTTTTTCATAGTTTGTTTGCTGTTTTTAATGTGACATTTTAAGCCATCTTAAAACAAAATCGTTTTTCCTATAAAATTTAACAGTTATTTTTTCATACTTTTCACCGGCGTCCACTTAGGAATATAGGCTGTGCTTGAGGACTGGAGTTTCTTTACGTAGAGCATGGGATTTTCTCCAGACTTGCCCTCTCTGCTCTCTGACCATGGTGGTTTTCACCTGCTCTCTCTATGAAAGAAGAGATATTTGCCACAGAAAACATTATTGCATTTTCTCTTGAAAATCAAAGTTCAGAGTAAAATTTAGCAGAATAACAGATACACGAACCAGACTTAAAAACTAGGCTGTGTAATCCATTCATGTATTTGTTTAAATCCATGAAGGAAAGTGGAGGGAAATGGACTCATTTGAGGGCCTTTGTGGATTAGAAAAAGATTCATTACATTGGCAAGGGGAACTTGAGGCTGTTTCCAAGCAGAAAGATGTAGTTCATTGCATGGGAGTGCAAAAGACTCCTTAAAAGTATGAATGATACTTGTGGAACTTTCTATAACTCTGGGTCTACAGGAATCCTAAGGTACTCTATATCCTAGGTGTTTATTTTCCCAAGCACTTTGTCATATGAATGACACATTATGGGCTAGAGAATCCCAGTCATTATATTTAATATACTACTGGATTTACCTACTAAGATAGAGGAATGACCAAGATAAATATAGACAATGATCTCATCCTGGCAAGAATTGCTATGGCAAAAGAATTTGACAGCAAGATCCCCTTTTTATCTGAACAATAAAATTTATCAATTTCTCAAAACTGTCATGCTTTGACAGCTCGTCTGGTGAGAGAATGGGAGAAGGAGGACATACATCAGTTTTATAATCTGCAGTCTATCCCTCAGACCAAATCAGGAAGTAAAGGGCAAGAGAACACATTTGGAAGAAAAGTTATTTTCAAAACATCTGGAAGAGGGGACAAGTGCAATCAGCTCAATTCCAACATTGTATTCAGAAAACATTTTGCTTTTAAAAGATCTTCATTTCCTTTCATTAGCTATAAAGCATTTACCAATAGCCAGCTGTAGTGTATTAGAATTAATGCTTTTTAAAAAGTGCAACGGTGATGTAATTAGTATATTAGCATAATGTTAATGATTTTAAAACAGAAAGGCTAGTAATGTCCTTAAAATTTTTTTAAAATAAATTTTCACAATTGAATTAACCTTCTTCCATTCATTCTAATTATTGGTCACCTAACAAGGTTGAGTGAAGAGTTAAAATTGTTGCAGGTAGGAATACCTGGAAAAACACAAGGCAGGGCTTGAAGACCTTAACATGTGAAATCCATCCAGAAAATGGAAATGGCAGCTATTCCTGAAGAATACGCAGTGTAGTTTAGCACACTAACAAAGTGCACCGAAGATGTTATTGAACATTCATTTGGGATACTAATCTAGCTACAAATACTAGGAAAATAAATAAAAATAAAGATGGTGAAATAATACATAGTGTTCTAACAAGATTCTACTAACGAATACTAGTACCAAAGTTAATCCGGCCTTCGATGCACTACAGTAAGTATTCAAAACAATGGTAACATCTGAGGGGAATCTTGGAGTCTGGAACACGGCATCAGAGTTCTGGTCTTGTTGCCCAGTTCTTATAATTGTGCAATCATGAATATTTAACTTTTCAATGACATTTTTCTTTTTGGCAAAATGAGGCTACTTATCATACCTTATGTGTTGTTTGGCAGGACAAAGGTGATAACACATTTAAAGTGTAACCATGCTAAAGCACTGTAAATGTGCAATGCAAAAGCACTGATTAGCACCCATTCAGGTGTTTAGCAATTAATTCTTACTAAATAATAGACACTATTATAAAGCTATTTTGTATTTGGAGTGTTCGAATATCTAACATATTTTGAGCTTGCCAAAAATCCTGGAAATTTGAGAGGGAGGGAGAAATCTATTAATCTACAAAATTTCTGTCCCTGTAAAAATAATTTGGTATAGGACAGGATTAATAATTCTTTGTTGAATGAATATGTGAGTGTAAGAATCAGTAAAATGTAGTTACCTGGCTCTTTATATTGATAGCAGAAACAGAATAAATTGATCTACAAGCTAATTGAATATAAGAATGACATTTTAGTATAAAAAACATTTAAATACTATTTTACAACTAGGAGCACCATCACGTATCTTTGTGTTTTGTGCATCACATAAAACCTATAGACATTTGAAGAAGAGTAATACATTTATGCACAAGACATATTTTACTTGGTGAAAGGTACTCTTTATGTGTGTGCTTAAGTGTCAGGTGATGAGATGGCTGAGACCAAGTAAGATTCTACTCTGAGAGTTTCCTTTCCTCTAAAGTAGGTATAGTATAATGAATCTACTGTTCAGGATTGTGGTGAGGATTAAATGAAATATTTCAGGTCCATCATGAGCATACTTCCAGGTGCATAGGAAGAGTATGCTACATATTATTATTTTTACATTTAGTATTATTGGACAATGGATGGTGAAGACACTGTAGTTCTGCAACCTTTTAAAGCTCTTAGTTCCTAGGTTGGGATGCAGAAAGTTTTTGGTTTGGATCCTAGGCCTTTTTTCACTTGCCAGTGACATGATCTCACTTGCCAAGGAGGTAAAAGTAAGGTTCTTTGACGTGACAGACCACCCCAATATTTAACAGTAAAACCTTTAAAGAAAAATAAATTTATTATTTTCCATTTTCTAGAGCCCACCTTCCTTCCTTGGCTCATGACTTCCTTCTTTTACCTGTGTCACCTGCTGAATTGTGTTTCTTCCCATTCATATTGAAGTCACAATCCCCTATCCCTTCAAATGTGATCACAGTGGGGGATAGAGTCTTTAAGGGGAAGAATGAGGCTCTTCCAGGTGGCCCTAGTGCAATGTGCCTGGGTCCTTGCGAGAAAGGGAAGAGACACAGGTGAGCACACACAAGGAAAGGCCACAGGAGGAGATAGCAGCAGGAAGATTTGCAAACAAATTCCAGAGGGTACAGGACAAACCAAACCTACCAGCACCATGATCTAGAACTTTTAGAAATGTGAGACACCTAATGCATAGTATTTTCTTATGGCTGTTCTAACAAACTAAAACAATCTCTAAAACCATCAACACTGTGGGTCTTTGACCATTCATCCCTCAATGAATTTCTTTAACTGGGAAAAGTTCTCTGCTTTTAAAGGCTCATGGTTAGCTTGAGCCTACACAAGTAATTCAGGATCATCTTCCCATGTCAAGAAATTAACCCAAATCACATCTACAAAAGTTCCTTTGCCATGTAAGATAACATATTCTAGGCTCTGGGAATTAGGACATGGGACATAGACATCTTTGGGGAGGAATAATCATTGTTCTGACAACCAGAAGATACAGTATTCTAGAGATTGCATAATCTATAGCTCAAGAAATATGATTTGTTTTAAAAATAAAGTATTAATTTTGGTGCTTTTGAGAAAGACTAGTATAATGAGAACAGCTATTTAATAGAATCAGATTTTTCCTTGTATTTTCTTATTTCCTAATTCCAGAATCCAGCTTTTAATTAAAATTTGCCTTGTTCCTTGATCTTCAGCAGAACACAGAAAGAGTAAACTTTTTTTCGGTACTGGGGATTGAACCCAGGGCTTTCCTCAGCTCTTTTCTATTTTTAATTTTGAGAGAGGGTCTTGAAAAGTCACTAAGTTGCCTAGGCCAGGTTCAAACTTGAGATCCTCTTGCCTTAGCCTCCTGTTCATAAATATTTTTGACATTAAAAAAGCATTCCACACCAGCCCACTTCTTTGCATCTTGTCTATTTTTACCAGATTCCCTCTAACTCGTTCTATCTAGGGACCTGCCTCTCTACTGAGGAGAATTACTAACAAAAGACATCAGCTGCAAGAGCCTTTCATCCCATCTATAAGTGAGCTCCATGGAAAATACACTGTAAATTTTTTTTTTTCTTACACAAGACTCCTACTGCCAATGGAAAGTTAGAAAATGCATCATATCACATAGCTTGCTTTTTCATGAGATGGGTCTCGAAAGCTCTATTAAAAGTCTATTAAGTCTATTTTATCAGCTTCCATTGGAACTGCAGATGCTAACTTCATGTTGGAATTCATCTTACATACACACCAATTATAATATCAGAAGTATGCTGAGCTGAAGTTTCATATTTGGATTTGATGGTGAGGGCCAGCTGGAAAGTATTTTTCACTGTGAATTAAGTGTCATGTGCATCTTTAAATTTAGACAGTAAAACACACCAAACACACAATGCTGAAAACATAAAAAGAGATAGCAAACAGGAGACCCATTTGGGGCCAACTTTTATAACTGAACTTGCAATCATCAATTAAATGATTTTGCCCACAGAGGAGCATGAGGTGGTATCCACTGACTCCAAATGCTTTCTGTTCTGGTCAGAGAATAAATTACTATTGTTCCTGTGATAACATTTCACTCTTCTACACCTTAACATTCAGCTTTCAAATTCTGAAATAGTTCTCAAAACACAGTGACAGTTGTTTTCCAAGTTATAAGTACAGCCCTGAATCCATTATAAACTTTTCTGCTGTTTCTTCCATGACTTCAGCTGGTGCTGCCGAAACAGCCCATCAAATAGCTTCCACTTCTAGAGAATGTAATAGTTCATGGCTCATTTGAAATGGAGTTGGCACAAAGAGAGGTTTTATGGCAGGAGCTGAAGGCGGTGTCTTGGGTGGCATCTGGCAGTTTTCCATCTAAGGCAAATAAGTCATGGCCTACATTCCCAGGGGGGTTTCCCGAGCAGAGCTGTGTTTAAGCCGAAGGAGAGAAATGACGGCTCGAAGTGTCAGAGGTTTCATGCTAGAAAAATTTGGATCTACATTCTGTTATTTCAGCTGTCAAGTTCCTAAAATGGATAAAGATCTTTGCAGTCACTCCGGGAGACTTTTTTGTGTAGGATCACATCTTTGCAAATTTAGTGGAAACAGCAGTGACACAGTTCGGTAAATATTTCTATCAGCCAAAAGGATGTAAACAAGAAGAGGAGGAGGAGGCATCCGTGAACACAAGTTTTGCTTGTTTCCTGACATACTGTTTTGTGCTGTTCTACAGAACCCAAAGATAAGTGAGAAAAGGAATCAGTTCTTTTCCTCCATGACATTGTGTTCCTAAAAGAGTGTTTCTTTCCACCCATAAAGGTATGAGCATTTGTCAGGTGTGTTGGACCAGGAAACTTGTCTTTTGACAATTATATGTTAAAAAAAAATTTTAAAATATCGTTTTCCCCAGATTGGTCTTATGCTTGTTTAAGCTATTATGGAGGACTTGCACATACAAGGAATGTTAGGATTTGTAGTAGATTGCAGTTATGACCCCAATTGTTTATGCATCTCTGTCTCCACACCTAGTTCTAGGTGATTTTACTGCAGGTCTTTTCATTAGAGAGGAAGAATCTATTTCTTTATCCCATATGAACCACTGAAAGAAGATGGTAGAAGTGACTGTATGCTACTTCTGAGCATATACGTCAAAAGACTCGCATATTTTTGCTTTCCTTTCTGTACACTTGCTGTTGTCATGAGCTTTTGGCTTAATTATATATGCAAGAGTGAGCTGACCAACCCCTGAACACAAGAGCAAGGTGATTGAGAGCAGCTGACCCCAGCCTAGAGCAGCGGTCCCCTCAGTGACTGACAGACACATAAATTGTCCTACTAAACGTGTATTGTTTTAAACGACTATGTTTTAAATATTTTATTGAGCATAGATCCATAAAATGGCCATAGCTCTTCGATAGTAGTGCTCATACTTATTACCCAATGGATATCAAATAAATGAATGTATGAATAAAACTATCCAAAATATTTCTGTGTGTACAGATGTAGAAAAATGTGTAAATGAACACAAGTAAAATATGTAAAGCACACAGACATACAGATTCAGCCATGCATGGTGTGGACTGCACATATGATGGCTCAGATTTTTATAGAGTTGAAAAATGCCTATCATCTGGTGATGCCACAGCTATAATAGTTTCTATTACTCAGTGCTTACTAGAGGCAGATGTGGAAGAATGCAAAATGTCTTTCGGTATGTCAGAGGCCCAAAGGATCCAGTCAAGGGCTTGGAGCCCATGGCAGTGTCCTGTGGACGCCGAAGGATCCATGACGGGAGACCGAAGGATCTGCCCCGGTAACGCCCAAGGGTCAGGGCCGGAAGTGGAAGTGTCTGTTCGGAAAGGTGGGAGGATCTGTGCCAGAAAGGTGAGGGACCTGCACTGGAAACCAGGAAATGACATCCAAGATGAAGAGAAGGATTGAAGCTCCCCCGAAGAAAGAAAACAGCCACAGCTCCTTCAAAGAAAAACCACCGGAACTCCTCCAACGAAAAGCAGCCTCTGTGAAGCTCCTCCAAGGAAAATCAGCTGAAATCATTCCCTCCCATTCTCCTTTTACACCCTTCCAACAACAATCCTTCTTAAAGTGGGTCTTCCACACCCAGAACCATGTTGACTCAATTCAGCTGGGTGTTCTCATCCAAGCTGACAATCAGCTAACCACGACATACAGTGAGGCAGGTATTACTCACATGCTTGTGGTAAGTGTGCTGTATGCCAGGCATATAGAAATATAGCACATATAATTATGTACGAATATTGCACATAATAATTGGTAATTGCAATGAGGGAGTTTGTTAGTGGCTTATGTACTTATAATACTATATATATATTTTTAATACTATATTTTTATTAGTGTTATTTTAGAGTGTATTCCTTACAAAATATTTACTATAAAATAGTATACTGTAGTATGCTGGCAGCAGGTTCATATACCTTATGTGTATCACGTGTGTTAATTTTGTCAAGTGATAATGTCCAGTGATTGACCTATATACCATCTTTGTGTGAGTATGCTCTAAGATGTTCATATAAGGACAAAAAATCACCCATTTCTCGGAATGTATCTCTGTGAAAAAGCAGTGAATGACCACACACACAAATATATGTTTACACCTGTCTATGGGGTATACTTGTCATTGTTTTAGTTTTAACAATTCTCTTTTGAAAGTTGATTTTGGATAAATCTGTCTTCTAAATTAAGCATGATGGTGCACACCTGTCATGCCAGTAATCTGAAAGGATGAGGTAGGAGGACTGCAAGATCCAGCCCAACCTGGGCAACTTAGTGAAACTGTCTCAAAATGAAAAAAACAACCCCCCCAAACAAAACAAAACAAAACAAACATAAAAAGGGTTCTGAATATAGCTCAGTGCGAAGGCCCCCTCAGCTTCTCCTAGAGTTTTCCAGTTTGGTGCCTCATGAAATTTGACTTCAGAAACCGTGTAATTTGTTTTCAAGCATTTTGTTGTGGATAAGTTCTCCAAGATATTAAGCAAAACATGTCAAGTTTTGCAAACAAGAAGTCAGCAGTGTTGATCCCCATCCACTCTCCTAAATAGAAACACAGAAAATTTTAACTTCTAGGCACTACTGTGACTTTAGAAAACCATAATGTCTGCTTATAGACAAATTTTAAACTGTGTAACAAGAACTGTTCAGAAAAATTTTCTGCATTAGTGCTATAATTGAACTTAAGGAAAATACAGAGGATTAATTAATTTCACTGCTCTATAGGAGTTTAATTCTAGCTTTCTAAGCTAAAATTGGAATTAAAACTTCAAATTGATAATGGCATTTAAGTTTTCTAATCAACTTCTAGGTCCAAACATTCAGCATGGTTCTCATAATGAAAAGAAAAGCTATGTCTTTCAGGAACTAAAGGGAATGAAAAGTAACTGATCAAATATCTTATTCCTCAAAAATTTAAAGCTTTTAGAATATTCTTTTAGATTGCTGAGATTATCTCAAAAAGTAGTATAGAATTTTTTTTTGCCATTTCGTGATCATCATATGATATGACTCTAATTTGGTACAAGGTACAGTTTCTACGAGGTGTTAAAAAAGTCAGTATTATGAATTTGAGATAAGGTGACCAGAGCCCTTGGCTTTCTTTCCCAAAGACAGAAGACCTTTAGCTCTTTCCTGTATCTGCAGATTTTTAATAGAAAGAGTGAGTGTCAAGTGAAGTAAATTTGAAGATAATACACCATTGTGCAATTGTCTGTTATGAGCTTCTAGGATTTGTCAGAGAACAGTAGTTGGATTAGTGTTCATTCAACGAGATTTCCAGCCCCACCCCCAGGTCCTTGGATCATTTTAAATGCCTTATTTTAAAAGACTAAAAATAATTTAGGTTTCCTATAAAAGTAGAATTATTTTTTGTGCTAACCACTTTGTTAGATATATGACAGTAACAATGGCAGGAAAGTGTGGGCTATATGTTATAGGAATATAGAAATAGGAAAATAATCTCTTAGTCTTGATATTCTGTTTTCTTCAATCAAACTAGGTGAGGAAGTAAAAATTATCATTAAGGTCTTCCATTGATGGAATGACCACCCAATTGATTGTACTACTGATTTGACTAATAACAGAATAGTTTAAACAGCAAAAGGACCTGTAAATCATTACTAGTGAGATTTTGAATTTTAAGACTTATTGGAAAGATTTATCTGCAATGCATGCTACTTACTTGGTGAATTCAGAAATATTTTAAGTATCCACAAACCTGGATAGTGGTAGTGTGTATTTTGGGGGCTTTAAGATCATCTTACTGATTATTCAGCTTTTTTTTTAACCTTTACTCATTGGATTTTTGTACATGTGTCTACATGTGTATGTGTGTGTGCATTGAGAAATGTGTGTATGAATTTAATATATTCAGTTTTCAGAAAGCACTGAAAGGAGAGATTCATCCCAAGTTTTAGATTCCTAACTTAAGCACATTTTATAGATAATGTATTGTTTTCATAGAATAGAATAGGTATTCTTTTGGGATTACTTATTGATTTTCCTTAGTCTATAATGATATGCAGTACTTTAGGAATTATATTTAAACAAGTGCTAAATCAATAGTAGGTTATATAATTGTATATATCTACATATATATTCCAGAATACATGCTATAATCACTGTGGGAAGATGTAAAAATTCTCATCTTAGATGATACTGATTAATCAATAAGAGCAAAGAGATGAACCAAATGATTTTACATTTCATCATTAATGCTCAATTCTTATGAGAAATCATTTTTATATGTTATATATTTTTATATTTTATATGTTGTATGTTTATATCCTATAGGACAAACTACAGGCAATTTTCCCCAAATTTGTAACAGTGGTTATGATAAAATTTTGAGATAGAGAATTAGTAAGAATATGAGTCCTGACCCTAATGCTGCCCCTTTTCTTTCTGTAGGGTATTTAATCTTTCTAACTTTCAAAATGTAAACTAAGAATATGTAATCTAAATCACAGAAGACAAAATCCCTTGCAAACATAAAATATATAAGAACAAATAGTCTATTATTTGTTTTCAGAGTGTTATTTATTTGAAGAGAAGCAAAACAGTTCTTATGAACAGGAATATGTAATCATATTCATTGGCTTTTATTTCTTTTATATTTATGAACATTTCATTTCTTTGAAAATTCCAAATAATTTTGATCTTCATTTTCCCTATGACTTTTATATACTGTAAAGCATGTTCTATGTAAAATGTGAAATTAGTGGCTTATCACCGTCATAAGTGGAAATAAAGGATTGTTATTCATCCTTAATGCTGTTGGTTTATACAGTGTTACCTCAGTTTAAGAACTCGATTCTGTCTACGATTCTAGTCTCAAACCAAATTGGATGAGAACTGAATCAAATTTCAATTAACGGTTAGGTTCAATGTTGACCTTATGGGGAAACTTGATTCAGTGGTATTTCTTTTTGCGTTTCTCACATAACTTGTCTTATGTGATATAGCAACCATAGAGTGCATAAAATCAGTTTTCTCCAGTAAAAGATGTTCAGCACTCTGAAGGTCAGTGATAGCAAGCTAAAAATGGTGTGATTACTAGTTATCCTGGAAGATTGAAGAAGAAATTTGAATTCCTAATTCTGTCTGCTTTTCATGATCGTACATCTATTTGGCATTTGCTGAGAATCTGTACCAGTACTAATCAATGCCATGTAGGTAAATAAAGAGGGGCAGTGATAAACCAGTTAGGAAAAGAGACATGAGACAGATACAAAAATACTAACAAGTGTTACAATTGATGCACAAACCAAGTGTTTATAAAATGAGGGAAAGCCTTACTGAGCAAATGATATTTGACCAAGTTCTTGAAGAACTCTAGGAATAAACTTTGATTCTTCCGCCCTCATCCACACATGCAATCAATCACAAGTCCCGTCAAGTCTGCTCTCTAAAACAACATAGAATCCAAGCACTGCTCACAACTCAAATCACTGTTCCAGTCCAGGCCCCTGGAATTCTGCCATGGAGACTTTCCAACAGCCTGGCCCCATGTATCTCTGTCATTCCCCATCAATGAGTTTAAAGACAGAGTGAATCTAGTCAGCTGTCTCCCTGCAGTCTTTCAGTGGCTTTTTCTCACTATTGAAATATGGTTCTAATTCTTGTTATCCCTGCAAAATCTGCACAGTATTATCTCTGTTGCTTTTATGTCGTCATAGGGCACCATGCTCCCTTTAGCTTATTTTCCAATCAGATTGTTTTCTCTGTGTCCTTCAAAAATGCCAAGGCCAAATGTGATGGTTAATTTTATGTGTGAACTTAGCTGTGTGATAATGGCCAGATAATTGATCAAATATGATCCAGAATACCTCTGTGAAGGTGTTTTGGAAGAAGTTAACCTTTAAGACAGTAGACTTTGAATGAGGCAAACTGACTTCGGTAATGTGGTGGACCTTATCTGAGCAGTAGAAGGCCTGAACAGAACGAAGGCTCTCTCTGGAGGTATGTCTGTGTATGCTTTGGTGCTGTTTCTCTGGAGAAGCTTGACTACCCTGACTAGTGAACTAGTGGACCCCCCAAGGCTGTACTTTCTGTTAGAAACTCTTCCAGCTAACTCTTTCTTATCTTTCAGGTTTCAACTTACATGTCATTTATACAAGATGTTTTTCCTGACCTTCTAGGTACAATAACATGTGTTTAAATTTACTTTTAATCACCTACTGGGTTGCTTCCTGGTACATGTGACAGTTAGTCATCATATATTTGTGTGTGTAATTATTTAATATATGTGACACACCCTCAGCAGTATTTCTCAACCCTTTTTCATGATCATCCAGATTTTTTTTCCCTAACTGCCTGACACCACAGATACCCATCTATGAATTTGCTGTATACATGCAGTGAATTTTTTTTGCTCCCAACTACTGCTCTTCAGCTCCAGGGGCAGTAGTTCTCCTAGTGAGATTGTGTGCAGTGTAGCTTCCATGACAGAGAGGACATTGCCTCTTCCCTTTGCTCCTAGGCACGCAACACCTGGCATGACACTGTAACGTAGTACATCTCAATAAATATGTGTCATAGATATTGAATCAAATCTGGTGTTTGCAAGGATGCTTGGGAAAGCATTCTGGTGATAGCATGACCCAATGTAGTTTCTGGATTTACCCCTCATTTCCCTTATCACCTCCAGTAAACCTCTTCAGGCTCATTCTTCATCTACAAAGTGGGATTAACAGCAGTTCCTAAATCCCAATGTGTTGTGATGATTAAATCAGATAATTTACTTGAAGGACTTAAGAGAGCTTATAACAGAGCACTAAAGATCATGCAAACAAAATTAGCCACATTTACCAGGTGGTGTTTGTGTTCAAGGGTGGGGGGCAGGGAATATAAGCTAAAAGGGAGGGCTGGGAAGAATATTACAATCCACTCTGCCTCTAGACTGATAAAGTATACAAGTTTTTTGTCAACAGTCCTCAATAAATAGGTCTGGATTTCTCCAGAATGGGATGCTTGGAGCCCATAGCTCTTTTGAACATTTCTGGTCATCATGGGAGCCAGTGAATGTGCTAGGTAATAAATAGTACAGGAGAGCAACAAGATGTGGGAGGAATTCTGATCACTGGATGGTCTGGAGAAGGCACTCCGTCTCTGTAATTCTCACTGTTTTTGTAAAACAGTGATGGTAATAGAAGCTCTTTTCTTGATTTATTTTGAGGTTTAAATAGGAAGAGATTTAACACCTCTTTGTAAAAGTAAAGTACATTTGTTTTTGGGATAACAAGGTTGCCTAATTATCTCTGTGCTTAAGATGTGCCTATTATGTTCTATACCAATGTAGACGATCAGGTTAATTAAGCCCCTATAAGGAAGGTGTCATCATTGCATTTTACAGATGAAAAAACTGGGGCTGCAGCAAACTTAGTTACTCCCTCAAAATTACACAGCCAGCAAAGGACAGAACAATGATTTCCCCCCAGACAATGGAGATCTGATGTCAGGTCCCATCTTGAGAATCATTACTTTTGGCTGTGACTGTAGTTCATAGTTACAGGGCTTTCACTGGGATTCGAGCATTTTGCTAGCTGCTTTACACTTATTTTTAAATTTAACCCATTGAAAAAATAATGCATATATATCTACTCATATGAATATTTTTACTTATTTCTGTATTACAGATGTTTTTAAAACCCTGAAATTTAGGAGGACGTTGGTTACTTTTATGTGTCAACTTGACTGAGTTATGAGGTGCTGAGATAGTTTGCTCAGTGCTATCCTGGTGTGTCTGTGAGAATTTTTTTGATGATATTAGTATTTTAACTGATAGACTTGAGTAAAGAAGATTATCCTCCTTAATATGTCTGGGCCTCATCCAGTCGATTGAGGGCTTCCATAGAACAAAAATACTGCCCCTCTCAGGAGCCAGAGAGAGCTCCTGCTTTCCAGACTGACTATGCTCGGTGTTAGCCATTTCCTGACTTTGGACTTGAACTAAGCCATTATCTTTCCCAGGTCTCTTGCTTGCCTGTTCACCCTGCTGATGTTGGGACTTGCCAGTCTCCATAACCACATGAGCCATTTCTTTGAAACACATTGTCTATCTATCTATCTATCTATCTATCTATCTATCTATCTATGATCTATCTATCTTCTATATATACATGCATACACAGTTATATATAGAAATAAATATATATCTATAGGGCAACATGCATATTTAGATGTATGTGTATAATTGAATTGCCATATTCTCTGAAATTTTTATTCTTTTATATACATTAAATTAGAAAAGACAGCTAGTCCATTGAAGTGATGTTTATGTTTTCACTCACTGCTTGCAAGTGTTCCAGTTGTTAATGCTATTTTTCAGTGTGTACTTCAGTCATGTTTAAAGAATGTTTTCTCTGAGAGCTCATTTATTAAAGTAAGAGAAAACTACAATAAAATGAAATTGGTATTAAGAACACAGAGATAATGCTCTTTTCATCCTTCTCTTTGTTCACGAAGCTCCAGAACAAGATTTTGTCTGTGAAGGAAACAAAAATATGAAGAGAAAGAAGTTTGTCATCAAATAGACAAGCTCAAATCAGCAGTGATATATACATATTATGGAGTAACTGACCTTTCAATATCTTGTTAAAAATTACTTTGAATTATTAATACTTAACCCTTCTTTTATTATTTTTTTGTTTTTTTGAGTCTCTCACTATGTAGCTCAGGCAGGCCTCGAACTCACAGGAATTCTCCTGCCTCAGCCTCCTGAGTACTGGGATTACAGGGATGCACCACCATGCCCAGCTGCCCTTCTTAACACTTAAATAAAGCAGAAGATTGTTTCCTTACTACCATAGTTCTCCTACAATTTTTATCTAGTTGTTATAGTCATTATATGTTCCCAGATAATAATTAAAAGTGGAGAGTGCTGCAGGGTTCCAATGGTGAGGGCTTGCAACAAATTAATAATAACAATAATAATAATAATAATAATTTGCCTCCTTCTCCTTTCTCCTTTCCTTTCTTTTCCCTTCCCTTCTCTTCCTTTCCTTTTCTTTCCTTTCTTTCTTCCTCCACCTCCTTCCTCTTCCTCTTGCTCTTCCAACTCTTCTTCTTCCTCTTTTGCTTTTCTTTCTGCTCTGTTTCTCCCCCAATGCTCATCTGTTTGCCTCCTAATCATGCCTCAGAACCCCCTGGAGTTACTATGATAGAACTTTTGGATAGTAGTATATGATCTACAATAAAAGTGGAAATGGAATAATAAATGGGGAGAGATGAACCAGTTTCCTAGGCTTGCATGGGCATGAAGTTGGTGTGAGTAATGAATGGAGGAAAAGAAGTCAGAGTCTTCTTCAGCGGGAATAACCATAGACTCCCCCCCGCCATAGGAACTAAATTAGTCTCTCATTTCCTCCCTGACGAACCTGACAGCTATTTCTCTTTGGATGTGGTCCCACTGATCTAAAAGAACTTTTCTAAGACTGTAAATATGGGCTAACATTTTGGGCTGGGACTTTTATTCTTACTTAGTTTTGTCTTTGTAAAAACTGTCACTGGATATCAGTATCTTCACTACCCTCTAACCGGTTAATTCTTGGAGCTGGGATGAGAAATACCTGCTCATCCGGAGCAGCCAAAGACTTCCCAAGTTCTAGCTCTTGCCGCCGTCAGTGTCTCTTTTTGTGGTGGATTAACTAATGGTCAGCTTGAGTGGGAAAACCCAGCTGAACTGAGTTAGCTTGATTCCTGGTGTGGAAGATCTATCTGAGGATATTTGCCAGAATGGCAAAAAAGGAGAACGGGAGGGCAGGATTGCATGGTGGCTGATTTTCCTGAAGAAGCTGCTTTTTGGATTTTTTTTCTTCAAAAGAGCTTTGGCCTCTGTCTCCCTCTGTGAGAGCTTCAGTCCTCATCTGTGTCTCGGATGTCATCTCCCGGCTTCCGGTGCAGATCTCTCTGCCTTCTGGCACAGGTCTAGCGCCCTGTTGGCACAGACTTTCTGGCTTGCACTGCTGGGCCTTTCTGGTGCAGACCCTTGATGCGGACTTGCATGGGACACTGCTGAGGGCTTCAAGCCCTTGATTGGATCCTTCGGGTCTCCGGCACGCAGGCAGGTGCTTTGCACTCTTCCATATCTGACTCTAGTAAGCACTGACTAATACACTTTCCAAGGGAGACCATCAGGTTATTCTCTCTTCCCATAGAGGAAGGAGTAAAAACTTGGGTTTCAATTGGAAATGGCAAATTCTCAAAATAAAATACCTATAACAATGGTATTATATTTAAAATTATATACTGCATATGTTTATGTATTTCTGTGTACATATTCACAGAGACATTTATTCTGTATTCAGTTGCGCACCCGCTATATATCAGGGACTAGACTCAATGAAACCAGGATATTAAATGATCAAATAACTGTGCAAAATGTGGTGCCTTATTATAGCGATGCTTATCATTTTTGTTACAAAGAGAGAAACAAATCCAGAGAAATTAAATAAGTTGCCATGTTGAGTGGCTGTGTCATGTTGGAGCTGGCATTTAAATTCAGATAGTTTGGCTTTAAATAGTTCCTTCTTAGCCCTTGTTCTACAGTAATATGTTTACAAAACTTAAGAGGAGAAACTAATCATATGTTTATTAATAAGCACAGGGCTACAGAGGAAGCAGAGTCTCTTTGATGAATTATTATGTGCTATCTTTTTGATACTACTATGCCATGTGGCCATATGAGATGTTCATTTGACATTTTGTAATGTAATTACTGGCTATACTGTGGTTTGGGTTCAAAAGGAGTGAAAAGATTCTCTCCTTTGGGTCTGCCAATGGCACTTGGGGTCAACACTGTGAAATGAGACACAAGGGGATTTTCATAATTTGAGCATAAGGTTAAGAGTTATGTCAAAATGAGTTAGTACACAGAGTGAAGAATAAACTGGTTAGAGTTTAAGAAGAGATGAGATCTTATGTCTAAGAGCATTTGTGTGCTATTTCAAATCAGAATGACTGATTCAAATCTCATCTCTGCCACCCTCTGGCTCTGTGTTCTGTCATCATTTTAACCTTCTCTCTGCTTTGATTTCTTCACTGGTAAGATGAAGGATAGTAAAAAGATCTAAATGAGATTATATATATATATATATAAAATTATTAAACCCCTTGGTGCATAGTAAATACTCAATTTGCTAATAATAATAATAATAATAACAAATTCCCTGTTGACGTTTCCATTGCTTTACATGTCTTTACATAGTTTTGGGGTATGTATGGGAACCATGTAGGGAGACTTTGGTTTGGAAACATCACGTGAAACATGTGTGATGATATGGTAATTTTAGACTTTAAAAGGATATAAAATTGGGCTGAGCGATGAAACTGGAGAACCAGCCAGCTGATCATTAAACATGATTACATATTCTTCAAGGGGATATCTCACAGCAGCCATGAACTCCAGGTCTTGCTAAAAGTGAAGAGGCATAATTAAAGCATGTTGTTCAAAGAGCACAACCTGCCAATTACCAAAGGGCTTGGCAAGGGCAGACATCACACATGACAGCATCTCCTCTCCTGAGCTAGTCTTATAAGAAACAATATTGCTTACCTGGCACATATCACATACCTAAGTGCTGTCTTCTTTGGTCTATTGGTAGGTAAAAATGAAGTCTTGCATTATAGCCTGTATCTGTTCATCAATAATCTCTGTGATAATGAATCTTTTAAACTGATATTTCATTAATTTGATGGCTTTTCTTGCCACTGAGTTCACATTTATGAAGTAGAGCTCAACCATGTTCACATCAAGATCACAATGATGTATATAAAATATCCCTTGTGAAGCCTTTTGGAAATACACAGTTCCTGTTCTGACCCAAGCCTAACAAATCCAAATTTCCAGAAGAGAAAGTCTGGACTTGAAGGTTCTATATTCTGAAAGAGCTCTACCGATAATTTGATGCCACATTGTTGTCACTTTTCTGTTTTCTTTTGCCTTGACATTTTACGCCTTTTAAAAAGAACCAGGTGAGGACAATCTGGAAAGTCTCAATTGAGCTTGAGCACCTTCTTTAATTTTTTAGTGCCCAGAGATTGAATCTTCTTCAGTTGGCTGGAAGTGGTACAATTTATGAGTGAACTGGATCTATTGCTCTGATTTATGATACCATTATAGAGACCTCGTCATTTGGGATGAATTTCTGATCTCCAGTGTCTGCTAAGGGCTTTGAAAAGTGAGTGTGCTTCCAAGGACCTCTTGTAACCTTGAATCAGAAGCTAAAATATATTGTCTCTCTCTTTCAAATAGTTCCCCTGTTCCAAACAGGGTGAAATCTGGAAAGATAAGTATCTTCTTTGTGTGGTGTTTTAACATTTCTGCAGTGGGACAATGCCTACTTCAAAGAGGTGGCTCTGAGAATTAAATGAGAGAAAATACAGAATGCACACAACTTAACATATATTAGGTGTTAAACAATATTAGTTTTTCCTCTTCTTCACCAACTTACTTTGAACTAAACAAACAGTTTCCAGGTGCCGAAGTACCTGAGCTTATTATCAATACCAATTTGTACTTTGCTGCTCTCTGATGTAATCTACAATTTACTCAGATATTTTCTGTTTGTCAGAGGTTCAGAAACCACTGGTTACTAACTTTGCAGATGTTGCAGGACCAGACTCCCATTGAATGTGCAGATTCCTGAGTTCACTTGCCCTTCCTTGCATTCTTGAGGAATTTGGGGGTTCTGTCAACTCCCACCATAAGGGTCTTCCTGATTTGCATGAGAAATCATCAAAAGAGCACAATCTTAATTTTGTAGGTATAAGAGGACAGGTAAAAATGACATGTTAAATAATGACCAGGGTCCATGTGACTATAGTTCAGTTCCCTTTCCTCACAGCTGCACTTCTTCTGCCACTTGCACAAAAATCTGCTTCACATCCCACATCACCATAGAACCCCTGGGAAATACAGTCCAACATCCTTGGTCCAATATCTTGATAAACTTATGTTCTTGAAAATGCCTAATCTTATATTTATTAAATAGTGGAAATTGATGAACACTCTTGAAGCAGGAGCCTCTTGAACCCTTTCATTACCACAAAAGATAAACGTAATTTGAAAAGTAGTTATGAGAGAAAACTGGACCAGTTTTCCTGAAGGCAGTCTCCTAACCCTCCTGATTTCAACGGTTCTCCTGTTTGTAGCTTCTTATTCTTGAGAAAGGAGCTAGATTCCTGTAACACATCAGTCAACTAAGAGTGAGGGTTTTTTTTGTTGTTTGTTTGTTTGTTTTGTTTTATGGTACTGGGGATCGAACTCGGGACCTTGTGCTTGCAGGGCAAATGTGGTGCCACTAAGCTAAATCCCTGGCCCCAAGTTTTTGTATTTTTAATGGTGAGGAGTATTGGAAAACTTGCAGTGCTAAATTGTCCTTCCCCATACTCTTTCTGTACCTAAATGACTTTTAAGATTGAATTCTATCACTGTAGTCAGCTGAATCTTGTGCACACTTTTGGTCCCTCAATGAGGCAAGTTAATCATCAGAAAAGTAGGAGTGGGAATGATATAACTTTTGCCCTAAAGTTAGAATTCTATTTCTTAAAAATTAATATATCTCTGAAAATGAAAGTACACAAATTAAGAAAGTCTCCAAGTCTATTTCTCCTAATGTATTCCTTCTCTCTCTCCATTTTCTTTTTCATTTGTTTAAGTATATTCATGCAAATGTCCCAAAGAGGGACAGTGTTTATAGCCTTGCTGCAGATTAGCTATGTAACTTTAGGAAAGTCACGCCTCTCTTCGTAATGTGGTTTCCTCATTTGTTAAATGAAAATACTAGATATTTCTTATGTAAATGTAGTTAGAGTGTATGTTAGTCCATGTTTTGTTGCTGTAACTGAATATAACAGTCTACATAATTATAAGGAATAGAGATTTACACACATATACTAATAAGCTAAAAAATAAATTAATTAGAAAAAAGAATAGAGGTTTATAGAGTTAAAATTCTGGAGGTAGGAAGTAGGGCATGGCACCAGCATCTGCTCAATATCTGGGCAGGACCTTCCTGTTGGGTCAAGACATGATGGAGTGCATTGCATGCCGGGACACAGTCAGCCTTTTAGAGAAAGAGCTTGCTTTGGTAGCAAAGTCACCACCTCTGTAACCCATTAACCCATCGTGAGGGCCAACTCCTCAGACCCAATCACTTCTTGAAGACTCCACCTCCAAATATCATTAACATATGACTTTAGGGATTGTTTTCCAGAAGACGCATCCAAACTATAGCAGAGAATTGTTCCAATTATTTGTTCCTTTTTTTGTTTCAAAGAAGTGATTAGATTTCCTTTAGAATAATCCAGTTTTTTTAACTAAGCATATAATAATAAATTCTTAGCTATGTCTGTAATAAGGACTATATTTCTCTGCTTCCCTTATAGCTACATGTAGTCCTGTGACTGCATTCTGGAAAGGAGAATACAAGACATGTTGTATGCAACTATGGAGAAGTGTTGTTAAGATAGTGGCTATGTGTTTTTCCTTATCTTACTTTCTTTTCTGATGATGGGAATGGAGATACGTAGGTTAAAGAAAATTATGTTAAATTTCAGTGAAAGAGGACTGGGGATTTAGCTCAGTGGCACCCCACCTGCCTTGCTAAGCGCAAGGTCCTGAGTTTGGTCCCCAGTACTAAAAAATAAAAATTAAAAATATATAAAAGACTTAAATTTTAATGAAAGAAGAACATGGGGAATGAGTGTATACCCTTAATGTCAGGTCCTAAACTTTTCCATTGTTAGTGAGTCATGCATGGCTGGGACACTTTCATGTTTTTTTTTGTTTTGTTTTGTTTTTTGTAATCCCTAACAGATACTGAGATTATCCTCTTTGTTTACTTTAAAATTCTTCTTGCTTCAGTGAAATTTAAGAGCAATTTGACTTGTTCAGTACTGTATTCCAAATACCTAGAGAGTGGTCAGCTCGTAGTAAGTGCTAAGTGTTGATGGAATAAATGAATGAATGAGCAACAACAGGTTCAGGTGATTGCAAACTCAATGGTTTCATGGCAACAAGTGGTAGGAGGATGCTAAATCCTCTGGGTAGTATGGAAGAGCCCCTGTAGGTAGTGGTACCTAGTGATCATGGTCAAGGAAAGATGGGACAGAAAAGCTGCAGATGAGATGATAATGCCTTGACTGAATGTGGGGAAATACTGACACAATATATCTAGGGGTCAATTTATTCATGAATACATTTAAAACATCCCCTGGGATGCACAGTCATACTGGGTATTTAAGGAGACAAAACTGCATATGATAGACTTCCTGTGTCATTTGTCAGGGACAATGATCAAGTAAAATTTGAATTACTGTTGTTTTACCTAAGTCATCTGTGCCCAGCGGGTGGTTATGAGTGAACATTCAGGTTATAACCTTTATAATAAATACCTTGAAAGATAAACTCAGCTTCACTTCTAATTGTGTACAACTTGCTAGGTGCAGAATCTTGAAAGGTATTTTCTCTTATACCTGGCTCCTGTTTTCTTGCAAGCCCTGTATAAAGGGGAGCCTTTTTCACCCATCTTGGAGGTGGGTGGGAGATTCATTAAAATTATCTGCTTTATTTGCTTCCTGCTTCTCCCATTCATTAATCACGGGGCTCAGCCTTTTTGTTAGCTGTCCCTTTTGCCTTACAGCTATCTGATTCACATGGTCTGCAGAGATAATTCACAGTTAATACATGTTTGGTTTGATTCGGCTGTGAGTGTCTAAAGTGACCCATAGGGCAGCGGTGTGTATACAATGTGTGTGGGAGAAAAGTAGAGATAAAATACTCTGAGGAATTATAAAGTATAATAAATTATTTTGCGCTCCACCTGACTTCCTCTCATTCTCAGCATTCATATCATCATGTGAGGAGTGATGAAGAGAAGTGAGGAAACTATAGGCATTTATGAATAATATTACTTAGTTCCCTTTAAATAATGCACCAGAGCTACTGCCAAAGCCAGAAAGGATGAAAGAAAGATACCAAAGGCGGCTGTGACTGTAATGCATTGAAAATTTGGAAATATAGAATAAGTTGCGAACAGAAGATTAAGAGGGAAAATTTGCCAATAAAGAAGATAGAAATATAGGCAGAAAATGACTTACTGTAAAAGCATACAGAAAATTAGGGGAATCACTTGAAGGGGATTTGCTGTATGTTATAGTACTATTAGTGCAAGTATTTTTACAAATTCTTCTCCAAATATAAGACGAATTTATTACTCCTTAAAATCCTTGAAGTGTACAGCATTGATTTTCTTGTTGTCAATGTATGTTTGTGATTTTCCATCTTCAATAAATCTCTCTGGAAGTAAGTCATTGCGTTCTTGGATTTTCTCTGCTGAAAAAATGTTTTCTGATTTCTTGGTGAAAGAAATGGAGACACAGTGATTTTGAAACATATGGGTAATATGACTATTGAATCCAAATTGCTCTAGGCATTTGCAAAAATGGATAGATTTGTCTGGTTATAAAAGGAGCATTGAATATTGTACAAAAAATTCAGTTACTTTTTAGGTGAATAGTCCAGAGAGATTAAATTACTTAGCCTATGATCATTCTGTGCTCATTAGACTCCAAGGTCAAGATGAGGTTTTTGGCTTTTGATTTCTAATATGAAATTTCTTTAATGATAAACTGAGCCTCTCTGCCACAGTCACTCCTATTAAAGCCCTACCTAATCTTATAATTCAGATTTTCCACTCTAATATCTGAAAAAAATAATGTATGAAAGTGCATATCTTTTTGTGGTGTACAAAAATTGAGCACCAAAAAAAAAAAGAGAAAAATTATAGAGAGCTAGCTCAAAGAAATTTGATTGGTGAATTAGTTAGCTTTTCCGACTGAGACATAATACCCAACATCCACAACTTAAAAGAGGAGAGGTTTATATTGGCCCGTGGATTCAGGAGATTCAGTCCACGGTAAGCTGAGTCCAAGATAGAAACATCATAGCTGAAGGACATGGTGGAGGAAATCTGCTTAGACCACAGAGGCCAGGAAGCAGAACAGGGGAACATTGTCAAAGAGGAAGGAACCAAAAACCATGCATAGTACCCAAGGTCATGCCTCCATAACCCAGCCAGACACACCCAGTAGTGTGCTTAACTTATCCCCTAGGTGACTCTCAAGCCAATAATGTTGACACAATTCAGCTTTACTACAATTGGGAAGCCTTGGATATTGATAGGCAATTTACTTTAGGTTTATGAATATTTGTTTCCTCTGACATGTCAAGAATTGATAGAACCTAGTTATATTTTGAGGCTAAATGTGTAGTCTTTCATGAGTTGCAAAGAGTAAAATTTTCCAAATTATAATTTTTATAAATAGTATTACTTTGTCTCCTATAGATTCTGAGGTCAATATTGTAATGTGGCCTAGTGACATTTCAGTCAACAAAGGACTGTCTATATGATGGTGGTCTCATAAGATTATATCACCTAGTGATGTCATAGCCAATTTTGATTAAATATGCTTTATTGTGTTTGCACATTTATCAGAATGCAGCCATGTTGTTAAGTGATACATAACTGAACATGACTTGCACAAATGTAATGCATTCAAATATCTTTGCATTAAATTTTTCTTAATCTGTTTAATAATAAACCAATTGTGTGCCAGTTTCTGTGCCTTCTAAGCAACATAAAATTGCCTTGATTTTAGTTCTTATTACAGAAAGTATAGGAAATTGAAAGAAAGAAATGGAAGAGAGAGTCATTAGTTTAAAACTTTCTAGAATAGACTTCATTCATTCATACATACATTAATTCATTCAACATTTATTTTCAGTACCTAGTTTCTCCTTTATGGAGCTTATCAAACTTAGTTATTTTCTCATTGCTGGGACTCAATACTTGGCACCAATAATTTGAAGGAGGATAGATTTATTTTGGCTCATTTTTTTATAGGTTTTAGTCTATAGATTACTGGATCCAGAGCAGAAGTGGCCTGGGGGAAGGGCCTTCTTTGGACCAAAGCTGCTCATGTAATGGAGGCTGGTAAGTAGAGAGAGAGAAGCTGAGGCAAGGAAGTCCAACTTCCAGGTCCAACTCCTCTGACCAGACCCCACAGCTGTCTCACTCTCATGATTCAGGCACCTTCCCAAAGCCCTGCCTAGCACACAAAGCTTGGAGGATATGAAGATATAATTATAGCACCTTGTGTGGATGGAAGGCATTGAATAAGTCAAGAAAAATCCATATGAAGGAAAGGAAAGGAGAAGTCCTGATGGACAGAGTACTTGATTATACCTATTTTTCTTTTTGATTAGGAAGCCGAGACTCTGACAGTTAAGCATGATTGTGTCAAGTTTATTGGGTCAGGAGCCATTTGGGGGATTGGTGGAACATATTTCTGGGCATGTCTGGGTGAGCCATGGAGGAGTGACCTTGGGTAGTATAACTAGTACTATGCCTCTTCCTCTCAGCTGCTGTTCCCCTGGTCTGCATCCTGACCAAAATGAGCTAAGCTGGAACCAAAAACCTCTGAAACCATGAGCCAAATTAAACTTCTTCTCCTTTAATGTGTGGATGTTGGGTATTATGTCTCAGTGACAGAAAAGCTAATACAGAAGCTCAGGAAGGCTAAGATGCAAGTAAGTCAGAAAAATAGCTTTAGATCCAGCTCTGTCTGAATTCAAAACCTATTCCTCTACTTCCAGCATTTTCACTTCACCATGAGGGCACTATCCTAGGTTCTGAACAAGCAAAAGATTTGAAGCTACAGTCTACAGTCTTGTTGCAGAAAAGGGAAAAGCAGTGTAGGCTGATCTCAGACAACAATTTGTGAGTCACCACATCAATGAAACTGTGGGCTGTGGTTGAAAAATATGTATGCAGATGGGGCCTTGGAGGATGTGTAGGTTTTAAGCAAATGGATTGGTTGGAAGATGGGAGAGGGAGCACATTTCACGCAGAACAGCTAGAATTGCAGAGTAATTTGACTGAGCTATAGTAGAATCTATGAGGAGAGTGGAGGGAAAGAAAATTGAGAAGTTTTTCAGATCCTGAATAGTTAGGATTAGAATTTGGATTTAGAATGTAGTTTAAGGGGTCAGAAGACTTTTTTAAAACTAGAGATGATATTAGGGGTTCCTCTCCTCACAATCTCTAATGCAACCACTTAACTTTGAGGCGATAGTACAAAATTAATTATAGATAATAGGGAAAGGAGCAGGTACAACTGTGTTCCCATAAAACTCCACCAATCCCTGTAATAGTTAATGGCGATAAGTTCAAAGATTTTAAGCCATAAATTTACAAGTCAGAATCTGGAGAACTGTGATGTTAGAACAGTGGTGTTAGTAATGAGAAAGAGAGAACTAGTGATAGTCAGGATAATCAACTGGAAGATTTTTCCAGTGAGGATTTTCCAAGTATTAAGAAAATATGGGCAGAAAGAGGGAAAAATGTTCTAAAATTGAAGACACTAGAAAATAAAAGCATGTTTAAATTTCCAAAGTTTTCAGATATATGAAATCATTGCGGTAAAATTCTTAAAACATAAAATATGACATATAAATAGCAAGTGATCAAAAATTATGAAGGAGGTATCAAAGGAAATAATTAGAATTTTAGTCATCAAAAACAATTATTGAAGTGTAAAACTCCATGAATGAAGTAGCTCAGAGATAGTTGAAGGGATTATTAGTGACTAATGAAATTATCCAAAGGAGAGCAAGACAAGACTAGAGAATGGAAAAATGTGAAAAAAAGCAAAGAGCCATGAAAGAGATTTTAAGGAAGTTTATAGTTCCTTAATTCAGATGAAAAAATTGGGAATGTGGAGAGATGATAATCTGAAAGGTAGTGGTTGCGAAGCATGACATTAGTAGCACACTATAGAGACAAGCATCCAGAAAATGTGAAATTTCAGAAAACCCAAAGCAAAAAGACCATAATAATAAAAGAAAAACCTACAACAAATTCCATTGTGTTTGGAAATGATTCCATTTTCAAACACAATGGAATCCAGAGGAATTGGATTGCTCCACAGTTCTAAAAGAAAATAGCTGTCAACTAAGACTTGTGAAGAGAGTATATTGATCAAGAACAATGATACAATATAAGCATTTCTAGGTTTAAAAAGTAAATCGTGGAAGAGCTTACCTTCACTAAAGAAACTTTTTATTAAAGTTTTTTTAAAAAATAAAGTTGAGTTGAATTTGAATCACAAATTGAGCTCTCACTGGTTGGATGTCTTTGATGACTTTGATGACTTTGGTGATTTTGGTGTTTCTCTTTCTCAGGGTCACAACTTCAAGCCCAGCCTGAGATACTAAGTGACTTAGCAAGACCTTGTCTCAAAATGGATAATTAAAAAAATAAAGAGCTGGAGATATAGCTCATTGTGAAGGCTCTGGGTTTAATCTCGAGACCAGAAAAAAAAATTCTGAAATGAATATAGCATTGACTTCACATCAAGTGTCTAGAATAGTTCCTAGAGAGGAGGCAATGTGTTTGTAGACAATGAGAGGCAGAGCCATGGAGTCATGGAAGAGAAATAACTCATGCATGACTACCTCACAGCTCCCTGTTCTCATGTAGAGAATAAAGTAAATCTATGAGTATCTGCATTGAGTGGGATTCAGTTGAACTGGCCAGCCTCTTTGAATTTTAGGCTCACAGACCTTGGCAGAAAAAAAGAAGATATGAAATGGATTAAGCAAACAAATAATTATTAGCTTGTCATCAAATGTGTTCCATAATTTGATGTTTTTGTACCTATTCAACTCCATTGCCTTTTAATCTCCTACATAAATTGTCTCCTCATCTTTTGCTCTGCCAAATACACTACTCTCATTCAGAATTTAGGTCTTTTTCTTCTCTTTCTGTATGTATAGTGTCCATTTACTCCTTCCAGTATAATCTTCCTTCCCATTGCAGGCTCAAACATCACTTTTCCTGCTAGGATTTAACCAGAAACTCCTTTTCATCTTCAATATTTTCCTCACTTTTGACAACTCTTTCCTTGAGCACATGGTTTGCATGCCCTCATTTATTCCACAAATGCTGTTTTATCCTCCAAATAAAGTATAGAGTACACAGATGAGGGAACATAATTTGCTCTTTTTTCTGTTGGTGATGATGCTGTGCATATAATAGGAACTCAATCAATGAAAGAATGTGTGTGTACAAGTTTTAGTTTAAGATGAATTCTTCAGGATGAAGAGTGTTTACATATAAAGGATTATTCATTAGAGGCTAGTGGAACACACCATTTGTTTCTAGATCATAAGTCATCTTATGAGGTCTCATTAGTCTACCAATTTGTCACCAGACTTTAAAGGTTATTTGGTTTAAATACCATTAAACTTTTTAATGGAAGAATAACCTGTCCCCAGCCTCTTTAATAATGGTTTAATAATCATTTCTTTCTCTTTATGTATAAATAATTGTGCAACATATTTCAAGTGAAAGAAGAAGTGTGTAGTAATACAAGCCCCTGTAATTACCATGAACTCTTTATTATATTTATCAACAATTTATTACCTCTCAGTCCTAAAAATAATCTCACCAATTAGATAAACATTTAAGACTACTGAAAAATAATCATAGCACCCTTATTCATTGTTTTTCTAATTAAAAAGACACAGTGAGACACTGGTTAGAGTATACATAACAATTTACAGTTATATGAGAATAGAGAATTTGAAGATGTTTCTCAATAAATATTGATATGGGTATTTTGTCCCCTTTTCCCAGCACAATTTGCTTTCTCCTATCCAGGTACTTGATAGAGAGAGCTTTCCATTTAGAAAGAATAGAATTGATATGTAAGAATCATGTCTTCTTTTGGTGAAACATTCTAGGATTTTAACACAAGACTATTAGACATATTGTCTATAATGTCAAACATAGACTTAAAATAATTGTTAAGAATTTGAGTGACTTCACATTTAGCTGAAACAGTCTGCCAAATTTCTTATTAAATAGCTGGTGGCAGATTTCAAAAGATTTGGGTCTGGCCTTTTAGTTTTTTCACTGTAGTTGAATCATTTAATCAAATTTTATACAACTCTGGGCTATAGAGCAGTGAAATGTAAAGCACATATTGCTCATTAGAAACAAATGAAAAAGTCATCAGCCTTGAGGCACAGCCATTTACATTAAATATCTGTATAAAATGCTACCAGAGACATTGGGTCTAGATTGCCTTAATCTGTGAGATAGCCAATTTAAGAGATTTAAAAAATATATAGTCTATTTCAAACTACTAGTATTTTCATGGTACAAATGAATAAAAAAGCCAATGAAAGGAAACTCAAAAAGCATATTTTACTTTTTATCAGCTATATGAGTGTCCCATTATAATTTAGGATTTTGTTGGTGCTATTCTTTAAAGAAACTTAATTGTGGAACAGAATAAAGATTACTTCCTCACCCTATTTGGTCTTATCAAAACCGAAACATTTGAAATTTAACACAAGACACAAGATACTTAGAATATACTACAAATTGCTCACTGTACAATTAATTTTTGGTGATTAATCTCCAATCAAAAAAAATTAAAGAAACAACAACTGTACTATGGAAAATAAAATAAGTGGCCCATGAGTAAGGAAGTATTTCTTTTTATTTCACCTCTGATTGTAATCTCCATGAGATTACTCAGGGACCATTGTATCTCCAGTGGCTGGGTTACTCAGAAGCTCTTACACTCACTAGAGTGTAAGATGGCTCTGTGGTAACTAGTTACACTATGAAAATTCAAAGTGTTTAGTGGTTGGAATAAAATCTAGAGAAAATATTTTTTTCTACGAAAGTATGCTGATCAGCTATCAGTAATTGTGCATATCAAAATAATCCTTGCCTAGCATGGATCATGTTTTGTAATACGCATGTAGACATCCCTGTGTATACTTTCTACCCATGAAGTATGGAGGGAAGATAGTTCTAACTTTTAGATTAGTTTTGAGGAACATTCTTTTGGTTATTTATGCATTCGTTCAATGTGTCAAAATAGAAAAATTACTTCTGTCTTTTCTACCAACGAATTCCAGACACAGAGAAGAGAAACACATGGACATATTTACAATAAAGTGCAACTTCATCAGTAGAATCCTTTACAGGCACAGACATTGCCTAGAGGAAGAGAGAGGGATTAATTTACCAGGGTTTGGGGGGAAGATTCATAGAAGCTTAACAGAGGGATTCAAGCTTGGGTGGAATTTGGATGACCCAATAAGAAAATCAGGAATGTGAGGATTTTCAGAGAGCAGGAACACATGCTCCAAATCATACAGGTGTTAAAAACTTCAGCATCCTCCTTCTGAAGAGTATAAAGAATGTCGTGTTATGGGAGAACATGTGAGTGTGTGTGGGGTGGAGAGTTGTGCTGCAGGGGATCAGAGTGAGAAACAGAACAAACTGTGTAACATAACAAATAACATACACTTGTGAGTTGCCAAGAAGGTGGCACTTACTGGTAGGTATGGGAACTAAAGAATACTCTTAAAGGAGGGTGGCTTGCCTAAGTTAACATTTACATACAGATTTTTATTCCTTCATATTTCTATACTATTTTTGACTCACTATCACTTTGGAAGGTAATATGAAAACTCTATCTGTATTTTCTCAGATCATTTTAATGATTTATTTTTAAATATATTTTTGACTCAATATATAAAGATTGTATTATGGAATTCATCATAAAAATTTAAAGCATATATAATTACTGGATTATAGATTATTGTTACATATTAAATAATGAAGTATTAAATTATAAAAAGTTGAGTACAGTTGCTCATTTAACAAGTAATATGTAGCTTTTGTTAGAGAACATTGTTTGTAGATAAGTCATTTGTCAACAAATCAATTTCTAAATTACATTCATTTTGTTTCATGTTGGCAAATAATATATGTTAAAAAGTCTCTTGAAATAGAAATATATATGGCAGCATCAAAAGAGACCTAAATTATTTTTATCAAATAATATTTGAAAAGATTAATTTTCATGCTAAAACCTCAAATATAGTATTTTCATGTTTTGTTTCTACATAAAAATGGCTTTTTGCAGGCATTCTAGCCTAATTAAAGCATTTCAAATGCAGATAATTATTACTTCTCATAAATTAAAAATCAAGTCAGGTTTCATGATTGCATTTTATAACAGAAAAGGCCTTTTAAGGTGTGATCTAAGTTTTTGATTTGATACTGGAACTTATATATTTAATGTTGTTAATCTGGAAAAAAGTTTTCTGGTTCTCCTAAATTTGCATTTAATCTTTTAATTTTAACTAATGAGTATGTATTAAAGTATCTAGCCCCCAAATAATAATCTATAGCAAACCATGCAGAATTCTCTCATCCGTGGAATTTCTGGTACACAGTAGTAGATGCTAGTAGAAGGAAGAAAACTACAAAATAACAATAAGGAAACATATCTCAAAGAAGGTTTTAAATTCAAATGAATAACGTAATTAGACACGTCTGGGATCAAGAAGATTCTCAACAAATGTTATCTCCTCTTAGGAATTGAACTGTGGCTCCCCAAATTTGTTTGCTGAAGTCCTAACCCTTAATATTTTCCTTGGAGGCAAAGTGTTTGGAGAATTATTCAAGTTAAAATGAGATTATTAAGTGTATTAACTATTGTTGTTCTTTAATTGATTTGTTGTGAAATGTTGCTTTAGTTTTTCGTAGAAGTAAGAAGAGTGTTTTTAAAAAAATGTTTTCTGTATTAATAGCTACTTGTATTACATTGAAATGAAACCAAAATTTTAAAAATGAGGTCACTGGGGCCAGGGATTTAGCTCAGTGCTTTCGCCGCCTGCTGCGCAAGTGCAAGGACCAGAGTTCGATCTCCGGTACCAAAAAAAAAAAAAAAAAAGAGGTCATTAAGGTGGGCTTTAATGAGGATGAATGGTCTTCTTGCAGAAGGAGAAATTTGGAAATAGAACATGCTATGTGAACAGTAGAACAAAAGGCAGAGTAATACTTCTTTAAGTCAAAGAGCATCACAGATTCCCCAGTAGAAGCCAGGCAAGAGGCACGGAACAAATTCTTCCTCAAATGCCTCAGAAGGAACCAACTTGTTGACACCAGTCAAATTTCCAGCCTTCACAACAGTGGGATAATAAGTATCTCTTGTTTAAGCCACTCAGTTTGTGGCTGTTTTCTATGGCAGCCCTAGGAAATACTACGTTTATACCCTATTCCCACTGTGTCCTTAGCTCCCTTTTAAACTGTGGCAAATGCTATAAAGGGAGAACAAAAATTGGTGCCTAGAAACTTAATGAAATCTAGAAATAATTACAGCATGTCAAGACAACTTTAGAAGCATTTTATGTAGTTTGAATCATGAAATATTCTCTTTGTATTATATTTATATAGAGCTTAGGCTATGTGTAGCTGTAAGTTACAACATTTCATTTTTTTCAAAGTACCTCAGTAGAAATTTAATTTGCTCAGTATCAAATTAGATTTGTCACTGAAGTTTTGAACTACAAAAATCTTTTATATAGTTTAAAAAATTTTGATCATAAAAGTACGATTTCAAGATGAGTCAGATTCCTGATTCTGAAAAGCATTATGCCAGCTGTCTCCGTGGAGTCAGCAGTGAATCTAAGAGAGATATTTTACATTGTGTAATATAAAACTTGCCTTGTTCTCTGTTCCTGAAAAGAACCTCTCATACCCCAAATAGCTTTGTGGGGTTCTGAAATGAACAATTTTTCAAATCCTCATGCAGCCTTTTAGAATGCCAACCCCTCTGAATTCTTTCCCTGCCTTAGACTCTTTGTTGGGGCAGTACTAGGCAATTTGCGTCTTTGAAAATATGGATGTAAATGTTAGAGTGTTCATTATAAGCTTGGGGATGCTAGCGCATCAGCATAATACCCCCTTTTCAGGGATCTACTCCAGATTCAAGGCTTCTGGATGAAACTTTGTCTTTGTCTTGCTGCCCTGCATCATATATGTAATTATCTGTTTACAGGTCTATCACTCCCTACAGACTTTGGCTTCTTCAGCAGCAGTAACTAGGTCTTGCAATGCACAGGAATGCAGAGGTTTATGGAATGCCTCCCCCATTGAATCCACAGGCTCCTCTTCACCATGATGAAAGGAAACACTGTGCCTACCATTGCTGAGCATAGCTGAGAACCATCAGAGAACATATGTTCCAAAGTTATCCTACTGAGGGTTACAGGCTGCCATCAACTGGAAGTCGAATTCCATATTTCTGTCCTGTGGTATATACAGCCAGAGCTGGTTCTAGTGGGCAGAGAGAGACCTTAGGAAATAACAGGCAGCTGGTGGAGCAAACAGTTGAGCGGTGGGCATTGTAGAGCAAAGCGTGTGGGATTATATGAAGGATACTGAAGTCCTGTGCTGTATCCATGCTACCTACCGTCTCCTGGCCAACTCCAGTCAAACTGCATTTTTTTCATGCCTTAAAATCTGTTGAACCTACCTAGAATTATGTTCCCTGTTTAGTCTCATTTATGAACTATTAGTTGGCCCCACAATGCCCAGGCACTTTTCTGATGGCCATAGCAACAATGTCTATAGCAGGCAGGTGGGCAGTCATAGATGCCCTGCCCATTTGGCTCAGCAGAAGACAGAGAGATGAGTTCCTTTGTTCACACTCTGCCAGGGCCTGTGATACATGCTATAAAACACACCTGGATCCTGACCTCTCGGTACACACAGTCTGAACAGGAAAAGATCCTGATTATATAATCTCTGTATTAAAAATAATAAAAAATTGTATGTAAATTGTAAGTCATTTGTGAAAGTTTAAAAATGTGGTAATGAAAGAAGAATATAATAGAGAAAGAGCTAATTTAGAGAAAGAATATTAGCTGCCATGAGCTAGTGGGAGGTAGTGAGAATTTTTCAGAAATTATTTATAGAAGCCAAAAGATAAGAAACAGGTTTCTGCACTAGTTGAACTGAGAATGTTCTCTGCCAATTAATGTATTCATGTGGTGGGAAACAAAATCAAATACAGAAAAATATAAAGCAGAAAACAATTTCCTTTGGAATTAAGAGAAATGAGGTGTCTATTGACTATACTTTCTCCCTGTTTTCACAACACATGTACACACACACATGAATGCATATATACACGAACACATTAATCAGTGTATGAAAAATTCCATTTTTCCTTGGGAGGTGTAGAGCACTGCAAAAAATGTGAAAGTGGATATAGCATACTATGGACAAGAGCTCCATTTTCCTGTACAATAGTGTTCATTCACATAGCTTTTCAAGATAGATTTCCAATGCCTTCATGAGTTTATTTTCACATCTAGGACAGTACAGCTTTGATTTGTAGAAGCTTTGTCTTAGTCATTTTATTGAAGTTTTTTTAAGTAGTTCAAGGCATAGCATCTTTATGGAAACCAGGAATTACATGTTGGTGTCAGTGCTGAGGGAGCCAGCCATCTCCAGGGATTTATGGACCAGCTATTTTACTTTCAAGGCTAACTTGTGAGGACAAATGCCACTGGACTTATTGTGGATTTAAGCAGAAAAATGTGGTTTCTGTCTCAGCCTTTGCCTTCTATCCAAGAGGGAACAGGGAAGAAACTGAAAATTCCAAAGCTGAGTCAGTTTTGAGACTTGATCCTGAAAGTTTTAGTTTAGACTAGATAATTGATTCAATCATATGCATTCTGTACACATTTGAGTACATAGTTATGAACGTCATATGACATTGAACATAAAAACCAAAAACCCCTTTACTGATTGATAAGAATACATGTAATACTAATAGTTAATATCTTACTATCAAACCTTAACTAAATTCCAGGTGATGATCTAAGTATTTAATTTCTTCTCCTAGCTGTACTCCAGGGACTATTTCTATACACAATTGAGGAAATTAAGTCTCAGAAAGGTTAAGTAACCTTACATTGTCAGGAAGCTAGCAAGTTCCAGAGGAGAAATTAAAACCAGGTAGTCTGCACCTCTTCTATTGTTCAAATTCAAGATCTCACATAGCTTGGACTTTCATGAAGAAGACAACCAATGAAAAAGAAAAGTGGATTATATAGATAATATACTGAGTACTTCCTAAGTGCCAATCTGAGCACCAACATGCATATTTTACACGCATAATTTCATTCAGTCCTTACAATCATTCTGTGAAAAGGCAACAGCTACTATTATCCTAAATTTAGAGATAGGCAAACTAAAGGTCCAAGTGGTTATTCACATTGCCAGTGAAGGACAGAGCTAACATTTGGAAGGAGGAAGTCTAGTCCCATAGTTTATATTCTTAATCTATGTATTAACACACTCTGCTATTTCTTTTTCTAGTGATGATTAATCTTCTTTAAAATTAATTACATTTATTGATACATTTTAGATATACATAATGATCACATTCATCATAGGGAATTTGTACCTGTACATATATCTTGATTCTTCTTTATTTTTTTTGCACTCCCCTCTTCTCTCTTCAATTCTTTTTCCTCTGTGTTAGGCTTGTGTGTAGATGTCCCCTCAAAGCTTCATGCAGTCTTTTTCAGAAGTGGCTGAATTTGGAATGTGTGATGCTGGGATTAAGGGTGTGTGATTACTAAACCATAACCTGTGAGTGATTGGTTTGGCACTGCCCTAATCCTGGGAGTCTGGATGGGATAAAGGGGGCAGAAAGATGCTATTAAGATCCCTTGTTGCTTTTGCTACCATTTGGGTGCCATGAACTGTTTCTCCTCTGTGACACCCCTCCTGCTTCCCTTGTTGCTTTTGCTGTCTTCTGCTGCCATGAACTGTTGCCCCTCTACCATGTGCCATCCTGTCTTCAGCCGGCTGATAATGGACTGAAACCTCTACACACTGTGAGCTAAATAAACCCTTCTTTCTTTCTTTTTCTTTCTTTCTTTCTTTCTTTCTTTCTTTCTTTCTTTCTTTCATTCAACCTTTCTTTAGCTTTGGGTATTGAGTATTTTGTCTCAGCAACGAGAGAAAAGTAACTAATATAGCTTCCTTATTTACAAAAGCTTTCTTTCCATTTTTATTCTCCTCTCATTTTTTTCTTTTCCATTCTTCCTTCCCCATTCCCCTCTCCCTAGTTCCCCTGCCCACTTGCACATTTTATTCTTATTTCACAATGTGATGGTCAATCTTGATTGTCAACTTAATTGGCTTGTGAGATGTCTAGATTAGTAAAGAACAATTGTGGATGTGTCTTGCTGGATCATGGGGGAAAGACCTTGGGAACTAGATTTGGTCCCTATTCCCTTCTTCTCTGGTATTCTTTCCTACATTCTGCTTCTTGGGTACCATAAGTGGAACAGCTCTCTTCTGCTACACTTTTATGCCATGCCATGGTGTTTCTCCTTTGGAGGAAGCTATCCATGAACTGAAACCATGGCCAAAATAAACTTCTCTGTTTCTAAGTTGCAGTATCAGATATTTCATCCCAGCAACAGGAAAGCTGACCAATACTTGAAATTGGAACTGGGAGTGGGGCTCTAGTTGTGACTATATCTGACCATTTTGTTCTGAAACTTTCCTAATTTGTTTGCTGGAGGAGTTTGGAAAATGCTGTAGAAGCAGGCTTAGAGAAAGTCTAAAATGCTGTATGCAGAGCTTGATGGGAGATTCTGGTCTGGGCTCAGAAGACCAGAATGCTGATAGAAATATGGACAGTAAAGGCCTTGTTTGTGAGGTTTCAAATGGAAATGAGGTCTGTATTGTTAGTTGCACTAGAGGCTATGCATTTTTCTTTTTGGCAAAGGATTTGCATACATTTTATTCATTTACTTAAACTATGTAAGGTTGAGCTTAAAGATGACATTCTTTAAGTTGTGGAGGAAATTTTAAAGCAGCCCAATATTCAGGTTGTAGCATGAGTACTCCTGGCTGCTTTTAGCCAGATTTATATTGAGAATTAAGAGCAAAGTGCAGGGTCAAAAGATTTGAAAATCTTCCAATGTGGTCAGAAGTGAAGCACATTAAACCCAGAGCCAAATGAGGTGTGTTTGCTGGAGATTTTTACCATTTAAAAGAAATCAAATATGTCAAACTGTGACAAGAGGAAAGATGCCTGGAAGGCAGGTCAGGAATCAGTGAGTCACCATTCATTCCATGCTCAAAGGTGCAGAAGTATAAAGTTTTCATTTGAGAAGAAAGCCTTTAGGGCCCCTGTTCAAGAAAGGCTTCCTTGGGAAATGATTCCTTTGGATTTACTTTATCATGTTCAGCCATACAGATATTTAGAAGGCACTGAGGCCATGGCCCAATGGGGTCTGACTACTGCCTGAGCTGCAAGCAGCAGTCTTGATGTCATTCATATAATGCTGATTTTATGGGCATGCAGAGTGCAAGAATTAAGGGGTCATGGAAGCTTTTATCCAAATTTTTAAAAAGGCCTAGGAGGTCAGGCAAAAATACTTGACAGTGCCAGAGTTAATTCTAGCATCTTCTGAGAGTGTGATGCATGAAGCTGTGAGAGTGAGGCTGAGGATGTTATTAAGACCTCAGTAAGCTGGTGATGTGAGGAAAGCAGAAGATCTGACAAGGAAAGCCACAGACAGTGATGGGTATCAGCTCAAGGTGGAGGTTCTGTAGATTGAAATCAGCAAATCCATGGAGGTAGAACTACTCAAACCCTCTGAAATGCACATCTCATGAACATGTGTCCCAGATGATCAACACGGAGCTACAAGACTTAATTTGCCCTGCTGAGTTTGTCATAATTTGTTCTGCTTTCTTTCTAATCTTCCATTCCTCCTTTTTGGAAACTAAATGATTACTCATTGTATCTTTGGATTATGTAATTTATCTTTTTAAAAATTTCATAGGGGTTGCCAGCTAAGAGTCTTGTGTCTCAGAAGAGACTTTAGAGTTGGACTTTCAGCAATGCTGGAACTTTTAAGATTTTGGGGAAGAAATTAGTACATTTTAAATTTCATAGCATAGCTACATCATGTTAGGCAACATTGGGTCATTGCTATTTTGTTCAGTAAAGATTAAGTATATTGGATATTAAGTTGACAAGGGCTAGAATGTGATGGTTAATTCTGGTTGGCAACTTGATTCATTGATTTTAAGAAACAATACCAGCATCAGATCTATGTTTGAGAAACATTATTCTGGTTTACTGGCTTAAGACTGAACAATTCTCATGGTGAGAAGACAGCAATTTTCACACTATGATGGAGACAAGGGTAATAAATGGAAGTAAAGGGATTCCAGAAATGTTAGAAGCTAAATCCTAAAGGGAAGATCCTTGTATGCATGTGGGGGTGGCAGAAAAACAAAGTCGTGTTAGTCATCTTTTCATATCTGCAACAAAATACTTCAGAAAACCTAAAGTTTTCTGAGTTTTCATTTCATAGTCACCTGGGTCCATTGATTTTAGGCCTCTGGCAAGGCAGAAGAATCATGGCAAAAAGGACATGGAGGGAATCTGTTCAACCCATGGTAGCCACAGAGAAGAGAAGGATAGAAAGAGACACAGAGGAAGGGACAAAGGACAAGATATAGTCCCCAAAGTCATGGCTTTCCTCCTAATTCTTCATCACCATTAAGTTACAATCCATCAATGTATTAAATTCATGCTGCAATCACTTCTAAAGGCCCCACCCCCGAACATAAGAGCTTTAGGGGGGATATCTTAGATTCAAACCATTATAGGAGATTGAGGGTAATTGCACATGCTTGAGAAAGTGGGTAGAAAGTGGGCCATTTGTTGAGGCAAGGGGCTGGAGTAAGTTCAAAGCTGGATGAGAACAGATTCCCTTGCGAGCATATGGAGTTTGAGATGGCTGTGGGAAACCTGATAGCTCTCCAAGGGGCAGTCTGCTCTACAAGTCTGTGACTCAGGAGAGCTCATGCAGTCTAGTATAAAAAATGGGGAAGAATGAGCTCATTTAGAAGTTATTATTCAGACTTCAGAGTAGATGAAGGTGTCAATTTGAGGATTTAGAAACTACATTATAACTGGTGAACTCATATCTGAATCTCAGAAATAATTTCATCAAATATTATAGTTCATTTTCTTTTGAAAAATTCAATACTATTCTACTTCAAGCCAGCCCTTTGCAGTTTTCACAAGACTTTCATATGCATTATCTCATTAGAACAATGTCTGCGTGGGAACACAGAAAAGGAAGGTTCATCTCTAAAAATAGGAATGGTATTTAAAGATCTGTAGAACTTGCCAAATTCCTAGTTAGCTGGGGCAATGCTGTAGTGGATGCAGGGATGCTCCACTTTTAACATTGTTGCAAGGCTTTGGGAATCTGGCAGATTCTAATTTAGTGCTGCTGCCACCAGTGGGATCTTCATTTCTATCATATCTTGAGGAGGAGTGGCTGCTGGTGGTCCAGGAAATACTTTAAGTATTAAAGAACTTGAAATGGAGTTTCCCTCTCTTTGTTCAGTATTATGCTCACTAATCTGTATTGAACTTAGGTCTAAAAATAAGACTGAGCAAGTCAAGGTGAGCTATTTACAGCCAGGACTTCAAGTGATAGAATGCTTCAGATCTTAGAAATAGAACTTTGAGACCCTCAGACCCAGGTCCTCCTTTTGCAAAAAGGGGAGATGCTATGGTCTGAACATTTGTATCCCCACAATTCGTATGGTGAAATTCTAACCAATATGATGTTACTTTCCCAGTGCTGGAAAGGAAGCCGAATGGTCTGAGAGAACATGACTCATCTTGACTAATGACACAACTAGTAGAGAGAAAAACTAAAGAAGCTAAGAGGCTCCTCACAAGGCTAGAAGAGTAATTCTTCAGGGGTCTTGACTGACCTTAGGAGTAAAAAAATTTATTTTGATTGACATAGTGGTACCCTCCTAAAAATTAGGTAGGATAGAAGAAAGATAAGCAGAAAGGATACAGGGAAATTATAATTTTAAAATTGTAATTTTAAGAAAGTTGCAAACATACTAATAAAAAGAAACATAAATTATCTTATTTTAGGTGTATTATATTAAAAAGAAAAAGTTGCAGTTTCAAGATATAGTCAAACTTACCCAGGTTTACAGTGCCTTTTAAACTTCTTCCCTGTTTTTCTTCCATGTTTCTCACTACTAAATTCCCTACAAGTCTTAAAGATACAAAACTTCATAAATTTGGCTTTCATTTTCTCTAGTACTATAAATTAATAAATTCTTAAAACCTCCACTGTCAAAGAAGCAGTACTATTATTTGGGCACTGATCTCCAAATTTCAAACACTTACAGACAATTTAAAAAATTGTATTTAACCTTGTTGATGCATCCTATTTTTGCTTTATGCCACTAATGAGCAACTTGACCTTAAGAAAATTGACATTAGATAAATGATAAATAAAATATAAGTATCCTAGGGCCGGGGATTTAGCTCAGTGGTTCCGGCACCTGCCTCGCAAGTGCAAGGACTCGAGTTCAATCCCCAGTAAAAAAAAAAAAAAAAAAAAAAAAAAAATATATATATATATATATATATATATCCTAGATCATCCATCCTGAAGATACTCCAAGATCACATAAATACCCTCAACTCTATCTAAAGCATAGTGTGTCTTGTCCCTAGAGTGTCCCCATGCTTCTTTCTCAGCATGTCTACTTTTTGCTGCTGCCTAATAAATCTGTTTATGCCTCTCACTGAAGCATCCTAAAATGCTTATGATATGTCACGAACCGAGTGGGGCTGAGTTGAGGTTCCCATCTCCTCACTGGGGAAACCTCCTCAGATCCAGTCTGGTGACAGCATTAGTGGGTGGGACCTTCAGGAGGTAATTTAGTCATGAAGACGGAACCCTCATGATATTAATGCCCTTAAAAAAGAAACCACAGAGAGGAGCGTCACACCACCAAATGGAGTTAAAATGAAAAGATGTCCCTCTAGGAACCAGGAAGGGAACCCTCACAAGACTGTGAATCTGCCAGCATTTTGATCTTGGACTTCCTGGCCTCCAGAACTGGGAGAAATAAATTTCTGTTGTTTATATGTTACTCAGTTTCTGGTATTTTGTTATAACAGCCTGACTGGCTTAAGATAGAAGCCAACAAGCTCAAAGAATAATGAAACCTCTCATTCCCTGGTTCAAAATACAGGGCTTGCTATAGCCCACATTTTCCACTTTGCATATTTGGATTCATACAGAGTTCAAAGGGACTCAACACACTTTGATGTTCAGATCCCAATTCACATGAATTTTTTTAATCCTGAAATTTATCCAGCTGAATACATTCTTGGATCAGTTGCCCTAGGCTGTGTTTGAGGGGGAAAGTTTTCATCAGATATAATTAATAAACTCAAGTGAGAAAGAACAAAGAGGTGTGGCATTGATTTCCGGTGTAAAAACTAAACAGAAATTAGACCAAATTGTGGTGCCTGGTTCTTACAAGAGCACTGGTGTCCCTGCTGACCCCTGATTTATTTATCTTTGTCCTACTGTCTCTGAGTTATGGAGTTACATTTTTAAAGCCCAATTACTCGATCTGGAATGTGCCTTTTGTGGCCAGCTATGGTATCATTTTTCATGAGATGATCTTTGCTTTCATATTTAAATCCAGTTTTCCTTAATTTAAATTTTGCTGAAAACAGCCATATTGCTGTGAGTGTAAATGAAGGTAGATGAACATTAGTGGTGTCAGTTCACAGCTGTTCATAAGTGAAATAATTACTGTTCACTCCCCTGGATCTCTATTTGAAATGCCTGTGATATTCAATTAGAAGCACAAGGCACTTTTCTTCATTATTGTTATTACGATCAGGCTCAGGCTGAAGAACCTGAATGTGATGTAAGACATGGAAATAAGACTGAGGCTTTATTGACGAAACAGAGCCAGGGTATGTGTTAGAGGAGTCCTGAAGCTCTGTTGTCTTTTCAAATTTATTACATTTTCTTAAAAAGCATCTAAATTAATGCTGCATTAATTACTGGTGGGCATGCACCCTGAACCATATGTTGCCATTAATTGTATCCATTATCACTAAATAAACATCTCTTTATAAAAACAAATGATGTTTCATTTTAATATGTGGCTTCAAACACCCTCCTCCACAGCTGCTGCTACTTCTGTTTTGGTGTTTTTCCTACAAAGAGCCACCTGTTACAATAGGCATTTCATTTGTTTTTATTTGAACACAGTGAACCCTTAGAAAACAAAACCCCACCAACTTAGAACATGATCATCATCACAATAACCATAAAACACAACTATCCAGAGTCTCCAGAGGAAAGTTTGCCTTCTTTCCATTTAGAAGTTCTCGACATGGGGATAGTCTCATCTATACTTTCACCCTTTTAGCTCTGATTATTCAATGTAGACTTCTTTGATTTTTAGGTTTAGAAGGGTCTCTTTCTAGTTTACGAGTCTACATGCCACAGATGAAGAGGCCAAGAGCAGCTGGAGTGGACTGAAGGCAAAACTACTGTCCCCTGACTCTGCAATGAGTTCTTTTTGTTGTACAACATTTCTTCTTCCAGTGCATGAGCCTGTGGATTGCATTGAAAAGCCACAAGACTTCATGAAAATTACTCAGCCACTTTCATTTTCAATTTCCTTCACTCCACAAAAGGTAAATAAAGCCAGGGGTAGTGGCCTGTAATCCTAGCACTCTGGGAAACTGAGGTAGAAGGCTCTCAAGTCCAGCCTGGGTAAGTAGCAACTTAGAGGGGCCCTGTCTCAAAATAAAAATAAAAAACAATGGGCTAGGGAAGTAGCTCAGTGCAAAGGCCCTGGGTTCAATCCCTTTTACTGAAAAAAGTAAAGAATGAATTTATTAAAGTTGTGAAGATTAAATGAATTTATGGAAGTATATCATACTTAGTATCCTGAATTTGATAGGTCCTCAAAACTGTTGACTGTTGTAATAATTCTTTTTGTTATTATGGCTATTAGTGAGAGTAATGAAAATTCCAAGTCAGTATTTATAATATTTGCTCAGTTATGTTACCTTTCACCACTAGAATGGAGCCTTCACCATGTGTGTCATTTCTACACATAGTCTTTAATCTTTGGTAGTTGTTTAGTATGTCCATGAACAAAGAAATATAATTATAAATTAAACTGAAATGGATTAATAAAGATGCTCCAAATATACCATAACATATGTGATTAAATCACGAAGATTGAAATTACTAGAAATTACTGTGAAGATTTTCTTAAATTGGTCACTTTTCTGCCTGTTTAAATAAAAAGAAAAATTAACCTTAGCAATTTGACTGGTTGTAAATGACTAAAGACTTCATTCTGAATTTTATTGAACAACAGAGCCATTCATTCCTTGACTTTGAAATTCCTGTGTATGAGAGAGCACTTTGCAGTACAGAAAGCAATAGTTGTACAATCAGTGTAAAATGTGAGAAATAACAAGATTAAGATTCCTCTCTTTCGACAACTTGGGATTTGGCTGAAGTCCATAGGTGTCTTTGACATAAACTGAGTATTCAGGTAGCTATAGGCTGGAGAGGAAGAGTAACAACATGCTGAAGTGAAGAATATTTCAGAGCGTGTTGTGAGGATTGCTCCCCATGAAAGTTTCCCTCAGTCTTCCTTAGGTTAGAGGATTGCCACTGAATTATGCTTCCTTCTGTCTGTAGCTTCATGCCACACATGTCCAGAGCTTACATTCTGATAGCTCAACATCCTGTTAGCTTCCTAGTTTACATGAGATGTTTACAGTCCTCCAGCAGATAAATTCTTTAAGGAATGTTGATCATTAAATCCCCATCCTAGAGATATCCAACACATTTTACATATTATTTAAATCAGTTAACATCCTTTGAATTTTGTTTTATTCTTAATATTAAAGAGCTATGCTTGATGAATTGTCTTTTAATGTTTCCCCAAATCTAGTAGTCTCCACTAAGTAGTCTCCCCTGGAAGTATCCTAGTGGCCATTTTCTTCCTCACAAAAAATAAGAGGGGACTTTCTGTTTTCCCTCCACATCTCTTTGATCCTGCCTTCTCCCTACTCTCTCCACTCAACATTCCTAATTGTAATGGTGATAACCCAGGTTTTCATTTGACTGCCACCTCAGAGATACATGATACATGATGTATCTTGATTCTTTTTATTCCCCACTCCCCTCACCTCCCTTCAACTTCTCTTCCCCTTCCTTATTTACAAAAGCCTCATTTCCATTTTTTCCTTCATTTCTCATTTTTTTCTTTTTCTTTCCTTCTTTTTCCCCTCCTCTCTTTCTAGTTCCCCTTTTTTTTGAACATTTTTTTCTTATTTCACATTGTGTGTTGCACATTTTGGTCCCTATTTACATTTTCAGTTTTTTATACCAGAGAGACAATGTGATTTTCTGATGCATTGTGGAAGAGGTTGCTCCCCATAATAGACTAAAATTTGAAAGGTGGGATCTCTAGCCCCTAGGCAGTGTCTGTCCAGGGCAGGTACCCTATAGTGCATATTGAGTCAATTTGTAGTGAGTCATCCAGTGCCTTTGTAGAGGTTTTTAAAAGAAGAAAAAAAGAACAAATAGTGATTTTTAGCTCCAGGGTTAGTCATATCTTTAATGTCTGTTATTTCAATTATGCAAAAAAGAATGTCAAAACAAAGAATAATCCCACTGTGATGACTAAATTGCATGGGAATAATATTTTTCTTAGGGGATTTGGAACTTAGGAATAAAGTAAGTGGGTTGTGTACTGATGGGGAAATGACTATCAAGCATTTTGGTCTTTTTTCTTTTCTTCACACAGCAATAAAAGACCCCAGTAATCCATCTAAAATGGCGTGGATAGTGGAATGGTTTTCAAAATTTGATGCAACTGGATTATTCTAGGATATCTTTCAAAGTGCACATGGGATGGGTCTTTCTGGGATGGGGCCTGGAAGTCTAAATTTCCCACAAGATTCCAAGTGATGTTTACATTGCAGGAACAAGGAGCACTCTTCAGATGACATGAAGAATGGTCTCACCTCTGGGTAGCAAAGCTGTAGTAATTTTTATTTCAAATAGTCACTTAGATCTACTTCTAGCATGAACATAAATTCAGTCTCAGGCTTTTTGCCTTTCTACTTCTAATCCAGATACCAACCATTAATTTTTCCCATATAAGTATGTACATAATTAAATATAAATTGGTCGCAAGGAGAAACAGGAACTAAGTCTTCACAGTCGAAATAGACAGAAAACTTAGCTGTGAGGTAGTCAGGTGAGAAGAATGGAAAAGTAAATTATTAGCTAGCTTTATTCCTATTCATCATATAACTTTTATGAATAAGAGGATATCAATTAAGTGCTAGATATAATCTTTCTCCACATTAAATGTGTTATTGACACTGCATTGCTTAATCAAGCCTGTTATATGCTAATTAAATGTCTGCATTTGGGGGGTGGGCACTGAGAGAAAAATCGGCTACCAAACAATAGCAGTCAATGTGAGCTCTCAAATTTCCTCTGTTGGGTAAGAAACTTGTGTTTCATTATGCCCCATAATATGGATGAGGTAACACCAGAGATACGAAAATGTTACCTGTTTAGCTACTAGTTCAATGATCAAAATGACTACAAATTGGTTCTTGTTTTCTGGTAAATAACAATACGAGTAGGAGTAAAAAATGTCAAAAAATTTGAATACAGTGTGTCAAATCTATGGGTGGATCATTGGAGAAACATGAAGTCATAGATTTCTTTGGGATCTTAACTCCAGAATGATTTTTAAATATCTATCTGTAGGAGAAATTTATGGGAGGCAATGGGTTTAGAAATTCAAGAGACTTTTCATCAAATTGCAGGCTACGTTAACTGAGACAGGCATTTGTTACAAAAATAGAACTTCTACTTGAGAAGGCAATGGAGTAGCCATAGATGGACTTGAAGCCAAAACCTCTTGCTCCCATGCCATCTCCAAAGCCACCTCTTGGTACTCCTATTAGCATGAAACGTACAAAGATGTTCCAATGTATAAAAAATGTGATGTGGCCTAGAAAGCACTATCCAAATTATAGTTTGTGAGACTTTAGAGTACTAGAATTGGAAAAAAAAAAAAGAAATCATAAATGAAAGTGAATGCAGTCTGTATCTCTGCTGAACCCATTTTTAAAGAATTACAAGTGAAGTTTTAAGCATCCATAAGACTGTAATTATGCTTTCATTGCTTAATGTATGGACTCAAATTCTGACTTAATTATTCTGTGACTAAATTTATATGTCATTTATGTAGTAAATCTTGGCAATTGCTCTCACAACTATCATTGGAAATGTAATTAACTTGGGTTAGATAAGTTTTTACAGTGAAAACTATATGCAATGTAATACCAAGCCATTAGTTAAAAGGCAAAGGCCAAATACATCTCCTTTCTAAACTTTTTTGTTTGTTAGCAATTTCTTTTCCCAGAAAGCTAAGTGCTGAGTTTGTTTTCTTTTTTCACTTTCGCATTTTCATCTGTTAATTGGAAGCTTCTTTTTCTCTTTCTTTTTAAGGGAGTCTTCACTCTTTGAATCACATCTTTTAAAAAGAATCCAGTTTAGTTTTGAAAGAAGCTTTTCTGTAGGTGATAAAGCCATTCTATTGTTTTCCAAGTGAAGCTCCTTTTGTTTTACTAGTTAACCATTGAATGGCTTTCTTTTGTAATCTGTAGCTAAACTTTCTCAGAAGAAAATTGTACTAAACCTGAAAACTACATTTTATGACTTGCTAAGAAATGCTGCTGCTTTATATTACTTTCCTTATGAAAGATACGAATGATAATGAAAGGAAAAGGGATAAAGTAAAAAGGAGGATTACCAGATGCTGTGCTCACTCTGTATTTTAAGTTGATTGAGACTATAATGGTAGGTAATGTCTTAGTTGGCTCAGGCTGCCACAACAAATACCATAGACTAGGTGGCTTAAAGAGCAGAATTTATTTCTTACAGAACTGGGGGCTGGAAGTTTAAGATTAAATGCCAGGAAGCTCGGTTTTGTTTTGAGGCTTCACTTCCTGGCCAGTAGGTGGCTACCAGCTCACTGTGTCTTCACATGACCTCTATTTGGGGGCCTGCAGAACCCTTTTCCTCCTATTCTTCTTATAAGGACACTAATTTGATCCCAATTGCCTCACGTTCACAATCACATCTAAACTTAATTATGTCCCAAAAGCTGTGTCTCCAAGTACCATTAACACTGATCGTTGGGAGGGAGGAGGACACAATTCAGTCCTTAGCAGATAATGTTCTTCCCATTGGTTTGAGATTTTTAATCATGATTTCACATCAAGAATATATACTGTAGTGTATGGGCATCATAATATTCCCATTGTATTCAACAAGTGGATGATTTTCTTCCCTTTAAGGATGAAAAACTTCATAGGATACATTTTTTTTGAGATGGAAGTTTGTCTCCATATATGTTCCATCCACTCTTTATAGACTTAGGGTAATATTACCATAGATTTAAAAAATTATCTCACTTTTAACTATTTTTTTTGTGCCAGAGCTTTTGCTATATGCTGTAACACAAGCATAATTAAGGATAAAGCAAAAGGAAATCATATACAAAAAAATATTCTAGGTAGATTATAGATAAAAATGTAAAGAGACAGTAAAACTTCAACAAAAGAGTTTCAACAAATATAATTGCAAGAACATACAAAAATAATTTAAAAACTATAATTAGATATCACTGCACACCAAAGTAGCCAAACTATAAAGTCTGACAATGGTGTTAGCAGATACACAGAACAACTGACATTCCCATACATGCTAGTGTAAGTGTAAATTGGTTCTAGTAAATTTGGTTAATATTTTATCTGTATATAATGAAGTTAATCATATGTATACCACATGATCCAGAAACTCTACATGTAAGAACATGCCCACAAAAATGCATACCTATGCTCACAAAAAGTTAGATGTTGATTGCTCATATCAACACACTTTACAGTATCTAAGCACAGGAAAAGTGTCAAATATTTATCTGTAGTGGAATGGATAAATTGTGATACTTCTAATAGTAGAAGCCTACAGGCATGACTAAAATATTTCTTCAAACTACTGTCACACATAACATAGATGACTTTTTCAAATATAATTTTGAGTGAAAGAAACCACATACTTTTTAATTACATTTACATAAAGTTTAAAACAGACAAAGCAACTCTTTGGTGTTAAAATAAGTACAGTGGTTACCTTCATGTTGGTGGGTACATTTAGTGAGAATATAGGAGGCACTTAGAGGTCTTTTGATGTGTGGATAATATTCAACAAAAAACTTCCAAAAAAGACAGATGGAGATATAAATAACCAACAAACAAAACAATTAAATTTACATCCACTTTCTAATTTAAAAGTTAATTCTGCAAGTATTAGGTTATTTGGTGCACGGCACAGTGTTTGATCTGACAGCATAGATGACAGTTAAGATGGCTTAGACGTACATGAAATCTGAGCCCAGACTTTAAGATATTTCCTCACTTATCATTCATTCAATAATTTGTGAAAATGTAGTGAATTTTATGGGCTAGGCTTTTTTTGGGTCAGAGAAATGTAATGATAAGAATCGCAGAGAAGGTTTCTCCCCTCACAGAGCTGTTAATCTAATAGAGAAAGAAAGTGAAACAAACGTATGACACTGTATAATAAAGGCAATGTCATAAATGCCAGACACCTCCTCTGATCTTCAGCTTCTTCATCTAGGCAATATTCTATTTATTCTTATCTCACAGAAATACTATAGGGATTACTGAACAGCATATGTCAAAGCTTCATGTATTCTGCAGCTCTAGATTGATCCTAGGGGTTCCATTTCTTTTGTCCTTTGATAAAAATAATGTCTCACGTAGAGGTATCTCATGGCACATGCAAATCTGAAATATAGTTGTACATGTTGTGGTTTGGATATTTCTTGAAGTTTCATTTGTTACGAGGCTTGGCCTCAGGGTGGCACGTCCAGGAGACGGTGCAACATTCAGGAGGTGGGACCTAGAGGGAGGTCCCTAGGTAATTGGGGATATGCCCTCGAAGGGGATTGGGTGACCCTTATATCTTTTTCCTGTATTGCTTTTTCTTTTCTGGGCTCATAAGGGAATCATCTGCTCTCTCTTGTGCTCCTACCATGATGTGCTGCCCTTGCCAGAGTCCCAAAGCTAATAGGCCCACCTGATTGTGTACTGGAGCATTTGGAACCACCAGCATAAATAAATCTTTTCTCCTTATAAATGAATAGCCTAAAGTATTTCATTATAGTGAAGTAAACCTGAGTAATATAAATATTAATTCTGCTTGACTTCAAATTGACTCTACATCTTTAGAATTGGAATTTTCTTTGATATGGCATTCAGTTTTTATCAAAATGAGGTGATATATATGTTGAGAAGCCAAGGTTGACAAGAGCCAGCTCCCATCTTTTGCTATGTCTTTAGATAGATGAATGGTCTTTTCCCCTTTGTGTTACTAAAAAATTATCTTATTTTAGTTTTGTACAACTAAAAAATGGCAAAATAATGAGTTTATAAATATTTGTTTGTAACAGATAATAAAGAAAATGGTCCTCTCAGATGTTAAGGTAATATTTCTGCACAGAATTAGGGTTATGAAGAAACTAAAATTAAAGAAATATAATAAATTCAAAATTAGTTTTTCTCCTATAGCTTGTTAAGAGAATGCTGTGTTTTTTGCACAGCATTTTTATTTTATGACTATGTTATGTCTCTATTAGCATCTTATCAAATAGTTTTGAGAGTGGCCAGATGAAGTGGTGCTTTATTAGTGATCCATTTTATAAGTAATCTTCTACTTTATTGCCTGGAAACAGAATTGTATTTCCGGTTGATTTAAATAAATTTTAAAATACACAAAAACTAGCATTTTAGCCTACTACTTTAATGCACTTTTTGAATGTTTTCCTTATTATAATCAGAGAAGTACTGGCTATGGAAAATATACAGATTGATTTCTTGATCCATGAGATGGAAAAAAAATACAAATAAAAATTTTCTTCTCAGTGCTGAACTAATTGCCTTTTTTGGGTATGTGAACAGTAAATATATGAAAACAAATCATCTGTTGAAACCAGCAGGCTTTTAGGCAGTATGAGCTTGGAGTTGGAAATCAAGAAGAAAGGACTTTGAGTATATGGAAATTAAGATATGTCTTTAATTTGCTTTCACTTTGTTGTGAATTTATTTGGTATAAAATTCTAAAGTAATTTCAATCAAGAACCTCAAAGCAACATCTTGTCTTATACTTACTGGTTACTGCAGATGAGAAAGCAGAAATTAACCCACTTACTGCAAACAAGAAAGCAGCGACTGACCCAGTTCTTTCTTTTATGTAGATAACTTGTTTTTTTTAAACTTTGGAAATCTTAGGGGTATTTTCCTTTATCATGTTCTATAATCTCATCAATATGCTATAATTTAGGATCTTCTACTTTACACTCTGGACTGTACATTTTAATGTATTGACTTGTTTCTTCAGATGTGGAAAATGGTGCTCTATTATTATTTCTTTGACTATTTATCTCCTCCATTCTCGAAATTGCTTTGGTTGTGGATTGCTCTTCTATACTCCCTTGCTTTACGGTGATGTTACTTTTCTCTTTGAGCTTTACCTCCATGTCTTGATATTTTTTGGTGCCATTCCAGTTCTCACTTCACCTGTGAGAAATCTTGTTCCCTATGTGTTCCTTTTTCATGCTAATCTGTTTAAAGGATATTATATCTTTTGAATTCTCTCTAAGGATACAAATATAAGATATCAAATCTTTTCTTTTTCAATGGAGCAATTCAATCAATTTGTTAATTTTTGACAAAATTATCTTTCTATGTGTGATTCTGCTTTTTAAAAATTCAAATATCTAGTTATCCTTGGTTGTTTCTATTTGTCAGTAAGGACCTATGTTGATTTTACAGAGGAAGTATCATTTGCTACACCATGAAGCTACACATTAGATTGGTTGAATGAGAAGTAATATATATATATATATATATATATAATATATATATATATAATATATGTATATCCAGAAATTTAAGAGTTCCAGGACCCAAAGAGCCATACAAGGGCTACACGAGGTTTCCATACATTCCTGGCTGGTGGGAAATTACATATACAGTGAGACGTCAGTTATTGAACTCAATTCATTCCAAATTTGTATTCAGACACCTAGAAGTTTGAGAAATGAACATATTTTTCCCATAAGAAATAATAAAAAAACCAAATACATTGAGACCTTGGTTATCAGATGGGTCCAAACTCAAATTTTCCACTACTCAAACAGCAAAATTCAAAAAAAGAAATCTGCTCAGAGTTCTTAACTTTGCTTGGTAGTCCATCTGAAAATCCAACTTGAAAAAAACAAGTGCATCATGCATGCATTCCATGTTGCCACAGGCACAAAGGGACAATGCTTTAACGTAAGCTCTGCAGCTCTCAGCTCTCATCCAGACAAAATATAGTGCTTCTGTTAGTGCGTTCAAACATTCCTCATTGTACTTTTTTTTGGGTGCTTTATTTGTGTAAAATTTCATAATCTTGGTGGCAAAGAAAGTTAGTGATACCAGCAATAAAGCTAAAGGGAAAACTGTGAAATCCACAATAGAGTTAAATCTGGGATCATTGTACAACTTGTTAAAGTCCTAGGAAAATTAATTTATAGATGTACACTTTGGGGCCTCAGAACCAATTACAGTGGTACCTCGGTTCACGAACTTAATTCATTCCATGATTTTGGAAAAGATGTCCATGTTCGTGTTTCTGTGGGAAGGATGACTGCAGTCATGTTTGGTACCTGATGCAGAGTTTGCAAACAAGAACATAATTTTGCCAAATGCTTCTGTTTGAGAACCAAATTGTTCACAAACAGAAGTGTTCATGAACCATGGTACCAGTCTATAAACATCTCCAAAGACTTATAAAGATATATGAATTATTAATCAGCATGTGAAAAAATTCATCATCATTCGTTATTGGGGCAATACACATCAACATTACTATGTGATATACCTATTTACCGTATACCCTGTACAGTGGGTATGAAGATATTTTTCACAAGGTTGAAAATATTAAGTTTTGGTAGATATTTGGAAAAACTAGAACCTTTATAGATTTTTTTCTGGAAAGTGAATATATTTACCAAAGGGAAAAAAACCTCCATAATTTCACTTGTATGTTGAAATCAAAAGATACATTCTCAGAAAGATTGGTACGCAAATGTGCCTAGCAGTTGTTTTCGACAATGTATCTAGATTGGAAACAATCAAAATGTCCCTCAATGAATAAACAAAATGTGGCACATTTAAACAATGAAACATTATTCAGAAATAAAAGAGTGACAAACTACTGATTCATGTTACAGAATATATCAGGGGTGGGAAACCCATAGCATGCATTTTATTTATTGTTCTTTTAAGGCAAAAGATGTTAATGTATGAGTTATTTTTTCTAAACTAAAACCTCAGTATTCAGGTTTAATTGCAGGGTTTGCACTTTGTGATAAATAAGTGGGACTTAGGTTGCAGTTTGGGCACTTGTCCTAAAAGGTTTGCCATCATTGGTATAAATGAATCCCATATGCCAGTGAAAGAATCCAAACATGAAAGACTACATACTGTATGATTTAATTTATACAAAACAGCTAGATAAAGTGAATCTACAGAGAGAGTAAGTATATCAGTTATTTGTAAGAGCTGAGGGAAGAAGGGGGGATTGACTAAAAATAGACGTAAGAATTATTTTAAATTATGAAACTATTTTTAATGGGGGTATAGCTGTGTAAATGTATTAAAAATCAAAGAACTACTTACATTGGGTGAAATGTATGGCACCTAAACTATACTCAAATAAAATTCTTATAAAAAGATGGAAAATTATTATTTTTCTCCTCCACCCCAAAATAAAGGCCTCTATTACATTTTTATTTTTATGGGGCTTTAGGAAAAGAGCGCTGAGAATGCTTTGAGGGACAGAATTTCCAAAACAGAGTTTCAATAAATTTAACTGAAAAGACACCAATTTATTAATATGCCACATGTTTCTTTGGTAGAACACAATCAATAAACCAGTTTATTCACTTGGTGAAAGTAAATTCTAATAATGAAAACATAGAAGAAAATGACTGAATGTTATCAGAGCAGGCCCGTACTTGGGAAGTGTCATTGGAAGACCATAGCTTCCACGTATATGTATATGTGGAGGACAGAACACATGGTTTGGCAAAAGAGGGCATTGATGTTTCTGATATTCTGGCTCACAGCACTAGACTGACATGGATTATGGCCAGTGAGATCTTCTTGTGAACACCCTGTCTGAACTCCTAAGCAACTTCCCTCAAGAAAAAATTATTATCTTTTATGAGGGCTGTTTTGATCAATACTTTTTAATAGAATTATCCTAGAAGTAGCATTTGACTTTATTTTCTTCTCATTTGCTTCATTTTTAAATTTCTTTTTTATCTTATTTTTACTGGTACATGTTTCTCATACATAATTATTACGGACATTGTGGGGATTTGGCATTTGTACATGACACTTCTTAATTCGTTTTTTTAATTGCCTCCATTCTTCTCCCTTCCTCTTCCCTCATCTCTTGGACTCCTTCAATCTGACTTTAGATTTTCGAGGAACAAAAATTTTGGAATATTGAGGTTGTGTGTGATTCTCCTTTGAACTTCCTTGCCTATTCAGCAAATCAAGCCTAACTGCTCTTGTGCTTAAAAAACATTTAACTCTTTACTCTAAAATATCTTCCTTTATGGACTTTTCTTACCATTATTATACTTTTAAATGCAACAGTTTCAAAGATTATATTAGCTCTTCCAAAATTATACTTCCATAGCAATTTGTATTGTGCCTCCACTAACTCCTATACTATTGAAATTCTATAATTATTCTTTGCCATATAGATCATTATCAGCATATAAATTACTCTTTATCTATATTCACATTTTAAAGAACAGAGATGTCAATTCCTCAAGAAGAAAAATTTTAAAATTTTGAAACAAGAAAAACTCTCTCCCTAGGACCTCTTTGATTAATTCATTTCTTACACTCACTCCCTACAGATTGCTGTCTATGTTTCTTGCCCATAAATAAAATACATGTCAAGGTTTCTTTGTTATAAGAGGTAAAATTGATTACTTTATTATTACCCTGCTTTGTTGGTTTAAGATATTATAGCTTAGTGGATTGCTGTCATCATATTAATTATGAATTAATTTAGTTTATGGAGTTTGAAATCATTAGCTTGTTTTCTTTAATTAATTGTTTTTACTTGCATTGCTAGAGGAGTATTTGATAATAGTGATGTGGGCAAATGACAAAGCACTTCATTTTGGAGACCAGGTCATGAGTTAGATGAATGCCGTGAATAATGTGAATCATAGCTTGTTTTAGATGCCACTCAGATGTCCCGTGCTAACTCAGTTAATTGAATCATTATCGAAAATGTTGAAGGGAGTTTCCTGAGATCTGTCTTTTGGAGAGTTACATGAATGCCTTTGGTGGATTCTTAGCTCAGTATTCGGCCTATCACCTTGCTGTTCACAGATTGAGATTATATCTCAGGCATATCTGTCCTAGGTACATAAAACCTGAATGATATTAGACACTTTAGTTCAACTTCCAAGCTAAAGTTTGTTCATTTCTAAATTGGGAATGGTAATTATAACATCTTGAGTGCTAGGTCCTTAGGAGAAGTAAAATTCTCTATCTTCACATTGTGGAAGGGATAGAAAGATGAAAAGGGGCATAACTGCTTTCCTTCAGCCCTTTTATAAGGTCATCAATCAGCCATGAAAGGAGACCTCATGACAATCCCCCCATAATTACCCTACCTTTTAATACTATCATATTGGCAATTAAGATTGAACATATTCAGACCATCGTAGTTGGATTGAATGAAAGGCCATAGGATTGAATAAAGTCACAAATACAAAATGGGAAAAATGGTACCTAATCCACAGGGAAGTGACCACTAGAGGTTAGTTGTATTATTGGTATTGTTTTTATGGTTATTGATAACCCCACTTAGAACCTTCTTGTTGCTCTTCAATTGTCTAATTTTTCTCCATTTTGTTCTTCTGTGACTGTGGGACTTTTGAATATTCTTCTACTTGGAACTGGCTAAAATAAAGATGAACTTAGGGTAATCTAAATGTCTAAAACAGCATTTTATTTTTGTCTTGTTTAAATAGATTTTTAAAATATGAATGGTATTTTCTTTCTACTTCATTGATGATTGCATGACTCAGATTCTATATGAACTTGCCTAAAATTTTATTGCTAAAGTTTTTAATTCATGCATTAAATATTTGCATTAGTCATCTCTCCCATTGCAAAGACACAATACTGACATCCACAACTTCTAGGAGAAAAGGTTTAATTTAGCTCGCGGTTTCAGGACATGCAGAACATGGCAGGCAGGCTCCCAGGCACAGGCCTCATGGCGGAAGAGTGCAGTGGAGCAAAGCTGCTTAGCTCATGGTGGCTGGGAAGCAGAGCCAAAGAACAATGATGGAGAGGAAGGCAGGAGGGGACCAGATATAGTATCCAAGATCAGACCTCCAGGACCAACTCAGACAGGCCCACTAATTTGTCAATTGCCTGAGTGGATCTCGAGCTAATCAAGCTGACATTCCATCCTAAGTGCCACAGTATTTTTGAAAGTGCATTTTGCAAACATTTTCCTTACATTTTACTCTTTGTACACGTGACCCTGCATCATATATTTTAAAGTCTCACTGATTCATATATATAAACATTTATATATCTATATACATATATAAATATATATCAATATTTATATAAACCTACATATGTATTTATATATATATATAAACATATATATACATTTAACTAATCGTTCTTGAACACCTTCTACATATCAGCCATTCTTTTAGTTACTAATGTATACCTTAAAATGACTACTGGATTTAAAAACATGAAAGTAATTGATAATCTTGACAATTGTAAACCCAATCAGAATATGATTAAGAGAAGAAAAGTAGAAAAATTGAATAATCTAAGTGTACATAAAATAGATAATAGATAAAAATTGAAGAATGCACATATAGATAATTTATTTAAGTTTTTTTCAGAGAAAGACAACACATTTAATAGAGAATGATACAAAATAAACTTCAGATTCAGGGGAAATTAATTTAGAGATGGAAAAAATGATAGCTTGTTTATACACTAATGAGAATATCCCCAGTTCAAAAGCAAAATGCTCTTTGACACAAGAAAGAGAGGAGACATTTGCTGAAGTAGTATCCTTAAGGAAGTCAGAGGTGAAGGAATCTGTGCCCTGTGACAGTCTTCAATAGGAGAAAAAAGTCGTTTATAGTGAAAGAGAGGAAAAAGTTAAATATTGATTGAGAGTGTTCATTACCAGCCCAATTGTGCTTAGTCACGTTTTCTTCTTACTATCAGGGCTGCCACAGAACTGCTTCCCATATAATGTATCCTTAACATCTGTGTGAGTCTGTAGCTTCCCTTGACTTTACAAGGTTCTGCCTTCCCTTTTTCACCTGGGGCTCATTTGAATCTTTGCATTTGTCACATTGTATAATTATGTTTGTGCGTCTGTCTCTCCCATAAGTGCTTTTGATCCTATAGTGCCTATCATCAACAAGATCAAGAATAGTGTAAATGACAGAAATCAACATTTCCCTCTAGTGAGGAGAGTCTGTTTCCAAATTCTTCAACATACCCACTGGTTAGCTTGCTAGTTTCTGCTTTCCATTCATCCCAATTATCCCTTTTTCCTGTAGTCAAAATTAATCCACAAAACACATGATGTGACATCCCCAGAATGTGTGTGTGAATTCATGAATGTTTACATGAATGTATTTATAACTAGAAATATTTTTGAAGAAGTGTAGGTACACTAATTTACCAGTAACTAAGTGAAAAGTAGCACTCTATTTTTCACATCTGAGTACATGTATTGAGTAAACCACCTGTGTTCACCTGACTTATCAGGTGATAACAGCATTGACACTACAGTGGGTTTTGGTGGAAGTGTTGCTGAGCCTCAGACCCACGCCGAGAGAAGGCTGCTCTTTTCACATTAGTTATGATTGAAGAGGGAAGTTTTAATTGCTTTAATTACTGCCTCAGGTTTCTTTGAAATTCTCTTGCTCCTCTGTACAGCTGTGATAACATCGCAGCCTCCCTGTGAATCAGTTCCAGGAGCAGTAGGGGACATTGACTTGATTCACATGAAATAGCCTTTGCTTTCTTCTTATGTAAAAGCTGCTTATCATGGTTACCACCTTGGCTTTGCCAGTTGCTCTGAACTAATTTTTCATTCCTATTAGCAGAATGATGTTTTATTTAAATGAAAGTTCTGAAGAACTCTTTGTTTTGGAGGCAGGGTAAAGAGAATCATACACAAAACTTTCTTCAGTATGGGCTTTCAGTGAACCTTGAATTCACTCCCTTAATAGATAATTCTCAATTGAAACTTGAATGAAAACTAGACAATAGGTTAATAGACAAAATTTGGAAAAAGAAAAGTTCGTAGATTACATAGTAGCTTGGTAGCACTGTTAATTTCCTGCTTTTTAAAGTTATATTCTGGTTATATAAGATACATTTGGCAAATCTGGAAGATTTCTTGATACTATTTGTACAAGTTTTTTAGAAGTCTGGAATCTTCTTTGACATAAACAGTAAGCTTCCACACTGGACTGATTTAAATTCATCCAAATTTGCATGATTAATACCTCAAAGATAAATCTAAACTTATGTAGGCTGGGCAACAATGAGAGAAGTGAGGGTATATCTTTGGGGAAATAGGAATTCTGTTAGAAAGGATGGATTTCAGGCAAAGCTATTGGAGTCATTGGAAATAGTGACTTTGTGGAAATCCTTGACAATAATCAGAGAGTTTGCTTTAGTAATGAGTGCAGTCACTTTTGACATGCTATCATGTGAGAGATAGATTCAATTAACCTCTACAAACTTAATGAGCTAATGAGACTCCATGGACAGAAGGTATAAAGTATGTATTCAGTTTATTATGTAGAACAAATTCTAACAGTATGAATTATCCAAAGTAAATGGATCCTCACACATGTTTATTGCTATTGCCAGGATTTAAACCAGATACTGGTGACTTCTGGATTTAATACTGCAAAACAGGAAGCTGAATTAGGGATGAAGCAACAAAGAAACAACCTCTGAGGTGTCTGCCAACTTTGATAGTTAATTTGATTTTGTTTTCATACTAAATGAGTGATGCTATCAAATATCTAATTTTCTATATTAATACCACTGCTAACACTAATATTCTGTGTGTGTGTGTGTGTGTTCCCTAGGGTACAGAGTATTTGAAACATTTGCACTAAAATGATTTTTTTATGGGTTATAAAGGTGGATAATATTAGATACTGCACAGTACCTATTAAATATGATTTATTTGTCTATAGAACAGTATCCCAATACTGCTCCAAATATGTCTACAGGGTGCAGGACTGAAATTAATGTGCTGGCATTCTTCAAATGTAGAGAGCATGCTGGCTATGTGTGATGATGTTTGGTGCCCAAAGGTTCTCACCTTGATGGATAGTTTTATTTCTTTCTTGAACAATGCATGAATCATCTCTCTTAGTTCAACAAAAAGCAGAACTAGTAGGGGGTTCTGGCTACTGCTGAATTAAGTGGAAAACCTGGAGAGAACTTTGCATTTGTGGGAGAGATACAAGAAAATATTTTTATTTGAATCCTTGGCGTATTACCCTTTGTCAAGTTCAAATTGCCTGTTCTGGATAAAAAAGGACCAGCATTCTTCCTTATTTCGTTGGAATGGTTTATATGAGTTAGGTGAGATTATGGAAGCTAGACTTGAAAGGAGTAACAGTTGATTTATTAAAAAACAAAAACGTGCTGTATTACAACAACTATTAGATCAAAGTAAACTATTAAAATACCTTCATTTAATAGATTATCATTTTTCTTCAATAAATCAAATTATTTCCAAGGACACAATACATTGACATTAGCCATTTTTATATATATATATATATATATTTTTTTTTTTTTTGGTACCGGGGATCGAACTCGGGTCCTTACGCTTGCGTAGCAGGCAGCGAAACCACTGAGCTAAATCCCCGGCCCCTAGCCATTTATATTTTAATCTCTACTATGAAGAAAAAGAATCTTCTATTTCAGGACAGAAGCACAAATTCTACCCTAACCACCACTAGATTTCAGATGTGCCTTAAAAAACCAGTCTGAGAGAAAAAGTACAGTTACTAAGTTTCTTGCAATTCAGATATTTAAGACACTGTTAAAAACATATAGATACAGTAAAAGCAAAGGAAAATGGTACAAGACAAATTTCTCACTGAGTTAAATTCAGCAAAGGGATAGAATTGATAAAGGAGCCTATTTATAGAAATAAGTAAATTTATTTCCTACTAGAAACAGTTTCCATGAAACAAAATGGCTGCAGTTGAAACAAAATGGATGTTGAAATCAGGCACACCTCTTTTGAATTTAGATCTTTTCAAATTAGCAATTTTGGAAAAATGGCTTGTTTTACCTAAGTCGTAGTTCTTTTCTTCCTCTGTTTTTGTAGAGGTGCTAAATATGTATTTCAAAGAGCTGACATGAGAATTAGAAGAGATATCTTGAGTAATTAGCATACTGTCTGGTCTGACATAGACACTCATTAAAGTTTTCATTAAAAATTAATTGCATCTGTTAGTAATTTCCATTATGACAAGTAATATGTGTGTGACTATTGTTCCTGGTATTCTCTGAAACTGGGACAATGCTTTGGACATAATAACTGACCACTAAATATTTATGGACTTAATTATTTCAATAATTTTAATCCCTCTTCACAATGGACTTGACTAAAGTGTTATGTGTTGTTGGTGATACTATCATTGAAGTAGGCAACAGGGAGGCTGGGTGTAACCAGTCAATGCCTTGAATTTCATTATTTTGTTCTTTCTGTTTGTTAATTCTGAGATCCAGTTCCTCTAAGAAGGAATGTCATATCACCTGGGAAATTCAAATATCATTTGTCTGTTAGAACTAGGAAGATTCTACCTGTTCTGCATTTAAAGCAAAACTCTGGAGATTTTTGTTGGAAGAAGTGGTAGGTAGAAGTATCAGGAATGATAAACCAGGACACACATGGAAAAATCACATCATTTTGCTTTCTCTCTTAAGCACAGTAATACTGACCACCTTGAAAATGATTTGAAAGGTGACAGGAGAATCAAATCCTTCCAGGTCTGTCATCCTTAAATATCACATGAAGGCAACCATATCTAGTCTGATTGAAACTATTCTTATGCCTTTAAGATTTGAAAATTGTCATCTGTCTTATTAATCAGAGAAAAGATGGCACTAACTGTTCCCAGGTGACTTTTAGGCCCCTCCTAGAGCCTCTCAACCCTCCCATGAATAGCAACTGGTATGTTCTGCAAACAAATGAGTTGCTTGAGCTGAGTGTCACGTAATACAGAACAATTAGTTCAAAAAGAGGCTCATTATTTTTGAAATTTCTGTTATCGGGTCTCTGTTGTTACATTTCCTTGATGAGGATTTTTGATTTGAAAAAAAAATTAAACATTTTTTTTGCTTCCCTTCCATTTTTCACCCATTTCCTTCACAACACAGCTGAGATTCCTAAATTACTTCTGATTATTCACTTTTTTTGTAATGAAAAATTGATTTTTATTTCATATTAAATGGAATGGGTTATTCTGTAGCTAAGTCCCCAAATCCTCTGGTAAGTATTCCCTAAACGCAGCTGACTGCTTTTTAATGTTAATGGCCATACCAAATGTCTAGGTAGACTGTAGCAGTTATAAGCAATGTTTCCCTAGCCCTGGTTGGAAGTTCATTTCCAAGGTGAGATACAATAAACTTTTGCCATTGGTGCATATTTTGGAGACCAGGAACAGCGACCTATTGTCTGGTGTTAACTCTATAGGTCTGTAGAGACTTAATTATTAGTGCAGGTAATGGGAAAGTCACACTTTATATAAAATTCTAATGAAACTAAACTGGAAATTTAGCAGTGGTAGAATTCATTGAGATCATGTTGTACATTGGAAACCATGAAGACTTGAAATCAGAAAAATCCTGGCTTAAATTTCTGACTTTGTGATTTATGTGATGTCTATGAACTTTGGTATGCACACCTAGAAAACAGGAATACTTATATTCACACCTCAGGCAGGAGTTCCAAAACCAAACAGAGAAAAGATACAAATGCATCATAGATGTTTCCTTGACTCTTTCTAGCCATTTGAGAAGCAAGATTTGTCTTTGAAACTTATCTCAGTCATTGTTTTGCTAAATAATGTTGGGAAATTACTTAGCCTTGATCTTAGGTTTTTTCCTTTTATTTATTATTTTTTATTGAATATGCACATATTAATTTAAAAAATTTATTTTCTTTCTTTTTAAATTAATTAAGTTTATTGGTACATTTTTAGATATACATAATAATCACATTCATCATAAGAACTTTGTACCCCTACATGATAAATTTTAATTCATCTTTTTTTTCCCATTTTCTTACCTTCCCTTCAAACCATCTTCTCCTCCTCATTTGCAAAAACTTTGTTTCCATTTTTTCCTCTTCCCTTTCTTCCCCCTTGCTCAACCCTAGTTCCTCTTCCCATTTTAGCATTTTCTTCCTATTTCATTATATCTAATATATAGTTTGGTTCTTATTTACACTTTCAGTTGCTCACACCAGAGAAACAATGCAATATTTATATATATGTGTATGATTTATTTCAAATGAAAACATTGTCTCAAAATGTATCCATTTACCTGGGAGTGTCTCAAGTTTATCCTTCTTTACAGCTCAGTAATACTCCAGTCTATTAAAAAACTGCAGCTTCTTTAACCATTCATTGGTTGATGGGTATTTGGGCTGTTTCCAAGGTTTAGCTTTTACAAATTGTGCTTCTATAAACATGAGGGTGCATATATTACTGTGGTATGATGCTTTTAATTCTCGCGGGAAGATACCAAGAAGGGGAATAGTTGAGTCAAATAGAACTCCTAGCTTAGTTTTTTGAGGAAACTCCAAACTGATTTCCACAGTGGTTGTGCCGGTCTATACACCCATCAACAGTGGAGAAGGACTCCTTTTTCCCCACAGCCCCTCCAGCATTTGTTATTGATACATCCTTTCTGGAGTGAAATAGAATCTCAGTGTAATTTGCATATCTCGAATGAACAGCAATGTTGAACATGTTTTCCTATATTTATTTGCCATTTCTACTTCATCTGAGAAATGTCTATTCATTTAGGAAGCCCATTTTTGGATTAGGTCTTTAGATTTGGGGGTCTGGTTTTTTTGAGTTCTTTATATATTCTAGATATCAGTCCTTTGTCTGAGGAACAGCTGCTCAAAACATTTTCCCATTGTGTGGATGGTCTCTTCACTCTGTTGAGGATTCCTTTTGCTGTGTAAAGGCTTTTTAATAAGAGGAAATCCCAGTTGTTGATTCTTTGTAATATTCCCCGTGCAATCAAGGTTTTGTTTATAAAGTCTTTGGCTACACTGATGTCCTCAAGGGCTCTACCTATTTTCTCATCCAGCAGATTCAATATTTCTGTTTTAATATTTAGATCTTTGATCCATTTCTTTTTTTGAAATTAATTTTATTGGTACATTTTAGATATATAATATAATGACATTCATCATTGGAAATTTGCACCTTTACATAATCTCTCTTGGTTCTTATTTTTCCCCATTCCACTACCCTCCCTTCAGCCCCTCCATCCCTCCCTATTTACAAAGATTTTGTTTCCATTTTTTCATTTTCTCATATTAATTCCATTCCCTTCTTTCCTTTCCCATACCCCTCCCACTTCCCTGTCCCCTTTGCCCCTTTTCTTCCTATTTCACATTATCTATTATACCTTTTAGTCCTTATTTACGCTTTTAGTTTCTTGCACTAAAGAAACTATTCGGTATTTATACAAGTGTCCTATTTATTTCACTTAAGAGTATTGCCTCAATGTGCATCCATTTAGCTATAAATGTCTCTAATTTCTCATTTTTTATGGTTGAGTAGTACTCTATTTTATAAAAAAAAAACACATTTTCTTTATCCAGTCTCCAGTTGGTGGGCATTTGGGCTATTTCCAAGTTTTGGCTATTACAAACTGTGCTGCTATGAACGTGGGTGAACATATATCACTGTGGTATGATTCTTTTAATTCTTTGGGGAAGATCCCCAGCAGGGGAATAGCAGGGTCAAATGGGACTTCCAGTCCTAGTTGTTTGAGGTATCTCCACACTGATTTCCACAGTGGTTGCACCAGTCTACACTTCCACGAGCAGTGGAGCAGTGTTCCCCTTTCCCTACAGCCCCACCAGCATTTGTTATTGGTTGATTTCTTGATAGCAGCCATTCTTTCTGGGGTGAGGTGGAATCTCAGCATTGTTTTCATCTGCATCTCTCGAATGACCAGTGATGTTGTACATTTTTTTCATATGTTTCTTTACTATTTCGACTTCTTTGTTTGAGAAATGTCTGTTCATTTCAGATGCCCATGTTTTGATTGGGGCTTTAAATTTGGGTGGTTTGATTTTTTAAAGTTCTTTATAGATTCTAGATAGTAGATCTTTGTCTGAGGAACAGCAGGTGAAAATTTTTTTCCCACATCGTGGGTTGTCTCTTCACACTGTTGCTGGTTGATTCATTTCTATTTTAGGTTAGTACATGGTGAGAGATATAGGTCTAGTTTCAATTTTCAGCATGTGGAAAGCCAGTTTTTCCAGCACCATTTATTGAAGATGCTAGCTTTCTTCCAGTGAAGATCTTTGGCCCCTTTGTCAAAGATAAGGTTGCTGAGTTTGTTTGGAGTTGTTTCTGCATCTTGTAATCTGTTCTATTGATCCTCAGGTCTGTTTTTTATTGCCATGGTATGATTTTTTTTTTAATCACAGTAGCTCTGTAGTATAATTTCAAGTCAGGGATTGTGATGCTTCCTGCCTTGCCTTTGTGGCTCAGAATTGTTTATGCTACTTTAGGTCTCTTCTGGTTTCAAGTAAATTTTAGGATTGTTTTATCTAATTCTGTGAGGTATGGTGTTGAAATTTTTGATCAATATTGCATTAAACCTGTATAACAATTTTGGGAGTATGGCCATTTGTACTATGTTGGTTCTTCCTACCCAAGGACAAGGGATATCTTTCCATTTTCTGATATCCTCTTTGATCTCCTTTTTCAGACTACAGTAGATTTTATGTAAAGATCTTTTACTTCTTTTATTAGATTGATTCCTAAGTATTCCATTTTATTGGATGCTATTATGAAAAATGTTGTTTCCTGAATTTCTCTCTCAATGAATTTGTTGTTTTTGTACAGAAATGCTATTGATTTTTGAGTATTGACTTTGTATCCAGCTATACTACTGAATTTGGTTATTAAATCTAGAAGTCTTTGGTGGAGCTTTTGGGTTCTTCTATGGAGAGTATCATGTCATCAGCACATAATGATAATTTAACTTCTTCCTTTTCTATATTCCTATCATTTGTTTCTCTTTTTTCTTATTTTTCTTTCTTTGTTTCTCTTTTGTAATTGCTTTAATGTTTCCTGAACTATATTGAATAGACATGATGGTAGTAGACATCCTTGTCTTGTTTTTGATTTTAGAGTGAGCTTTCAGTTTTAGACCATTTATTATGATGTGGGCTGTTGGTTTGTCATAGATGACTTTTATCAGATTGAGATGAAGAGCATTTATTCCAATTTTCTATAAGGTTATTTTTTTATCATGAAAGGGACTTTATCAAATGGTTTTCTGCATCTATTGAGATGGTCATGTGAATTTTGTCTTTGGCTCTGTTGCTCTGTTGCTCAGTTGTTGTCTTTGGCTCTATTTGCATATGTTTCACCATCCCTGTATCCCTGCAATGAATCCTACTTGGTCCTAGTGTATAATCTTCTTGATGATTTGCTGTATTCTCTTTGCCAGTATCTTATTGAGGATTTTTGCATTTATGTTCATTAGGGAGATTGGCCTGTAGTTCTCTTTTGTGATTGGATCCTTCTCTGCTTTTGGCATCAGGATAATACTTGCTTTCAGGAATTACTTTGTAAGTACTGTTTCCCTCTCAATTTCATTAAGGAGTTTGAGGAGTAATGGCATTATATCTTCACTAAATTTCTTGTAGAATCCAGCAGTGAATCCGTTAGAACCTATGCTTTTTTTGTTGATAAGTTTTAAATTATATCTTCAATTTCACTGCTTGATATTGGATTATTTAGAATTTTTATATCTTCTTGATTTGGCTTTGATAACTCATATGTATCTAGGAGTGTCCATTACTTCTGTGTTTTCCATCCTACTAGAATAAAGGTTCTTGAAGTAGGTATTAATGATCTGGATTTCTGCAGGATCTGTTGTGATTTCACCTTTTCATTCCTAATTATATGAATTTAAGACTTTTCTTTCCTTTTTTGATAAAGTTGGCTAAGGATTTATCAATTTTATTTCATCTTTCAAAGAACCAACTCTTTGATTTATTGATTCTTCGTATTGTTTTCTTAGTGTCAATTCTATAAATTTCTGCTCTGATTTTAAAAAATTTCCTCCCTTTTTCAAGCTTTGGGCTTGACTTGTTCTTTTTTTTTTTTATCTAGAAGCTTGAGGTTCAACACTAGATTGTTTATTTGAGCTCACTCTGTTTTTCTGATGTGGGAGTTCACTGCTATAAATTTCCTTCTCAGAACTACTTTCATTGCATCCTATAACTTCTGATACATTGTACTGGCATTATCATTTAATTATAGATACTGTTTAATTTCTTCTTTAATTTCCTCTGTGACTCATTGGTTGTTCATCCGGTGTTATTTACTTTCCATTGTTTATGGAGTTTTGTGGCTTTTTTTAACCATTGATTTCAAATTTTATTGCACTATAGTTTGACAATATGCATGGGATAATTTCAGTTCCTTTGCATTTACTTAACCATTTTCTATGAGCTAGTGTGTGGTCTATTTTGGAGAATGTCATATGCGCAGTTGAGAAGAATATATATTCTGATGTTGTGGGGTGGAAACTCTGTAGATATTTACTAAGTCCATTTGTTCACAGGTTTGGTTCAGTTCTGATATTTCTTTGTTGTTTTTTGTCTATTTGATCTGTCTATTTGTGATAGTAGGGTATAAGGACCCACATTACACTTAAAGTGCTGATTTGACTTTTCATGTCCATTTGTTTTATATAGTTGGGTGCACCAGTATCTAGTGCATATATATTTATGATTGTTATCACTTCGTCTTGGAGTTTTCCTTTAACAAGTATGCTGTGACCTTCTTTGTCTTTTTTGGTCTGTCTTAGCTTGAAGTTCACTTTGTCTGTAAATAGAATAGGCGCTCCTGCTTTTTATTTTCCAGGTTTCTGTCATTTGAAGTATTGTTTTCCAGCCTTTGGCTATCAATCTATGAATTTCTTTTTGATTTAAATGTGTTCTTGAATGCAGTGTATTGTTGGATCTTGTTTCTTGATCCATTCTGCCAGTCTGTTTCTTTTTATCGCTGAACTGACAACATTTACATTATATAACTGATATGTATTGGCTTATCCTTGCAATTATTTTCCTGTTGTTGGTTCCCTGTCTTTCCCCTCTGTTTAATTGTTTGCCTTGCCTACTGGCTTCTTTCTATTGGTGTTCTTGGAATTGTGGTCTTTGTTATCTCTTTCTAAAATATCCTTCAGAGCATTTTGCAGAGGTAGTTTGGTGGTCAGGAATATCTTCAGTTGTTCTTTGTCATGAAAATACCTTACTTCTCCATTGATTTTGAAAATTTTGTAGGGCACATCAATCTGGGTTGTAGATTGTTTTCTTTCAGAACTTGAAATACTTCATTCCCAGCTCTCCTTGACTTAAGGGTTTGTGTTGAGAAGTCTGTTGTGATTCTGATGGGCTTTCCTTTATATGTGACTTGTTTCTCTTTCCCTAACAGCTTTTAATATTCTGCTCTTGTGCTGAATTTCTGGAATCTTGATTATTGTATGCCTTGGTGTAGATTTATTTTGGTGATGGCTAATTACAGTTCTAAATGCTTCATTTATTTGTATGTCAGGTTCTTTTTCCATGTTTGGGAAATTTTCTGCCAAGACTTCTGTGAACAGGTTTTATTAGGGCATTTTTACTGTCCCTTGCTTTCTCATTGACTCGATCAATTTTATATTGTTCTTTTTTGCATCATCTTGCAGCTTTTGTATTGATTTTTCATGATCCCTTGCTATTATCAAGAAAGCTTTCCTTTCATGGTTGCTAACCATAATCCTGTCTTCTAGATCTGATACTCTGTCATAACCTTGGTTAAAATGTTTGTGCATGCTTCCAGTGGAATTTTTAATTTCCTGGGTATCTGTTTGAATCTGTTTCATGACTTCCATTTCTTTCATGTGTTGGGAATTCATAGATTCCATCATTTTCATAAGCTTCTCTATGTTTTTAATCTCTGTCTACTCTATTTTCACTGAGCAAGTCCTTCACTTTGATAGTAGTCATCTCTTTTCTTAACTTGAGAAATCATTTCTGCTCTGATTTTCTCCATAGGTTCTATTTTTCTTCTTCTACTGCTGCTGTCACTTCAGAAAGTTCAGGTGGGTAACCTTTTTTTTCTTAGATTATTTTATTGGTACAGTTTAGGTATGCAATACATTTACATTTATCATTGGGTACTTGTATGTTTACATGATCTATTTTGGTTCATATTTTTTCCCCATTTCCTGCCCTCCCTTCTTGTCCCGGCCCGCGGGTAAGTCAACGGAGACCCTAGAGAGGGAGCGAGAATGACAAAGGACAGGGGACACGAGAGATGGAGACAAGACAGGTTTCTGATCAAGTCTCGTTTATTGC
>NW_004624734.1:14890268-14935751 GCF_000247695.1 Heterocephalus glaber
TATTCTTTAAAAAAACCAACTCTTTGATTCATTGATTTTTTGTATCATTCTCTTAGTCTCCATTGCATTGATTTCTGCTCAGATCTTTATAATTTCCTCTCTTGTTCGAGTTTTGGGTTTGCCATGCTCTTCTTTTTCTAGGAGCTTGAGGTTCTGCATTAGGTTGTTTATTTGAGTTCTCTCTGTTTTCCTAATATGGACATTCACTGCTATGAATTTCCCTATTAGAACTGTTTTCATTGTGTCCCATAGATTCCTGTACGTTGTACAGGCATTATCATTTACTTGTAGAAACTGTCTAATTTCTTCTTTAATTTCCTCTGTGACCCAATGGCTGTTCAGGAGAGTGTTACTCAATTTCCCTGTGTTTGTGGGGGTTTTGCAGTTTCTTATGCTATTGCTCTCCAATTTTATTGCACTATGGTCTGATAATATACAGGGGGTAACTTCAATTCTTTTGCATTTACTTAAACACGTCCTATGAGCTAGCATGTGGTCTATTTTGGAGAATGACCCATGTGCAGCCAAAAAGAATGTATATTTTGATTTTGTGGGGTGGAACACTGTGTAGATATGTACTCAGTCCATTTGTTCCAAAGCTTGGTTCCGTTCTAGAATTTCATGGTCGATTTTTTGTCAAATGATCTGTCTATTTGTGACTGTGGGTATTGAGGTCCCTCACTACAATTGTATTAATGCTTATTTGGTTTTTTCATGTCTATTAATATTTGTTTTGTATAGTTGGGGACATTCGTATTTGGTGCATATATATTTAGGATTGTCATCTCTTCCTCTTCCATTGTTCCCTTTACAAGAATGTAGTGAGCATCTTTGTCTCTCTTAGTTAGCTTTGGTTTGAAATCTATTTTGTCTGCAAATAAGATTGCTACCCCTGCTTTTTTCCAGGTTCCTGTTGCATGGAGAACTGTTTTCTATCCTTTTACTTTCAGTCTGGATATCTTTTTGAATTAAGTGTGTTTCTTGTATACAGCATATTGTTTCATTTTGCTTCTTAATTCATTCTGCCAGTCTATTTCTTTTGATTGGTGAATTGAAGCCATTAACATTGATGGTTATAATTGATAAATATTGACTCATCCTTGTCATGATGTTTTAATGTTGTTGGATTTTTTATTTTTCCCCCTTTCCCTTTAGTTTATTGCCTTGCCTGGTGGCTTTTCTCCGTTGGACCTCATGGAGTTGTGACCTTCATTGTCTTTCTAGAATATTGTTTAGAATTCTTTGGTGTTCAAGAAATTTCTCAGGTGTTCTTTGTCATTGAAGCATCTAATTTCCCCATTGATTTTTAGAGATAATTTTTCAGGACACAACAGTCTAGATTGGAAGTTATTTTCTTTTAGGGCTTGAAATACTTCACTCCAGGCTCTCCTTAACTTGAGGGTTTGTGTTGAAAAGTCTGCTGTGATTCTGATGGGCTTTTCTTTGTACATAACTTGTTTCTTTTCTCTAAGTGCTTGTAGGATTTTGTTCTTCTGTTGCATTTCTGACATGTTGACTATTATATGTCTAGGTGTAGATTTTTTTTGATCTTGTCTAATTGGAGTTCTATATGTCTCACTTATCTGTATGTCAAATTCTCTACCTCTATCTGGGAAGTTTTCTGGTATTACTTCTGTGAACAGTTTTTTTATGTCAGTTGTACTTTCTCCTGTTTTTTCGTGGACTCCTATCAGTCTTACGTTGTTCTTCTTTGCATCATCTAGCAGCTGCTGGATTGATTTCTGATGGTCCCTTGCTATGTTGAAGAAAACTCTGTTTTCATGGTCATTAACTGAAATCCTGTCTTCTATATCTGATATTCTATCTTCACATTCCCTTAATCTGCTGTGAATACTTTCAGTGGAGTGTTTAATCTCCTGGATATCTGTTTGAATCTGTTTCATGGATTCCATTTCTTTCCTGTGTTGAGCGATCATGGTTTCCATTTCTTTCTTATGCTGGGTATTCATGGCTTCCAGCATGGTTCTGAGCTCATCTATTTTTTTTTTATCTGTTTCTGTTCTAGAGTCTCTAATTATGTACTTCACTCTGCTCACCATCTCTGTAATTATGCGGGGAAATTATTTCTGTTTGAATTTTTCTACAGCCTCATTCATCTATTTTGTTACTTCCTGTGCTATCAGTTCAGGGTGTCTGGGTGGTTGATTATCATATTTTTCCACCTCTTTTCCCCTAGAATTTGCCTTTGGTGAGTTAGAAGTCTGTGTTTGTGTTCTGCCAAGGTGTCTTCTCATTTTTAATTCTGTCATTGGTTCTGTTTTTTGCTTTAATTCCTGGACTGATACTCCAATATTTCCTATTTTGAGTATCTTTATTACTGCTGTTTAGAGCCCCTATAGAGTGATTGCTTCTCAGAGATATCTTACAGGTATAGCTGGACCTTTTAGGCTTTGAGTCTCTAATAACTCTTCAGCAATCTTGTTTTCAGTATACCAGGGAGGACAACTGATTAGATCATCACAATACCTTAGCCCAATTGACACAATCAGCATCGAACACAGCTTAGAATATAACAATTTGTGATAATTAATCTGTCAACCTTTAACCACATGAGCTAGATCAAAATCTAGGACAGCCCAAAATATGTTTGTAGTAAGTAAACCCTTCAATATGGCAAATTTACCCTTCTGGATAAGGACTTAGCAGGGGTTTGGGATGAAGAGGTAGAGAGACAGAGGGAGAGCGAAAGGTTAGAGGTAAGGCTGGAGGACACAGGAAGATCACGCAAATTGTGGGGATCTGTTGAAGACAGGAGGAGAAGACAGAACAAACTGACAACAATAGGGAAGCTAGAAATTGTATTCACCTTCCTATAAAAGTGACAGTCAAGAGGACACAGAGAGAAACAATAGAGAATGGGACAGAAACAGGAACCAAGAGGGAGAGAAATATAGAGCCAGAAGGTATATATATAGAGAAAAGGAAAATAAAATTATATATATATATATATTATATATATATATATATATGCACACACACACATACATACAAACAAAACAAACAAGCAAAAAAGATCTGTCTCAGGATATGTCTCTGCTGTCCTGGTAGGCAATGTGGGCAGCAGTCTAAGTCGATTAGTCTCATCAAGCTAGCTGTGGTGTACTGAGATTCAAACTGATTTCTGGCTGCAAGGTCCAAGTTGAGGTCCCTGACCTCCTGCAGGATTAAACTCTGCAAGGTTCCACTGTAGGTTCCAGCTGTCTTCCCCACTATGCAAGTCTGGGTTTCTATGGGAGGTGCCAATCCCACCAACTTATCAACCATGATGGTCCAGTGTGCTTTTATTGAAGAGTTTTTCTTCACTTTCCCAGTGTGCTTCAATTTTCATCGAGGAGAGTCAGAAAACCCCTTTTTGTTGTTCACTTCTGCTCTATCTTCTGGGGCTTGTAATCATGGCCTTTATGTTCCCCCTGGCACCTCTCTGTTCAGATTCAGATGCCATGCAGTGAGCAGAGTCTGTGCTGCGTGATCTCCAGCAAGGTGCCAGGTGGGTAACTTCTGATTTCCACTAAGTTGTGTCCCCTGGACTTGTCCTGGTTGGGCTGAAGGTGTGGTGTTGCATGTTGCTTCTACATCTTGTCATTTTCTATTTTATAATTTTAATTTGTTTTCTGTGTTGATGTTTGTAAATTTCTTATGGTAGAAAGCTTTACTGAGGATTCCCTAGGAAATGTCTATTCCTCAGAGATATCTTCTAGGTTTAGTTAGCTCTTGGTCTTTGTGTCCATCCCAAGATTCTACCCTCCCAATTTACTAGGGATGAGAAGTTGCTATTTGACTCAGCACCCAGTCCTTTGGTACTAGATTATGGTGATGATTATGACCTCAGACAATCAGTGTTGTCATACAAGGGAGAACAACTAATTAAAAAAGGTGTGGAATCCAGGTTAAAGTAGTACAGTTAGCAATAACAACAGCAACAAGCACAGCTTAGACACTGACAAACTGTGCTATTTGGTGCCTTTAACCATAGGAGTGAGAACTACAGTTATATAACAAAACCCAACATAAGCCAGGAACTTGTATGCAGCAAGTTTCCCCTTAGAGTGATTTTACTCTTACTCTCTCTCCCTTCTCTCTCTCTCTCTCTCTCTCTCTCTCTCTCTCTCTCTCTCGTGTGTGTGTGAAATTTAAGAGCAATAGGGGATAAAACAGAAAGATAAATGAAGAGGAATATAGTAGAAGCAAGGTTGAAGGGCAAAGGGTGATCACCCGACATTTGGGAAACTGGAGAAGAGGACAGGAGAGAAAGAATGAAGGAGAAAGCAAAAGAATATCAAAGCAAACCAGAATGATTAGAGATAATGTTCACTTCCATGAAAATATCAAAAAAAATCAAGGAAGACAGTTGAGGAAATAGAGAAACAAGAAGTACAAAACAAACAATAAAAGTAAAACCTATACAACCAAAAAGAAAAAGAAAAAGAAAGAAAGAAAGCAAAAAAGCAGACAAAATAGAAAAACCAACCAAACAAAAGCAATAAAATTCCTCTGGGGCCCACAATTCTATGTTGGTGTCCAAGTCAGTACCCAAAACTGTGTTGGGTAACCCTGACAAGTGTGCCATAGGGTTAGTGCTTTGTGTGTGGCTGACCTTGGGCTCTGGATGTGGGGCCTGGGCTCAGTCTTCAGCCAGCAACTTTCAGATGTCTCTTGCCAGCCTGCCCACACCTCCTTACTCTGTTTATCTCTGCATCACTCTCCCAGTTGCTGTGATGCCCTCAGACAGAGACAGCCTGATGCTGCTCCCAGTCCCACATGCAGTTGGCCCCTCCTGGTCCTTGTATAACCTCCTCTGTTCCGCTCCCACTGGCAAGTCTCTCTCATCTTATAGTGCTTGTCACAGGATGAAGGGGGTGCTGTGGGTGACTCACTGCAGCTGCTGTCACTGCTGCCACAGTCAGCCTAAAGCTGCTCAGTCCCATTTCAATTTTGTCTCTAGTGTGTTTGTGGGGGGTAGGGACTGTGGAGGTGGGTGCTGACTTCCTACCCATGGCTCTGCCACTGTCCAAGGCTCTCCAGTCCCATACGTCAGTATCCCTCTCTCATGCCACTAGTCACAGAACAGTGGGTCATGCTGTTCCACTCACTTCCTTCATTGCCACTGCTGCCATCCTTAACCTTGTTGTTGGTAGAGATTCCAGTTAGCTGCTTTGGCACACTACCAAAACAAGGAAAAAAAAATTAGTGGCCTATGGGAGGGAGCAGTTTCCTGGTCACTCATCCTGTGTGTGCAGGCAATATTTGCTCTCAGTCTGCAGTGTCATCTGTGTGGAGGAAAACAAGAGTCCAGGGCCTTATAACCCAAATCTATCCTGTGTGACTTGAATTTGCCACACGATCCATTTTTTAGGAACTTCCCAGAATGGCAGTTCTTGCTCCTCCTGCAGGTTGTAGCCCCCTGCCGGTAGCCCTGTGGGCTATGTAGCCATTTTATAAAGTCCTACATCTATTTTTTGTTTCAGATTGGTTTTGGCATCAGGATGTATTCCTTATCTTTCTTCCAATTACCTGTATTTTTAGTTGATTTTCTCTGAGTAGCTCCAATGTGTCTCCTCTATTCAGCCATCATGAATCCATGCTAATGGAAGGAGACCCTCAGGTGTTAATGACAAAATCAATTAACTTCTGATTTCCCTGGGTACTACTGTCACAGGTACATGCAAGTATCCTCTTGTTATACTTACTTATTTCAGTTTTATTTAGTCTCGTGACCCAAGATGTTTAAATGTGTTTCACATGTATCTCATATGTCCTTGTAAACCATATGCTATTGTGTTTGCATATAGTCCTAGTTTACATAAATTTTATGTGCAATAGATTTCACTTTTCAAACCAAATTTTGTATTTTAAAAGATACATCTTTGTTCTGTGAATAGAAATCTGCATCTTGTTCCATTGTATGCCACCACTATAATTTATTTCTCCATCTCTCCAGTTATGGACATCTGGATCACTTACAATTCTCCCACTAGACTGGCAAAAATTAGAAAACATGGTGTTTCCAAACATCAGCGACATAGAACTCTTATGTGTGCTGTTGCAAATATAGATGGAATCACCCACTCTGGAAATAAGTGTGCATATGTGTGTGCATGTGTGTGTGGTGTGTGTACATGTGCATACATGCATCAGCAGAGAGATACAAATTACAGGAGTATAGAGAGATACACATATGCATGCACATACATGTCTTCTCTGATCTAGCAAGTGTTTTCTAGGAATTCCAAGAAATATAGGTTCATAACTTTCCAGCCTTTCTATTATGGGAAGGCAAATAGAAGGAGACATAATAGCTAAGTGGCAATTTACCATTTTCCTACAATCTACTATGTGTGTTGTAGTAAACTCAAAATATCTGATAATTGCTGGGATTTTGAAGGAGTGAGAGTGAAAAGGCTATTTTAGGTATCTTCAACACCTATAAAGTGATATGAAAATGTAATGTAATAAGAAAATATCTGTGATAAAGTCGTAGGTATTGCTGATATCACTGTGGTTTTCTACACTCATAATTGAGGAAATGCTCTAAATTTTAGGTTAGCAATTCTCAGAACAAACAGAAAATGACCTGAACTTTGGACACGATGAGGCACTCTTGACAACACCTATTTGTTGTCATTCCACTGAATGTCTCTTCAAATTATGAATTCATATTTAAACTCTGAAAATGATTAATCACTGAAAAGCCTAGTAATGTACTTTTTACAGTAATTCTAAGCCTTCTTCCAGTCTTGGGAGTTTGGCAGCAGAGGAAACACAAGAACTAAGACAACTAGCCATCAACATCTCCTTCATCAATGCATCATCATGCCACCAGGGTATTTGTACTCCTCTGCTGTTCCTCTGTGAACTGACAGTTTCTGAGTTGATGGTGTAGCCAATGGTTGCTCCTTCTGAGGCAGTGTGAGGATGGGAGGAAAGAGCTGAACTGACAGAACTCCTCATTGCTCCCCCTGTGACCTCTGTCCACCCTCTACTACAGACTGCGGCACAGCCTCTCCTGGTTTTGTAGACATCTTCCGGAATAAAAAAGCTTTGAGATCCCCTCCTCCCAAGAGTTTCTGGTAGCTTTCACAGTATATTCGTCAGATCCATGCTCACCCTTGCTTCAATAGCTTCTCTAGAATGTTATTTTGAGATGAATCAGCCAACAGTTATTGCTAATTTGTCATCCTGACAGCAACATATTAGTTTCACTACTTAAAAAATAGCAATTTAATACCATCTTTATAAGACTGTCTTAAAAATGGAAAGAGACAGTGCAACATAGCACAGCTACTGTGCTAAGTACATATAGTAGGTATTTATCTTAAATTTCTACATTTTCAGAACATGTAACATCCCTGTAGTAGCCTGATATGAGTCAGTGCCCACCACTAGAAAAAAAGACATGTTAGAGGTCATTCCTTCTAAGGTAGTGTCTCTGATTCTCGGCTACATAATGAAGTCGACCAAGTACCTTAAATAAGTCTGCACCTTGGTCCAGAGAAATCATGATATCCCAGAAAGGAGTCCACGTATTTGCACTATAAAAAAAAATCTCAGCTGATTCCAATATATAGTCAGAATTAAGAGTTGCTGAATGAGATCCCTGACTTTAAATATTTTTCTCTTTCTTTTATACCCTAATAACTCTGAATGATCATTAAGAAGAATGAAATTTCTTGGTGAGATGCTCAATTTTCATGTACAATCATCAAATTTAATATTTCATGATCACCCACTCATACATAAACTCATTATATGAACAATAAACAATGCATTTAAGAGCACTCAGGAGCAGGATGGCATTGAGGAGGAAAAAGATAGAATATGACAATTCCAAACTGCACGTAATCTTTTCAGTAGCCAGAGAACAGTCACAATGACTGTAAAATTCCTAAAGCTGAGTCTTTTGGGAAAGGATTTTTAAACTTGAACTTGATACAAAGAATACAGTTATATTACCTGAGATGATTATGTCATTCATTTTTATAAAGTTGGTCTGCAGGAGATTTGACATGATAAAATTTATGATTCTGGTTTATTTGACTCATCAGTAGTTCTTCTGGCTCTATATGATTTGAAATCCATCAGAATTGGAACATATCATCCAGAGTTATTATAAACTCTAGCATCTTGACTTTGCCTGCCAACTGGAGTTATATCTGTATGCTCTTTCCATGGAGTGAGATGTAGGAAGGGGCAGGAGAAGGACTTGGCACAGATGGCTTTCTCACTAAGAGAGAAAGAGTGCAGATGGCCTTGCCAGTGGGGGTGAGGAATTTTAAACTCTGGAAGAGATTATATTTGAAGATAGATTATGAACTTTCCCTAGAAAAGGTTGATGGAGCAAGAGTTAATGGAAGTCTAGGTAGCTACATTGAATGAAAAGAGAGACAAAGATAAACACATAAAACTTCACATCCAGCTTCTTAAGATGACATTTTCAAACCCTTAAAATGTTCATGGTCAATCCGACAGAGAGCTAAAATTTGGCAATTCAGTAGTGTGATTCTTATGTTTTCTTTGAATTTTAAAGGTGCCTGCAATTGTCATTTGCTGTAACAACCAGCCAGCAGCTAAGAGCAGATTGCCAGCAATAGAGGAAAAGGAGAACACATGGAAAGATAAAAATTTTTCCTATGGTTACTCCAAAGAAAAGGTCCATAAGGAGTAAAGCATGGCTAGAGTATCCTTCACATCTCCTAACAGTATTCATTTTTTAAAATATCACAATAGCCCGTTCACTAGTGTCTCTGAATCAGCATACAGCTTGGAACAGATTTATTTATTTTTTGTCTTTCTCAATAAATTTCTCTCTCCTTTTCCCTGTTCTCTCTGATTCTACCCTGCTAAGTGACAGTTAATTTGACATATAACTTCTTATAACAGATTGAATGTTAATGCATTCATTAAAAAATAATAACAAGCGTTTATTGAGTGCTTTCTATATGTCAGGAAGTGTATTAAAAGTGTTCACATATATTATCTGCAAGCAAGTTAACATTTTCATTTTGAAAGGATTCTCATAATTGAATCCAAGAAAATGGTCAAAGTGACACAACTTGAGGCTCCTGGCAGGGAAGAGAAGGTATATTTATTGACTGGAAAACATAATAAAGCTTCTTAAATCACATCGGTGGTCTAACATCTACTTCATAAGTGGCAAGATATTTATTAGAAATCATATACAATGCAAGCCAGGTACCCTGGTTAGAGAATAGCATCTTTTTATGAACTACAATATTTAGCTACCTACCAGTTAAAAATCCCTGAGCTTTAGTTTTCTTCCAACAATTAAAGAAATATAATCACTAGGATATGTATGGACTATTATTGGGATTAGATTTGATTATCCACCTATTTTTAATTATCCACATGTATTTTAGTATGTGAGTGTTGTTACCATTGATTCTTGAGCTCCCCCTTCACTCCCCCCGCGCCTCCTCCCTGTCCCTCCCCTCCCTCTCCTTGTCCCTCTCCTGCTCTCTCTCTGCAGGATGGGGATCAAACTCAAGGCCTCAAATAGGTGAGAAGAGTGCCTACCACTGAGCTACATCCCCAAACCTCTATACAGTTTTTAGAAACTGAATCTTCAAGGATAGTTTTATGGTTTCCATGGAGATTAGTTCAGGACAATATTTTGAAAATCTTTACTCTATCAAGAACTTTATTCTGATTTAAAACAAGCATATTGGGCTGGGGATTTAGCTCAGTGGCACCATGCCTGCCTCACAAGTGCAAGATCCTGAGTTCAATTCCCAGTACAAAAATAAATAAATAAATAAATAAATAAATACATGCATACTGACATATTTGTCATGGTTACTTATATTCTAAGTTAGTAGATGAATAGATAATAATAACTTGAGGAGGGCTACTTTAAATGAAGTAATATTTGGAAACAATTTTAATATTTTGTTTTATTAACATGTATTAATTATACATAGTAATGAGGTACAGTGTGATATTTCAACACATGAATTCAATATGCACTAATAAAATCAACCCATCCTTCTCCGACCCTTGCTAAATTCTAGAAATCACTATCCTACCTTCAGTTTGACTTATTAGCTTCCCCACATGAGAGAGAACATGCAGCACTTGTCTTTCTATGCCTGGCTTATTTTATTTCTCATAATGTCCTCCAGTTCAATCACGTTGGTACTAATGAAAGGATTTCATTTTTTATAGCAAAACATTTATTGGTATATTTTAGACATACATAATGATAACACTCATCATAGGAAATTTGCACCTGTACATGATACATCCCATCTCTCTTTTTCTCCTTCCCCCTCTCCAGTTAAATACCTCTCCCCATTTTTCTTCTGTTTTCCTTTCTCTCTCCCTCCTCCCTTGTTCCTCTTACCATTGGAACATTTTTGTCATATTTCCCAATATCTATCATACATTTTGGTCCTTATTTCCACTTTTAGTTTCTCACACCAGAGAAACAATGTGGTATTTAAATAGGTGTGTCTGATTTATTTCACTTAAGATTATGGTCTCAAGGTGCATACATTTACCTAGAAATGTCTCAAGGTCATCCTTCTTTATGGCAGAGTAGTACTCCATTGTATAAAAAACCCCCACATCTTCTTTATCCATTCATTGGTTGATGGGCATTTGGGCTGTTTCCAAGATTTAGCTATTACAAACTGTGCAGCTATAAACATGGGTGTGCATATATCACTGTGGTATGATGCTTTTAATTCTTTCAGGAAAATACCAAGAAGGGGAAGAGCTTAGTCAAATGCAAGCTCTAGTTTTCATTTTTTGATGAATCTCCCCACCAATTTCTACAGTTGTTATGCCAACCTACACACCTATCAACAGTGGAGAAGTTTTCCTTTTTCCCCACAACCCCTCCAGCATTTGCTAAACTGAAAGCTTTCACTCTAAAATCAGGAGCAAGACAAAGATGTCCGCTCTCAACACTCTTATTCAATATAGTTCTGGAAGCAGTAGCCAGAATGATTAGACAAGAGAAAGGAATGAAAGGAATAAGGTTAGGAAAGGAAGAAGTTAAGATATCACTATATGCAGATGACTACATAGAAGACCATAAAAGCACCACTAAAAGACTTCTAGATTTAATAACCAAATTTAATAGCATAGCTGGATATAAAATCAATGCTCAAAAATCAATACCCTTCCTGTATATGGATAACAAACTCATTGAGAAAGGAATTAGTAAAGTAACACCTTTCACAATTGCATCTAAAAAAAAAGAAATACTTAGGAATCAATCTAATAAAGGAAATAAAAGACTTCTACACTGAAAACTACAATACTCTGTAAAAAAAGATCAAAGAGCATATTAGAAAATGGAAAGATATCCCTTGTTCTTGGATAGGAAGAACCAGTGAAAAAGGCCATACTACCAAAGTTGTTATACAGATTTAATGCAATTTTGATCAAAATTCCAACAGCATATTTCATAGAATTAGGAAAAAACAATCTTAAAATTTGTCTGGAACTAGAGGAGACTTAGAATAGAGAAGGCAATTCTGGGCAACAAAAGCAAGGCAAGGGGCATCACAATTCCTGACTTTAAATTGTACTATTAAGCTACTGTGATAAAAACACAAGATACTGACAAAACAAAACAAAACACAAAAAATAGAACTGAAGATCAATGGGACAGATTAGAAGATGCAAAAACAACTCCAGACGTACTCAGCCACCTCATCTTTGACAAAAGTGCCAAACACCTTCACTGGAAGACAGATAGCCTCTTTAATAAATGGTGCTGGAAATAATAGCTTTCCACATGCCAAAGATTGAAGCTAGATCTGTATCTCTTACCATGCACTAACCTAAAATTGAAATGGATCAAAGATCTAAATATTAAACAGAAACACTAAATCTTCTGGAAGATAAAATAGCTTGGACTCTCAAAGACACTGGTGTAGGCAAAGATTTTATGAACAAAACCCTGATTGTACAGGAACTATCACAAAGAGTCAACAACTGGGGCATCATCTGATTAAAAAGCTTTTGCACAGCAAGAGAAACCACCAATAAAGACACAACCCATAGTGTGGGAAAATTTTTTTTACTAGCTATTATTCAGACAAAAGACTACTATCTAGAATATATAAAAGAAAAAAAGTCAGAAAAAGTCAGACCCCCCCTAAATTTAAAGACCTAATCCCAAAACAGGTGTCTGAACTGAATAGACACTTCTTAGATGAAGTAGAAACAGCAAATAAACACATGAAAAAATATTCAGCATCACTGGTCATTCAAGAGATGCAAATTAAATTAACTCAGATTCCGCCTCACTCCAGAAAGAATGGCTGTTAGCAGGATTTCATTCTTTACAGGCACCTAGGTTAAATCTATCTCTCAGCTTCTGTAAATAGTACCACAATCAATATGGGCATGCTGTCATCTTTTTGGTATACTGGTTTCATCTCTACTTTCTCTTTGCCCAGAGTGAGATGTCTGAATCATAGAGCAGGTCTATTTTTAGATTTTTGAGGACCTTCCATACTGTTTGTCATAATGTCTATAATAATTTACATTTTCATCAGCAATATATGAAATTTCCTTTTCTCCATATTCTCACCATTTCTGGCTATGGGTACTAGCTGGTAATTATAAATTGTGCTGGTGTTAACCAACACTTTAAAAAGATCTAGCTAAAATTATTAACATGTTTTATTATACCAGGACTTATAAACTCATTCTGATTTGGCAAAAAGTAGAGAACAATAGTTTTTGAGATTTAATTCATTTGAGAAATGAATAAAAATAGAATAAAATTTTTTTCCCTTCAGTTTCATTTGCTCATCTACTTTGGAAATTTTGCTCATTAATCTGGTAGGCCCATATTAGAGGAAGTGAATTCTGCTCTTGGTAATTTTTTATGGTCACATATGTAGTACAATATTTAGTTGACATTTCTCAGTTGTTTGTTATTAATGTCAGTAAAAGAGATCTATATTATTTCTTACTGTATGTCAATTTCTTATGCTGGCATTGAAAGTATTTTAAATATACCTCTATCCAAATCATAGCTTCAGGTTCCATGATTTCACATCACAAGCCACACATTCTGTACCATGTAGGGCATGTTGCTCTCCTTCTTTACTAAAAGATGACTGAAATTTCTGAGGGTTAAGTCTATGAACAACTTTTCCTTTAATCCACAACATCTTCATCATAACAACATCAAAACGATCTGTATTTCTGTCACTGTAGTGCCTCCATTTTTACCTCTCCATCATTAACTGTCAAAGTGCGTCAAACTTCAATGTTCATCTTAAAACTCATCCTTATTTTTTTAGGCATGATCTTTCCAAATCTTAAAACATGTATTTTATATTTTCAAGACAATTATTAAAGTTAGTATTACAGAGTAAATTGTACATTGGTTGAGAATTTAAATGGTAGCACATATTGACTTAACTCTCAAACTGTGCCCTGTTACATTCCTGGGCAACAATGGATTTACAGACATGTTGCTGGATATATTACATTTTTGAGAGAAATAACAAACTTGATATTTGTCAATGTTTGCATGAACTACATGCTTGAGGTAGTTCAGAACCTTCATATTAAATCATTCTGTGTTTATTTTCATCATATCACATTTTGTGAGGCCGATGATTTTTGGAGTGGTTGATATGACATAAAAGCAAGTACTATGCAAAGAGTAAAATGGGGCAAAATGAGGGTATCTCTGTCCAGTTTGATCCCAAGGTTTGATAATTTGTGCTGTGTTGTATAGGCATATACAACATTAATAAGTATAACAAGGATATACAACATTAATAAGTATAAAAAAGGTAAATTTTTAAAAAATTTATGTATTTTTTGAACGGCTAAGTTGTGATACAAATACTTAATGAGCTGGTTGGACTTAATCACTTAATATGTGAGTCTATTTGCTTTTTTTTCTTTTTCACTAAGTGAAGGCTGTGAAGAAAATATGAGCTACCAAAAATACTATTTTGGGAACCTCTGGGATGCTATAATATATTTTTATGCTTTGTAGAGTGCCAAGTGCAATTACGTGGTAGACATTCAATGGTTACTTTTATACTTGAAATACCTTAGGCTCATGGGTCTCATAGTGAGTTAAATATAATTCTGTCTTCACATGAAATGCACAAAATTCACAGTAGATTTTGCACTGAGAAGACAGCAGCATCAGATACCCATATATGCACAGAGAGCTATGCGAGATACCTCAGTTGCGAAATGCATTGAAAACTTTCCCTTTGACAGTTACTAAAATTTAGGTCATTCTTAAATTACCTCTACAAGTCACTTCACTTAATAAAAAAGACTTTTCTGTATATTTGGACTCTTCAATGTCTGAGAAGATGAAAGAAGGGAAAAAAAGATCTTTAATGTAATACCTACCGGACACGGCATGATAAAAACTTCACTAATGAAGGTGATGGTCAGTGTTAGTCTGAGCGTTGAAAGTCATTCTCTGAGTCAGTAAGAGCAATCCCACAAGAATGCTTAGAGGTTTGGATCTGGAAGAAGCCTGCCTCAGCAAAGTCACATTTTTGGTTATACTTTACCATCACATGCCAGGTAAATTGCCTACATTTGCACTCCAACTACTGTCCCCATACTATTATGTTGGACAGCAGCAAATTAGCATCAAACAGTTTCTTATATTTAGCAGAAATCATTTCCAGAAGTACTTGTGCATATACTTGAATTATAATATATAGGATATAAGAATTTCTTATTCTTCTTATATATAGGATATAGGAAAGTTTCTGCATCCGAGGTATTTTCTGGAAAGGGCAACCCAGAGCCTAGTATCACAGGAGAGAAGATGGAAAAGCCCAAATCAGTGAATATTGGCATGGACAGATGGCAGAGGAAAGCAGAAAGGATCTAGCAAGAATCTTGGAGAACATAGAAATCAGGCTTTTCAGTTTTTACTGTTTTGCCTCAGGCTAGCCCTGGAGCTACTAGACTGTTTGTCACTGAAAAGCAGAATTTGTGCTTCATTTAAGAGGATATGAATTTTAAAATATCTTTCTCTTCTTTAGCTTCATTTACAATGGTTTCTGTGGGCAGATGGGGCTAATGAGAATTTTTCTGTATGTAACTTTTGAGGGTCGTCCAGCACTAATACGTTTGCAGAAACTTAATAATTTCTGTTAATATTCAAACAACTTCCTGTATATCTGCCCTTTGATTTTTAGTGAAATGTGAAATTATGTTAAAGATGGGAAGGAAAATAGTAAAAAGTACTTATTGCATTTTTTAGAAAAATAATTTGAGTGGTAAATGTGATATTTTGATTATTGCTGCATCAGTTAAAATCAAAATTGGAAACAAATGTGCACTATTAATTTTAATAGCCCCCAAAAGCTATTATTATCTGCATTAAGATGCTATGTTCAATCAGCAATAGGTTTATTCTTATTAGCAAAAATATCCCTAAAATTTGGAAATATTGCAAAAAAGGGTGATCCCATGTCCTCTCAATTTGGTATGAGAATGTTACTGAACATGCTTGACAGAAAATTTAATTAGAGAAGACATATTCATTTGATTTTACTTTTTACTATTTAATTAGAGTCTACACATTTAAAAATTACATATTAATTTATAGAAGTCTCTCCAATAAAATAGATGATCTCAAAGGTTATAATATTATTTCTCTATAGTTCATTAATCAATTTTGTATTTACTACCAAATTCATTTCAGCATTCCTTTGACAGACTGATTATACACATCACTATTCCCAGGATACTTTGAACTACCTCTATGTTCTGACAGGTTCCCTCTTTATTTAAAGACTTGAGTAAAATATTTGTTACACGGTCATTCTATATTTATATAAGAGTTATACTTTGGACAATCATACTCTAACACCAATCATACATATAATCTTTACAACATTTCCTGGCTCACTTCTTTAAATCAATCATATCTCACACTATTAACGATTGAGAATTCCAGACAGGCATAAGTGATAATTTGGATGAGAAAGAAGTACTAATTAGAAAACCTGCCTATGCAATTCAAATTATTCATGTGTGTAGACCATATGTTTTCTGGCCAGAAATGATGCCTTTTAACTGAAATATATGTTGTTTCCCCCCCTAAAGCCATATCACACTATCTTGGCAACTAAATGAAGCATGTATAGGAGATGGAAGTGGTAGGATATGAAACTGGAAATTGTTGAGCAACTAATATATGTTAAGCAGTGCTATTCATGTCCTACATTAGCTTTAAAATGATCCTGTACAGTAAGATTATGATTTTCACCTTAATGACAAGAAAATAAATTCAAAGAGGTGAACTTATTTGTCCAGAATGCATCGTATAGGTTGATCCCAAGTTTGTCAGACTCCAAAGCCATGTTCATTCTACTACTGTATCAGTGTAACCGAGAATTATATCCATGAAGTTAGCTGGAAGCTATTAGATTAATGAGAGTAATTACTAACTAACTAAAATATCACATTTTTCTTTTATAAAAATCAAATTTTGGGCAGGAATTTATAGCAGTCCCAGCATTGTGTCACCAAGAAATCAGAAAATTTGGAGTACATGGATGAAATGAATGAATAGAATGAATGAAAAAAAATGAAGTGAATAACAAAATATTTATAGAAAAATTTTAAGGCAAGAACTTATTTGTAATGACACATTTTATAGCCGATATCAACTTTTTTGTAGTAAACACCTTCCTTGGCTTCTGATGGGGCATTCCTCCTCATGTCTACTTGGGTTGGGTTTAAAGGTATCAGTGTAGCATTGCTCTATGGGTCTTGAAGGGGATATGTCCTCTTTTCTGTGCCTCAGTGAATCCAGGAGTGGACACCTATGATTTTAGCTGGATCAATAAGTTACTCTTTTCTGTGATTCTGCAACTTTAGTGGATGATGTTAATCTATGAGGACAGGAGGAGGTCAGTTTCTCTGTAGTGGTCAAAGAAGCAAATGAATCAGGCTATTTATTCAGAGCAGTGTTTGCTGTGGCTCCTGCTTGGTCAGTCCTTTGGAGTTTCCTTGATGTGGCAGAGATAGCTGTCATTTTCACAGCATCTATTTCATTCTGCTCTTATTTATTTCAGTAAATTTCAAGCTGGGTACAAGGGTGATGATTGCAGTTTTAAATTTCCATCCTACCTTGCAGCTAGCCACAGGTAAATGACTAAGTTTCAGAGAGTGGGATATAAGCAGAATTGATGGCTGCAAGCACTGGGTCCTTCCTTTACCCTGACTATGTTTTATTTTTCCTTTTCCACAGGCTTAAATGAGGTTATTGTTACAATAAAGCTTTGACTTTGGGAAAAATGATATTTTATAGGATTAGCAATACAATAGAAGGAACGTGGTCCCTGATCAACTTTTTGTAAAGGTGTGACTCAGTTTGAAAGACTGGCTACTGCCTTCTGTGAGAAAGAAGTCTGGTAAGCATAATCCACAATATTTGGGTGTGTCTATTACAGAACCTTAATCTATTTTCTACCTAGTTAATGTTCTTAGATTCTTTCCATTTTCAAATGCTTAACTTACACACTTCATCAATTTTGTGCACTGCTGTTGCCTCTCAGTAAAGTCTTTGATTAAAGTATTCAAATATGATTTCTGTTGGATGCCACCAAGAACTCTGATATGATTTTGGTCATACTTTGTCTTAGAGTCATTTGAGTTTCTCCTGAAGCCTCTGCTGCAACAATCACAGTTCTTTGCTGAAGATTTTTCACATACCACTGCCAGACACTAACTTTTCTTTCAAAAGAGCCAAATTTACTAAACATGAGTTTAATAAATGTGTGGGCAGCTGTCACCAACCTGCTTCATCTAGCTCAAGGGAAGTGAAAAAGATGGCATAAACCGTCTGAAAAAGATCAGAAGAAAAGTGTGCCTTGTCCACTACTCCTCAGGAGAATTCCTGAGGTTCTAGTGTCCAGTACCTCACACTGTGCCTGATGCATATTTGTTGCCTAAGGAATGTTTGCTTAATTCTTCACTGAATCTGTCATTGCACTGTGAGTAACAGGAGGAAATAACTCCTATTGAATTTCTAATTAGGCAGCTTCTTAAAAATTATTATGGGCCAGGGATTTAGCTCAGTGGTTCTGTCACCTGCCTCGCAAGCGCAAGGTCCTGAGTTTGATCCCTGGTACAAAAAAAATTTATTTGAAAAGCCCACATGTAAATCTGGATGAGGACATAAAAGTGGAACATAATAGCATTCTTTCTGAACCTATGTTTTCCTCATTTCTTTAGTAGGGATACTCTTTAAGTGGGATACCTTCTTGCTCTTTCAGAAGTATTCCTTACTTTCTTCCTAGGAAATTGACCTGTATGGAATATATCAGTAGATTTCCTATGTGCTCAGCTTCCTGTTGGGTGCCAGTTCTCCACTGAAGAGCAATGAAGGGAGACAGAAATGAGGGACCAGAGTAAGGTTTGGTATTGGTTTGCTCTATGAGGTAGTCTTGCATAAGCATACCCCTAATTGGGAAGCACTGCTTCTTTCAAAGATTCTAACTTTTCATAACAATCTCTTTCTCACATTTGAGCAACTGCTCCCTTCACTCAGTTCTCAGGATCTATGGGTGATAACAGCTTAGACACTGTCAGTGCACTTTCCCTTGCTTCCTTTTATAATGATCATTTTATAGACAAAACTTCCTTGAGTTATTCTCTGTGTGTGTGTGTGTGTGTGTGTGTGTGTGTGTGTGATTTATTTCCTGTCACCCCCATGGCCAATGCTCTCTTTGTCTAGAATTTGCAACTTGACTGTTGTGGTATCTTGCCTGTAAATTAACAAGGAACCCACTATACAGTGGCTAGAAAAGGACTCGAATTTTTTTATCCTTCATATGGGCATCAGAAGAAAGGGCAGTGCAGGGCTTGTAGGCAGCTCTGCCATCTCTGCCATACAGCTTTCAAGTTGGCTTCTCTGGCCTTTACCATTTCTCAGCAACAACAGTGAAAAACAAATAGAAGGGCTCACACTCAGCCTCTTCAAATACAAGACCCCAGAATGGTGCACACATCACTTCTGCTCATAATGAAAGGGCATTGCCTTAGTCAAACCATTTAGGAAAGAAAAGCTAGGAAATACAATCTTTCTTTAGGCAGTAATGTGCAATGCTGACATTCTATTTTTATGGAGGAAAGGAAAAACTGTTATTGGGAGGAACTAATACAGGGTTAAGAGGCTGATTTAGTTCAAGAGGAGCTAGCCGGACAGTTATGATACCCCAGGAATACAAAACTGCACATGATGCTCTTAACCATCTATTAACTAATGACCTGGTGGAAAGACAGGTCTTGAGAGAGACACTTCCAATACAACAAATGGGACCAGGTAAAAGGTCAAACAAAGTGCTATAGGAGCAGAGGGGAAGGATATTTACTCTAGGTTTACAGCTCCATAAAGTCATTAAAAAGTAAGTGATTAAGCTGTGGTTTGAGGTCACCAAGTGAATCACCTGCAAATTGTTCATCCTTATGTGAAGAAGAACCTGTGATGATCTAGTTCCTGCTTGCTGATGAAAACTGACCCAAGTGGATCTTTTTGCAAGAACCTGCTATAGTTTTTGCCACAAAGCACAAGTAAAACTTTGTCACTTAATCCTGAACTTTACTGATTTAGGCTGAGTCCATGCCTAAGTCAATGGAAACCCAAAATGGCCCAGAGTAGGTTTGTCAAACTTCCTGCACCAAGAGAACTGCATAGTATGAAAACAAACAGCAACTTACTGTTCTCGCTTTGAGAAACTAAAGGGCTCTTGAGCCCAACCTGCACATAAAGCCAGCTGTGCATTGCAACACCTCTGAGGTGCTGACTACTTTTTTCAGAAATCAAGAGTGACTTTCATGCATTCAAAATATATTCCTTAAGTGTCGCTACATAACAAGACCCATGCTAGAAGGTAAAGAGTCCCTTACCCATTTATATCTTAGAAATAAATCTTAATTTGTGAAAGAAAAACTTGCCTTTTCACTTCTTTACCCTTAGAGGACCAACTTTTAACTCCTCTGCTCATGGCATGAATAGATTAGAACTGCTAGACTCAAAATGGGCTCTGATGATCCTGCGGCTCAAATAGTTTCCTACAGTAACATCACAGAAGAGGAGGGAGATGCACCAGAAACAACTCAGATTCCTTCAAACCATTCTGTTTGAGAACTTAGCCTTCCAGGGTTTTAAGGAGTGGGGGACAAAGGCAGGGACTATATGAGCCATTGAATGCTCATTTACAACTCTATTTGGCCTTCTGGGTTATGCCTTTGTTCTACTCTGTTTAGCACTTCTTTAGAAAAATACCATAGAATGGTTAATTTGTAAAGAACAGAAATTTATTTCTCATGGTTCTGGAGGCTGTCAAGTCTAGGATAAAGTACCAGCACCTTATGAGGGCTTTCTGGTCTTTTCATTCACGTAAGAAAGCAAGAGCGCAGGGTGGGGGGAGTCCAAACCTTGCTCTGTTATAACAAACACAATCCTATAATAGTGATAATAATTCATTGTGAGCCATGAGTGACCACATGGCCAAATCACCTCTTAAGGGTTCCATCTCTTCACAGTTATGTTGGCTATTAAATTTTAATATGAGCTTTGGAGAAATAAACATTCAAATCATAACAACTCTATGTTTCAAGACTGTGGGACTCTATATATTAAAATTTCAAGAGGGTCTGTAAATAGAGGCTCTGTAACAGAGGAAGCAAGAAAGATGAGGAAAGGGAGTATCTTCCTTCTGGATTGGGCTGTGTTTCCAGCAGGATTGATAAAGAGGATCACTGTGGGGGCAGGATCTTTATTGTAGGATGTATAGCATGTAAACTTGAATGAATTAAAAAAATACCTAGCAGATAAGTGTACCACAGTCCCAGGTGTGTCTGTGCTGTGCCAGTGAACTGAGGGCATAAGACCCATTCCAGACATGGGTAGAACCAACCAACAGGATTGTATCCTGGACAGAATAAAAGAGGAAAGAAGAAAGAAGTGTCCGGGTATTGGAAGAACTCCAATCTTTGGCATCCAGTCTTTGAACATTGGCCTCCAGTTTCTTCAGCCTTCCAAAGTAGACTCACACCAAGGACTGTATAGTAAGCTTCCAGGCCTTTGACCAGGGACTGGTGCTTCATCCTTGATTCCTCTTGTTCTGTGACTTCCATCTTCCTGAGCTAGGCAGCTACTGGATTATCTGTCTGTACAGAGACGGCCATTGTGGAGTCTTCCTTCCCTGATCCTGCAGATGACTACTTTGGATTCTCTTGCCTCTAAAACGTTAGCCCTACCTAATAAATCCATTTCAATGATTAAATATGTATTTTCTATTGATTCTGTTCCTTTTGTGAACCTCAACTAATACACAGGTCATGGGAAAGTGTTGGCTACTTAAACAAATGTTAATGAGTACACAATTGCATGACAACTACTATAAAATTATAGATGGCTCTCAATGAGATTTTTTTTTTATTCCTATTTTGAAACTCTTCTGGATTTTAATATGTGACAAGGAAAGAACAGATAACTGTCTTGGTACAGGAACACAATACCTGACATCCATAACTTAAAGGAGAGGGTTTTTTTGGCTCACAGTTTCAGAGTTCTCAGTCCATGATCAGCTGGCTGCAAGGCAGAAATGTCATGTGGAGGGACCTGGTGGAGGAAACCTGCCAACCCCAAGGCATCCTGAAACAGAGTGGAAGCAAGAGACCCAGAGAGAATGATAAATATCCTTCAAGGGCACACCCCCAATTCCTCACCTCCTCCAAGTGGGCCTTAACTCCTAACAGCACATTCAGCTCTGAACTCATCAATGGATTAATCCACCAATGAGTGTAGCATCCCTTTGATCCAGTCACTTCCTAAAAGCCACACTTGAGAACACATTAGACTTTTGGGAAACATTTTGGACCTAAACCATAGCAACAACATTGATGATTTATACATTAGTATGATAAAAACCCTATATTTTAGAAGTGTCAGCTCCTTCTTTGTTGGCTTACAGTCTCTTAGAGGGACTCATGGAGTTAAGTTTATATGCTTGCAATGTTAGCAATCCACATGAGAAAAGAAATAATAATTTTTTCAGCACAATTGCTATTTTATATATCACTGACATATTATAATCATGGCCTGAAAAATTGGTCTCTCTGAGAGGCCATTGGATTTTTTAGTATGGGAATATAGAGAAATATGGAAGAATCCTCTGTGTTCCCAGGAAACTGCATTAAGTTTTGTCCCCTGGAAGATATATGATTGGCTACCACAGTGCTTGCTTTTTGATCATTTTTTCTGTTGTGATAACTGTTCTACATATTAATCAAATTGATTTCAAATCAAGTCAGTGAAATAAGTTTCAGATTCAATGTGCCTTCCTCCCCTAGACAGAAAGCCAGTAGGAAAATACCAAGAAGTGTGAGAAGCACACAGGAAAACTTCAAAACATGCTAAACATCATGGAGGCCTGGATGCAGAACAGAAATGTAAAATTGTGAAAGGCCCAGGTAAGCTGTTTTCTCTAGCTTGAAGCAGATGATGATAACAAGATTGTCTCCCATACATTAAAGAGAATTTAAAATTCTCCTTTATGGGTGATTGCCACTCCAATTTGAAAGGTGGCAGGGGCACTTTTCATCTCTAGCAATAAAGAATACTCAAAAAAGGATTTTTTGACATCCTTTTTGGCTACTAATTTATAGGAAGCTGCAGCTGAAGATATGGGGAAAACAAAGACAATCACAACCAGAATTAGGGAACTTCTGACTCACTTACTGCACATTTAGTGGTCCTGACACTTCTGAAAAGCAGAAGCACCAGATACCATGTCTTCACAAGACCCATGTCCAGACATAGAGGAGTTTCTAATAAAAAGAGAGAAGAGACAAATATATAAAATGCATAATAAAATCCAGGGAAAAGTGAAAAAGTCCATCACAGCCACTACAAAAAAGAAAAGTAAATCAACAATAGAATCATAATATCTAATGTAAGTTTAAGTTTATCCAGGATGTTTAAGGATATGAATGCAGGGATAGTCTTTATTAAAAGAACAGGAAATCATGGGCCTAATTCAAGTAAATGTAAAAACATAAAAATAGTTATAAAATATATGTTCATTTAAGTGAAAAAATTCAATACTGGTATAAACATTTACCTTCCTATATTTGGAAGCTATTGCTGAAAAATCAGTCAAATATAAGCAGGAGACAGTAAAGATAGATACATGAAGAGTTGGAAAGAAACAAAGTAATATCTGATTGGGGTTGTAGAAGAATGCTGGATTCAATGGAAGAGCAACAATAGTTGGCAATATAAAAACTGCACTTTCAGAAATGGAGATACAGATAGTCAGAGTTCTGAGTCATATTACTAATAAATCCACTATTGGCACATTAGAGAAACCTCTGCAATGAAGTGCTGAGTACCTAATGTCAAATTTAGCACCCCCATTCTCTAAAACAGCTATTTCATACCTTCCCTTACCTCAGGTCTCCAATTTGATAACCTCTTTCCTCACATGCAATTAGTATACTTGCTTCTTATTTCACTGAGAACATGGAATCTATTAGGAGAGGATTTCACATATGCTCATCACAATATTTCTCACCTTATCATGATACATGGCCACATATTCTGCTTTATTCTCTTTTATAGATAGTACTCCAAACAAAGTTTGATTCACCCACTCCCATTTCAAGGCATCTGTCTTGCATTTTTCCTCTGTTTTCTACACCTTCAGAATTTCCCCTTTGTGCCTGTAATCCTAGTGTTCTGGGAGACTGAGGCAGAAGGATTGCAAATTCAAGCTCAGCCTGGACAAATTAACCACTTACTCAGATCTTGTCTCAAAATAAAAAATAGGAAAAGCTCATGATGTAACTAAGTGTGAAGTCCCAGGGTATAATCTCTAGTACCAAAAAACAAAACACCTTTCTACGGAACCATTTCAATCAGAATTCAGAATTCAACATGCCGGGTTCTCTTCCTTTTAAAAAATACCACACCTCAAAACATTTAACAGCACAAGGACACCTGACTCACAGAAATAACTGAAAGACTTGCAACAACCCCTCAGAACCTTTACCAGCAGCTCTCTTTCCTCAGGTCTGCACAGTTGAGTTTCAGCTTCCTCATGTCCCCAAGGGGTCTCATCTGTTAGGTGTCCCTCCATCCCATGACTTGAAAGGGCATCTCCATCACTTCTTATCCCCTTTCCTTGTTTTTTCTTAACACTACTTAAATTTTAATTACTTATGTATTAACTTATGTTTTATCTCCCCGCACTAGAATCTAAGTTTAATAAAAACAGACATTTTTAACTGTATTTTTATTAGTCCATATTTGTCATACATATTGACCTAATTCATCATAGGGAATTTGTCCCTGTACATATTTTATCTTAATTCATTTTAACCAATTCCCCAACCCTCCTAGTTTTACTTTGTTTTGTTCTCTGTTATGGCCTCAGGACCTAGAAAGTGGAAGGCATATAGGAGGTACTTGGTAAACTTTTCTTAAATATGTAAGTAAATGCATACATAGACATGAAACTATACGATACTAAAAGCAGAGAGATAATCTTGAGCTTGAAATACAATTTATCTAAAAATAAATTGGAAGTTGACTTTGTATAATTCATTACATATACAGAAAACAATGGAGTAAAAACTTCAAATAATGAACAGAATATTAGCCTAGAAATACATTTTTATTCACTTAAGGCCTTATGTAACACGGTGGAAAACAAAGACAATTTCAGAGATTCAGAACTAAAAATGATTATCACCCTCATACACTTAGTAAAAAAAAAGCAACAACAGACTAATTTAAAATGTGCTTCAGCCAAACAATCCATAAGGAAGTCTTTGGACATCAGAAACTAAATTAAGTACAGTTCTTGTGTTAGTAAATTAATTAATCATTAAAAGTTGTAATAATTAGTTATCACAAAAGAAATGACAACAAGAGAGCCCTCCACAGAGCTAAAGCAACAAACATCAAACCAAGGATGCTAGCACTCAATATGAGTATGAAATCATGGAGAGGCCAACGTCATATTTGGGAGGAAGATAAAAATAGTGAATGATTATAGATGGTGTGGCAGAAAATTTAATAGATAAATATGCTTTTAAGGATGACTAGTGGCAGCAATAAAGAAAAGAAATATATTCTATAGCTTTCCACTGAATAGATGAAGTAAAATGTTGAGAGAGTGTGTGGGGGAAATCTTATTAACAGACAGGGAAAACATCTTAAAGTAGAAAAGGGTAAGAAAACAAAGATAAGATAGTAGATTTAAGTAAGACACATCACCAATCACAATAAATAAAATGTTTATGTATTAAAATAAAATATGCACCACATCTTGAGTCCAAGACACCAAAGTCAGCCTGGGCAAGAAAGGGAAACTGTCTCAGAAAGAGGAAGAAAGAGAAAGAAAGAAAAGAAAGAGAGAAAGAGAGGGAGGGAGGGAGGGAGGGGAGGGGAGAGAGGGGAAAGAGAGAGAAGAAAGATAAAACCGAATGCTTTTTATACAAAACACAGGCAAAGGCTACAAAAGGACATACAGGAGATTCTGAACCGTCTGTTCTCTGCTTGTATTTACTTGAATCCCCATTTAGGGTCAGAGTTGTTTTGTTTCCTCAGAGGAGGACAAAAAGGAAGAATTATTAGCGGTAACTCACATGGTAGTTTCAGTTCTATCTAAAATATATCACTAATTAAAAGAAATATGTAACAAATATGACAAAAATTTAAAATGTAATAATGAAGGTTTTAAATTACTTGGTATCCATATTATATTTTATTCTTTTCTCTATGTTTGAAATCATTTAATTCAAAAGAGTTAAAACAAAAATTGAGCTGTCTAATGAAATAGTTCTGATAATTTAGATGTTCTCCAAAATTACTTTCTTGGTTTATCAATAGTGAATATTCAGAGAAAGGTTCAAACAGAAAAGAAAGAATATGTGATTTGAGAAAAATAAAATCTTCTTGGGTGGATGTTCTTTGAAGTCTTCTGAATTTCTGTAACTATCAATGTGCCCTTAACAATAGTGCTTTAGCCTCTCTGAGCCTTGCTTTTGGCTTTGACAAGTCTCCTAATTTCACTGAGATCATCTTCACATTCCTACTGTGACATGGAGCCATTCTGTAATAGTATTTTTTCAATGGCATTAAATAAATACTCTAAAAAGACCGAGATAGGAAAATGTTTATTCCAACTCTGGAGTCCTTGCTGCCGTGTCAAATGATCTTTGTTAATAAACTTGCTTCTGTAATCAAAGCTACTCCTCTAACAATGCATACTTTTTAATTTATTTGTTCATTTACTTTTTTTATTTAAGATTTTTTTGTGTGCTAGGGATCAAACCCAGGGCCTCGCACATGCTAAACAGTCTCTCTATCCCTGAGATACTTTCTCAAAGGAACTTATTTACATTTGTAACTTATGAACTACTTAGAGAATGGATGACATTGGATGTTACAAGTATATTTCCTCTTAAGATTGATGATGAATATGTAAAAAATATAAAAAATAATGAGAGGAATGGGTTGGCTAAGGCAATGTTGGAGTTAAGATGAGCAAATTATTTTGAGAAGATAGAATGCTAGAAACAATACTAGATACTTAATAATACGCTAAAAGTTGTAATATTTAGTAATTAGTATTGCATGGCATATTCCAGATACTGTGCTAGGAGCCTAGTTGGTGGTCATTATCTCACTGAATTTTTACAGTAATTCTTCAAGGGATGTGTTATTATTCTCACATACGGAGACTAAGCCTAAGAATGCAGGAACATAAAACCTAAGGTAGTCCTAGGGTTAGTCTCCTCATAGGGCTTTCAATATCATATACCTTGAAGAACTGTTGTGAAAATTAAAGGAGATAATTCTGAGTCTTGGATGTTCAGAGTAGGGCTGGTATGCTGTGCTCTATTGAGCTTTCATCCTTTCCCAGAACAGTGAGGCCTCTCTAGTATCATTAGAGGATATTTTGGTTGGTATGGGAACACATATTAGTGTCATCTGATGTCCCCTTACATGATATCCATCAAAAGTATCATCCACTTCTCCCATATGAAACCTAATGTTTGAATAACAGGTCTTCATTTGGAATAGACACTATGATAAGGAAGTGGAACATATTCCAACCATAGGGTTTTTCATTTATAAATATCGTTAAAAATGTCAAGAAATGTTATATAAATCTATTTTCTTCCTTTACTGAAATATTAAAAATTTGTAATGTATGAAGGTCAACTTTTTACCCTAAATAAATCATCATGTATTACATGATGCAAAGAATGAGAGCTCACCTTTTTCTCCTATAATTAAATTTGAACTACGATTTCATAAACTTCAGAATGTATTTGTAATACATAAGTTGATGTATGCTTTCAGTATATAGCTTAGATTTTGTATGGATTAAAAATAAATTAGCGTAATTTAAAATAATATTTAATATCATTCATCTTATATGAACACAGTTTATTGTTTTCTGGCAGACTCTATTTGGTCTATTTTAAATGTGTAACAGAAAGCATGATTGGTCAACAAATAATTTTTTAAAATGACATCACATCAGATTTGAGCCCTGTAACAAAAGATATTTTAATATGCATGATGAAATTATAGCATTAAGAATAAAAATGTTTTATTACCTCCTATTTAGAATTTCATTTTCCTTTTTAATGCCCAATCAGATGCGTTTTAATTTTTTTTCTTTTAGTCAGGAAATTAGCGAGAGGAGTCTCTGTTTCACAGAGGCTCTATCCGATTAATTTCAGATGTAGCTAATCTTTATTCTAGGGGTTGAAAAGTTTATTTTCATCATTTTTGTGTTTTTAAAAAATACTAAAATACTAGAAACACTTTGTTTTCCTAGATAAGAATTCCAGTTATTTGAACACAGACGTGATGAAGATTATCTTGAAGCACTTCTGCAAAATTGCAAAATGACTTCCCTTTTAATAGTTTTCATTAACTTGTCTTTGCATATTCATTTTCTTCATACCTGTTTTGCCCAATGGTCTATATCTGGAACAAACAGATGACTTTGAGCAAAAATAATTTATAAGTGCATAAAAGTCCAAGCCTTCTTTGTAGCTGCTTTGAACAAGCTAATTTCAGGCACAGGAGTGGGACTTCCAAAGCTTTGGGGGTAGCCACTCTGAAGTGTAAGAGCTTCCAGACATGGGACCTGTGGCAGTGCCTTTGTTTGGTGAGTGGGTGGTATTTGTGATAAGTATATTAATGAATAAAAAGCACTTAAAGTAGCATCAATATGTAACAGTTTTTTCAATAAATATGAATGGCTACTATGTGCCAGATAGCTTTGGGGATTTTTTGAAAGGACCAGATACATATCTCCTATGTCACGCCTTCAATATAATGGTTACATCTAGGAGGACAGGATTATAACTGGGACCTGCATAAATTACTGCAGTAATACGAGGTTTTGTAATGAGGAACCAGGTGTGATCAGAGTCCCTATCTAGGTGACTTTAGGTAAATAACCTAACCAATTCATTCTGCGATTCCTCTTTGGTAACATGGGTATATCAATCTTGGAATGTGCTGTAAGAATTATCGATTGTGTTGACAGTGTTTATCATAATTGCCTGCTGTAGTGTTGATGCTGAAATATAAAAACACAAGTTATTATGTTCCTACTGCAACCTGTACTGGGGCTGCTGCTAATATCAAAAATTCCCAATCCCTCCTCACCCACAGTTCCAAAATCTTCCAGTTTTTGGAAAGGATTTTTTTTTCTTAAATGATTTGAAGCAAATCTGACAGAACTGATGTGAGGTTATTTATAGGGCTTGTTTGTCCTACCTACTGTACATATGTATTACAAGCCTACAGAGATAGCAATGTGTTTATTTCATGGAGTTTTACCCCAGTTTTTGTGCCTATGTGTATGCTAGAATAGGCAACATTTATTTTTAAAAGTGCAAAACAAAAACAAACACCAAAAGCAAACAAAACCCCCCTGAATTCTAAACTTAGCTCCACAGATTCTTGAAAAGGAGCTATGGGATAGCTGTGCTATACCAAGGCTACTGTCCAGGTTTTCTATCACTCAGTAATGAATGTTTCAGGTAGGATGGGTTGTCCCTGGATGGCAGAATAATTCCTTATAAACCGACAAGGCATGTTGCCTTAGCCATAGATAACAATTATTTCTCCAGAATTGCATTTCTTGAGTAAGATTTTATTCTCCATTGATTTCATTTGCAATTTTGCATGCTGTGGTTGCGAGTAAACATTAAAAAACAATCTTCACATGTTGTCTTCTGTTCATGTTTTGTTTACTATGACAGATTCCTTATTTTCCAAAGTGTTTTGTGAGATAGGCATTTCCTTTATAGTCAGTACATCAACACTAGTAGAAATGTACTAGAATGGTAGGAAGCCAAGAAAGATACAAAGAGAAAAATCTCAGAGAATAGCAGTCGTGAACTTTATATTTAGGCTGAAATTGGTGATGTACATGATTGCTCCATTTTTGTAGCTTCAGGCTAACTTGTTTCACCTTGGAGGGGAAAAATACATACACTTTCGTCATGAAGCCTCATCCTCATTCTTTATTGTCCTAGAAATAGTTACAACTAACATAAGTTATAGGCAAGAGTCATAAATAGAAAGGGAACAAGAACCAGGACTGTAGTTCCTAGATAGCGAGAGCTGGAAGTTTCTTTCTTTTTTGATATTTTTTCCCTTAGAATTTCTTATTCAGTGACAGAAGCAGTGACTGAACCAATGAATCAATGTTCCTTGGTTCAGTAAAAGAACTGGGGAATACCCTGCTGTTTAGTAAATATTTTTAAAGCAGAATTTCAGGGGAAATGTAAGTGAGATAACCAATGATTTGGTGGGAAAATTCAGGGCTTGATAAGAAGCCCAACAAAAGAGGCTGTCCTTGTTATTGGGAAGATGGGACAAGGTGATTATCACAGAAGTCAAGCAGAATTAGATAATGTACAGTACAGAATGAGAGGTGCTTGAAAAGGCTCTATGTGATCTATAGAATACAAGGAACCCCAGTGCAGAAAACCATGATAAAATAGAAAAGACATTGCTTAACGTTATAATAGATAACTTTTCACACCAAGTATTCTGCCTTGTATGAAAGTTAATGTTGGACACTTGGCCAAATAATGAATGACCCAATATAGAAAATTTTCTTACTAATTTTGCAGAGTTTCGATCATTTCACTGTGAATAGCAATTTTAGGAAATTAAGTTATATTCTTCCCAACAAATGCTATGCAAGTGAATTTAGAAACTTGTCTAATACCTACAAAGAGTGTTTGTTATTATACAACATGCTTTATTCTAATCAATTCCATAGTAAATTTGAAGAACTTCAACGTATGTGTAAAACTCATACATTAGTTGCAAGGGTTATCTACTTAATTAAACTCTTGCAATTTGATTCAAAGTAGAATTTTACTCAACTATTAGCAATGAAAGTTGAATTTCCCTAGAATCGTCTCTCTAAATTTGAAATACATGTTTCAACAGTGCTGTTAAGAGAATCTGCATGGAAAGCAATGTGCTCTGAGAACAACTTCAGGGTAAACTGTAAAATATTTTAGAAAATAAAAGTTACATTGGAGGGCCTTTCTAAATTGTTCTCTTAAAATATAGCAATAAAATTATTTTCCTTTGGAAATTGATGTCTTGTCTCTCTGTCCATGGGATGATATTATCTACCCTAGGCAGAAAATGTGCTTGAATTGTACCTGGTATTAGTTTAAGTGATTGTCTTTGATCTAGTAAAGCAGAGAGTCAATAGCTTCACAGAAAGTTTGAGAAAGAAAACATTTAAGCCCTATTTCCTTTCTTTGTGACTACCGTTCTGGAGTCACAATTTTGATACAATTTAGAAACATGACTAAGTGCAATTTAAGAACTATCTCCTAGTGTTGGCTAAGTGTGTTCGTCCATGCATTCAAATTTCCTGTACTTACCTAAAGAAGTAATTTCCATTCAGAGATCTATATACCCTCAAAGTCTATTGAGAGAAATTTAAAACAGGATTAAGATAGGGAACTAGAGAACTAGTCTTAGTATCAACTCTTTTCTTCCAATATGCGACAGAGGGTTTTAGTAGACTTTATTTCCTGTTTTTTCTTTCATTATAAAAATTGTGTTTGGTATTATTTATTGGCTAATAGAAGACCAATTGTGTTACCTATTTTTGAAGTAAAATTCTCAAAATCTTGGGCTTCGTGGCATAAGATTTATACTTAGTAAAAGATGAAAATTCAGGGAGCTACTATGGTAAAATAAAACATTGTTAAACACCCCAGCTTTGAATCTTAGACTCAATTCCTCATCTGTGGCTCTGACCACTACTCCTAAGGCAATCTATTTCTGTCCTAGAATTTTGGCCTTCTAGTCTCTCCAGAAAAAAAGTGTTTTGGTCGCATTTCTTTCTTGGCCAGTAGAGTTTAAAGAGGTTCTACACAGCTAAAGGAGTTCATAGCATATCCTGCCAGCTTGTGAAATAAGTATACTTTCTGTTAGGGAACAGATAACACTCTTAGGAGATGATGGAAGTGTTCAAACAAAGAACCACTTATAGGGCTATGAGCAGGGCAAGGAAACCAATTAAGTATGGGAAAGTGACAAAGTTTACCTTGTACCTGAAAGGGCAAGGACATGGGGTACTCATGACCACCCAACTTGAACCGTGGCACTTAATAGTGGCCACACAATGGGAGTGTTGATATATGAAACCACTGCTTAGAGATTACCTCCCCTACCAAGCCTTAGTCCCTACCCTACTGAGCCATAGCCTCCTCCTCTCTCATGTTGTCTCCCACTGGTACAATCAAATTGGAAATGAGTAGAAGTTTTCTTTGGTGATGAAGCTTGCAGAGCTCAGCTCAGGAGCATGGTGCTGGTGATGCAAATAAGGAGCACTATTCACAACCTCTGTGTGACACTGGGGGAAAGGAAGACACAAAGCACCAAGGTAACACCAAGGACCACTTTGGCAAAACACACAGTCATGAACCTAAGTCCAAAAGTGATTAGAATGTAGGGACCCTGGCTATGAAGAAGTATAGAGTAACTTGCAAGAATTTATCTCAATTGCATGTTCATTTTAAGCATGCATAGCCATCTTTCACATTCAGAATCCACTTCTTTTAAATAGGCCTGAAAAAAATATATATAAAATAAAAATTTTAAATAATAAATGTTATATTTTTATTTGCAGCACTTTTCAAAAATTTAGTTCTTTCATTGATACATTTTAGGTATACAATTCATTTACATTTATCATTGGGTGTTTGTACCTGTACATGATATATCTTGGTTCTTATTTTTTTTCCCCATTACCTGTGCAGACTGGTGCAACCACTGTGGAAGTCAGTATGGAGATACCTCAAAGAACTAGGACTAGAGGTCCCATTTGACCCAGCTATTCTCCTGCTGGGGATCTTCCCAAAAGAATTAAAAGAATCATACCACAGTGATATATGCACACCCATGTTCATAGCGGCACAGTTTGTAATAGCTAAAGCTTGGAAGCAGCCCAAGTGCCCATCAACTGGAAACTGGATAAAGAAAATGTGGTTTTTTTTCATAAAATGGAGTACTACTCAGCCATAAAGAGTGAAAAACTAGAGTCATTTATAGCTAAATGGGTGCATATTGAGGCCATACTCTTAAGTGAAATAAATAGGACACACGTGTAAATACTGAATAGATTCTCTAGTGTGAGAAACTGATAGTGTAAACAAGGGTTAAAATGATTAAAATGAATAATTGATAATTTGAAATAAGAAAAAAGGTCCAAAGACAAAGGAGTGAAGGGAGGGGAAGGGGAAAGGAAAAGAGGGAAAGGAAAAACTATAAGAAAAGAAAAAAAATGGAAGTGAAGGGCGTGCAGCACTTTTTATATATCCAATTCATTCTATCTCAGGTATGATGGTACAGTATTCGCTATTAATACTCTAGCTCAAATGATTTAAATATATTTGGATTTTTTTCTGATACTCTGGTTTTTCCTACAGAAATTCACTCTTACAGTTTGAATTTTAAGAAAGTAACACTTAAAAAATTCAAGAATCAAACTTTCAACATAATACCTATGAGAAAGTCTTCTTTAAAACATAACATTGGCTGGGAAATGATTTCAAAGGCAAAGGTTATACCTGAAGTCAAACAACGCAAGCATGTCATACATGTGAGTATTCTCCAACTCTATCATTTCTGTAAGGAAAGTGTCAGACCCTGAATAATATTTTCTTTGGGTACCCCATTAGACTGTTATACCTCTTTCTACAAGAACCCGAAAATATCACTTGCAAATTAGTTGGCAATATCTTTTCTTCTGTACTTTTTCTTCTGTATTTAAAGAAATGCTTATGAGGATGTTCCTCTTGTGTAAATAAAATGGAGGTACACATGCTAAGCTATTTTATCACTTTAAAGTAAACATAAAATCTCACAAATTATTGTGCATATTTTCTGCATTTCAAACCCATAAATTAGTCTCATGCTGTTGATAGGGCAGTATAAATTGTTTATGATGTAGTAAATGGAAGATACTACATATTTAAGAAAACATTGTAACACATTCTAGACTTACCTCATTAAGTACAGAGTCCTTTCCTTCTCACATAGCATAAAATTATAGAATTTTAAAGCTAGAGGGAGCTTTAGATCACTAAGTCCACGTTGTGTTTTTTTGTCTGACCTATTTTATTGAATCTCAACAATTTTATCTTTGTTGCATTTTGTGACTCTTTAAGGAAAGATTACTCCTGTCTATGTCACTTAGCTTTATTCTTCAGTGCATGGTATCCACACTGGTGATCTTTGGGTCGGGGAAATCTCAATTTCAAACACTTAGAGCAGTCAGCCAGGGAACACTATGAGTAAACCTGGCTAGGTGGTATTGGGGGAACGCTTCAAAAACACTGCAATCCATTCTAAAGAGGGAGTAGCCAGAGGTCAGTGCCAGATGATGAGAGAAAGGAAACCCTCCGGCTCCAATGCTGCTTGGTTTTCTTTCTCAAGAGCAGGCCCCATTTCTTAAAGCTTTCCATCATCTTTCTTTCTTCTTCTTTTTTTTTTTTTTTTTTTTGTACTGAGGGATCGAACTTGGGACCTTGCACTTGGGAGGCAGGCGGCAGCACCACTGAGCTAAATCCCTGGCCCTACATCCTCTTTCAGTAACACCAACCTGAGGACCATGCACATAGCACATAGACTTGAGAAGACATATATCCATGTCCTACCATTCTACTAAAGGTTCATGTCCATCTCACAGTGTGAAATGATCTCCAAAAAGGCCCCAAATCTTAACTCCCAATGTGGCTCCAAAGTCCAAATCCAAAGTCTCCTCTGAGATTCAAGGCAAACTGAACTATGAGACCCTATAAAAAGCAAAAGGAACAAGTTACATATTTCCAAGATAGAGTGGCACCTAGAAAGCATTCTCATTCCGAAGAGAGGCATAGGAAAATAGCAAGGAAAAATCAGAGTAAAACAATATTGAAATCCACTGAGAAAAACAGTAAATTCTGTAGTTTCATTTTTGCATTTGAGGCACACTGTGGGGTGGGTCTGGACTCCCACAGAGTTGGGCAGCCTTGCTCATATATCCTCATTGGTTCCAACACACACAGCCTCTGTACTGGGCCATGCTGGTACACAACCCACAGCTTCTCTCAAAAGGCATTGTAGTCTTGCCCTATCTTAGGGTTTCCATTGCAACATCAGCTTCTAGCTCAACCCTATGTACCACTTTACTAGGGAACATTTGAGAGTATTTGATTTTGCCACACTTGCTGCCTCTCAGGCTTTTCTTTGAGATCTTGGAGGGAGTCTTTATGACCTCATAACTCTTGCCTTCTACATGCCTATAAAAATAAGCATTATGTAGATGACACCAACGTCTGCCACTGGTATGAGTTCTACTTGGGTTCTACAAAGCTATAGCTGCAGGAACCTCAGAGTGCCTTGGAAAGTGAAGGGAATCTGCCCTGGGAGGTCTCGGAAACAAATCTGTATTTTACACTTTTGAGAATATCATGAGTGAGGGATTGCCAGTTTCTAAGATATCTGAGTACATGTTTTCTATTGTCCTAGTGAAAAGTATTTGGCATCTTTTTAATAGAACGATGCTGTACACCTTTCTTGACTGTACATGAAAACATGCTCCATTACTCATCAAGCTGCAAATCTTGCAAATTTCACAATGAGTTCTCCATTGCTCTCTAACACTACTCTAACCTTAAACAAAGCCGTAGCCCCAGCATAGCCTTAAACCAAGCCCTAACCATAAACACAAGCCTAATCCTAACTTAAACCTAAGCCTAAACCTAAACCTAACCCTAAAACTATGGCTAAACTATGACTAACTTTATTTATTTATTTTTCTTAAATTCTTTTATTGGTACATTTTAGGTAAACAATCCATTTACATTTATCGTTGGGTGCTTGTACCTGTACATGATGTATCTTGGTTCTTATTTTTTCCCCATTACCTGTGTGCCATTCACCCCCTCTACCCTTCCCTATTTACATAGACTTCATTTCCATTTTTTTTCTTTTCTTATATTTTTTCCTTTCCCTCCTTTCCTTTCCCCTTCCCCTCCCACTTCCCCTTACCCTTTGGAATTTTTCTTCCTATTTCAAATTATCAATTATTCGTTTTAATCATTTTAACCCTTATTTACACTTTCAGTTTCTCACACTAGAGAAACTATTAGGTATTTGCACATGGGTGTCTTATTTATTTCACTTAAGAGTATGGCCTCAATATGCATATATTTAGCTATAAATGTCTCTAGTTTATCATTTTTTTGGCTGAGTAGTACTCCATTTTATAAAAAAACCACATCTTTATCCAGTTTCCAGTTGATGGGCACTTGGGCTGTTTCCAAGTTTTAGCTATTACAAACTGTGCCGCTAGAAACAGGTGCACATATATCACTGTGGTATGATTCTTTTAATTCTTTTGGGAAGATCCCCAGCAGGAGAATAGCTGGGTCAAATGGGACCTCTAGTCCTAGTTCTTTAAGGTATCTCCATATTGATTTCCACAGTGGTTGTGTGAGTCTGCACTCCCACCATCAATGGAGAAGGGTTCCTTTCTCCCCACACCCCAAACAGCACTTATTATTGGTTAATTTTTTGATAGCAGCCATTGTTTCTGGGGTGAGGTGGAATCTCAGTGTTGTTTTCATCTGCATCTCTTGAATGACCAGTGATGTTGACCATTTTTTCATATATTTATTTGCTGCTTTTACTTCTTTGTCTGAGGAATGTCTGTTCATTTCAGATGCCCATTTTGGAATAGGGTCTTTGAATTTGGGGGGGGTCTGATTCTTTTCAGTTCTTTATATATTCTAAATAGTAGTTTTTGTCTGAGGTACAGCTGCTAAAATTTTTTCCCCAGATTGTAGGTTGTTTTTTTTTGCTCTGTTGGTGGTTTCTCTTTCAGTGCAGAAGCTTTTTAATAAGATGAGATCCCAGCTGTTGATTCTTTGTGCTAGTTCCCATGCTACTGACGTTTTGTTCATAAAGTCTTTTCCTATGCCAATATCTTCAAGAGTTCTACTTATCTTCCAGCAAGTTTAGTGTTTTTGTTTTAATATTTAGATCTTTAATCCACTTTGATCTTAATTTAGTGCATGGTGATAGGTATGGGTCTACTTTCAATCTTTGGCAGGTTGAAATCCAGTTTTTCCAACACCATTTATTAAATCTGCTATCTTTCCTTCAATGATGGTGGTTGGCTCTTTTGTCAAAGATGAGGTGGCTGAGTATGTCTGGAGTTGTTTCTGCATCTTCTAATCTATTCCATTGATCCTCGGGTCTGTTTCTTTGCAAGTACCATGTTGCTTTTATCACAGTAGTTTTGTGTATAGTTTCAATTGGGGATTGTGGTACTCCAGCCATGTTTCAGCTGGCTAGAACTGCTTTTGCTATTCTAGGTTTCTTCTGGTTCCAAATGAATTTTTGGATTGTTTTGTCTAGTTCTGTGAAGTATATTGTTGGAATTTCAATCAGCATTGCATTAAATCTATATAGTAGTTTTGGAAGTCTGGCCATCTTCTTCATTTAAGATTGGCAATTCATATGTATCTAGGAATCTGTCCATTTCTTCTGTGTTTTCCATTTTATTAGAGTACAGTTTCTCGAAGTAGGTATTGATGATCCTCTGGATTTCTCCTGGGTCTGTTGTGAGTTCACCTTTTTTGTTCTTAATTGCATGGATTTGAGCCATTTCTTTCCTTTTTTTGATAAGGTTGGGTAAAGGTTTATCAAGTTATTTATTCTTTCAAAACACTAACTCTTTGATTCATTAATTTTTGTATCATTCTCTTAGTCTCCATTGCATTGATTTCTCCACTGATCTTTATAATTTCCTCTCTTCTTTGAGCTTTGGGTTATTTACATATATATATATTTATTTGAGTTCTCTCTGTTTTCCTAATATTGACATTCACTGCTATGAATTTACCACTTAGAACTGCTTTCATTGTGTTCCATAGATTTTTGTATATTGTACTGGCATTATCATTTACTTGTAGAAACTGTCTAATTTCTTCTTTAATTTCCTCTGTGACCCATTGGTTGTTCAGGAGGGGGTTATTCAGATTCCACGTGTTTGTGGGGTTTTGTGGTTTCTTATGCTATTGATCTCCAATTTTATTGCACTATGGTCTGATAAAATACAGGGGGTAACTTCAATTCTTTTACATTTACTTAGACATGTCGTATGAGCCAGGATGTGGTCTATTTTGGAGAGTGACCCATGTGCATCTGAAAAGAATGTGTATTCTTATTTTGTGGGTGGAATACTCTGTAAACATCTATTAAGTCCATTTGTTCAATAGCTTGTTTGAGTTCTAGAGTTTTGTTGTAAATTTTTTGTCTAGATGATCTGTCTATTTGTGATAGTGGGGTATTGAGGTCCCCCACTACAATTTTATTAGTGCTTATTTGGCTTTTTATGTCCATTAATATTTATTTTGTATAGTTGGGGGCATTTGTATTTGATGCATATATATTTATGATTGTCATCTCTTCCTCTTTCATTGTTCCCTTCACAAGGATGAAGTAATCATCTTTGTCTCTCTTAATCAGTTTTGGTTTGAAGTCTACTTTGTCTGCAAACAAGATTGCTACACCTGCTTTTTCCTGGTTCCTGTGGCATGGAAAACTGTTTTCCATCCTTTTACTTTCAGCCTATAAATTTCTTTTTGAGTTAGGTGTTTTTCTTGTATACAGCATATTGTTGGATTTTGCTTCTTAATCCATTCTCCCAGTCTCTTTCTTTTGATAGGTGATTTGAGGCCATTAATATTGATGGTTATAATTGATAGATATTGACTCATCCTTGTCATGATGTTTTACTTTTGTTGGTTCTTTTATTTTTAATTTTTCCCCCTTTCCCTTTAGTTTCTTATCTTGCCTGTTGGCTGCCCTCTGATGGGCCTCATGGAGTTGTGACCTTCATTGTCTTTTTCTAGGATATTGCGTAGAATTGTTTAGAGTGCTGGTTTGGTGTTTGTGAAATTTCTCAGGTGTTCTTTGTCATGGAAGTATCTAATTTCCCCATCAATTCTGAAAGTTTATTTTGAACAATACAACAGTCTAGGCTGGAAGTTATTTTCTTTTAGGGCTTGAAATACTTCACTCCAGGCTTGCATTGACTTGAGGGTTTGTGTTGTGAAGTCTGCTGTGATTCTGATGGGCTTTCTTTTGTAGGTGATTTGTTTCTTTTCTCTTACTGTTTGTAGGATTTTGTTCTTCTGATGAGTTTCTGGGATCTTTACTATTATATGTCTAGGTGTACATTTTTTAATTGTGGCTAGTTGGAATCCTATTTGCCTCACTTATCCATATGTCCAATTCTCTACCTCTGTCTGAGAAGTTTTCAACTATTACTTCTTTTTTCAGTATTTTATGTCAATTGTACTTTCTTTTGTTTTTTCATAGACTCCTATCAGTCTTATGTATTCTTTGCATCACCTAGCAGCTGCTGGATTGATTTTTCATGGTCCCTTACTATTTTTAAGAAATCTCTGTTTTCATGGTTCTTAACCACAATCCTGTCTTCTATATCTGATATTTTATCTTCAGATTCCCTTAATCTACTGTGGATACTTTCAATGGAATTTTTAAACTCCTGAGTATCTGTTTGAATCTGTTTCATGGATTCCATTTCTTTCTCATGTTGGATGATCATGATTTCCATTTCTTTCTCATGCTGGGTATTCATGGCTTGTAGCATATTTCTGAGCTCATCTTTTTTTTAAATCAGTTTCTGTTCTAGAGCCTCTAATGATGTCTTTCACTCTGCTCACCATCTCTGTAGTTATCTGGGAGATTATTTCTGCTTTGAATTTTTCTACAGCCTCATTCATCTCTTGTTTTACTTCCTGTGGTATCAGTTCAGGGTATCCAGATGGTTGATTATCAGGCTTTTCCACCTCGTTTCCCCCAGAATTTACCTTTGGTGGGGTGGAAGTCTGAATTTGTGCCTTGCTTAAATGAGTTTTCATTTTGTTTTTGCTACTGTTCTTGGTTTAATTCTTAGGTTGATACTTTGAAATTGTTTATTGTACGTATTTTTGTTGTTTGTAATTAGAACCCTTATTGAATGTTTGCTTCTCAGAGGTGTCTTACAGACATAGCTTGTCTTTAGATTTTGAGTCTCTAATGATTCTGAGGCTATCTCATTTTTGTTATACCAGGAAGGACCACTAACTAGATCAATCACAATACCTTAGCCCAAGTGATACAATCAGCAACACCATAGCATCAAGTACATCTTAGAAAATGACAATTTGTGGTAGTTATTAATCTATCACCTTTAACTGTGTGAATTAAATCAAAACCAGGGACCCACCCAACATATGTTTATAGTGAATAAACTCTGCAATGTAGCAAATATACCCTTCAGGATAGGGAGTTAGAAGTAGTTGGGGAGGGAGGGTTAGATAGGTAGAACAATAAGGGAAGGTTACCAGTGAGGCCAGACACAGGCTAGTGAAGGAAAAAGAGAAAAAAAGAAAAATAAAGAAAAAATCCAAATTAGGGCCATAATAGGAACAAAAAGGGAGATGAAGAATAATGTGGGATAGCAAGAGAGTGAGTGTGAGAGGGAGAGAAAGGAAAGAGAAAATAAAGAAAAAAAAAAAGAAGAGAAATAAAATTTTGAAAAGAGTAGGAAAAAAATTAAAATAAGAGCATAAAAACCCTAATAATAATAATTTTGGAAATAAAAAAAATGAAAATGAAGGGCCTCCTTCAGGGTATGTCTCTTCTGTCATAATAGTCAATGTGGGCAGCAGTGTGCAGATATAAGTCAGTGGGTCTCAGCAAGCCAGTTGCAGACCCGTGGGATTCAGGCAGATTTCTGGTGGCAAGTCCCATGTTGAGTTCCTTGTCCTCCTGTAGGGTTGAACTGTGCAAGGCTGTACTGCAGGTTCCGACTGCCCTTCCCCTGAAGATAGTCCACGTTCTGATGGGAGGTGATGATGCCTCCAACTTACTCAGTACAGTGGTCTGGTATCCCCTGTGTCTTTATAGTTTGGAACCAGGTAGTGGTACAGCCAAGAGGCCAGAGGTGTGGGGGGGGAGTGGGGGGTGTCCTGTAGGTGCTGCGCCACTAAGTGGATCACTGCTGTGGGTGTGGTCAGTGGCGAGGGGTCCTCACCTTCTGGCTGGTTCCCGCCTGTGTGCTTGGCATGGGCTGGATCTATGACTAACTTTAAACCAAACCTTAACCCTAACTATAACTGTAACTGTAACTAACCCTAACCTTAACCCTAACCATAGTCCTAGCTCTAGTCCTAAAAATAACTTTAAGCTGAGCTCTAAACTACCACAAACCCAAACAATAACCCTAACCCTAAATTAAAACTAATTCTAACTTAAACATAAAAATAAACCAAACAGTAACTCTAAACCTAACAAAAAACCCCTAACACTAAACCTAGCCTTAGCTCGATACATAGCCCTAAACCAACACAAACTATAACATTAACTCTAAATCTAATCCTAAACCTAATCCTAACCTTAATCTACCCCTAAACCTAAAAGTAATGCATAACCCTAAGCCTAACCATGAGTTTAAGTCTAATGTTAACCCCAAACCCATCCCTAACTCTAGCCCTAGCACTAATGCAAACCCTAACTCTAACGTTTCCCTACCCCTAACTCTAAGTCTAACTCCAAACATAACATTAAAAATAGCCCTAGCTGTAGTCCTTAGCCAAACCATAAACATAGGCCAAACCTAAACCATATCCTCAAAGCCTAACTCTAACTGCAAACCAAACCAGAAACTAAACTTAAACGTAAACATAATCCTAACCCTAACCCTATCCTAAAGTAACCCTAAGGTAAATTTAAGTCAAAACTTAACCTGAAACTTAGACCCACATATAAACCTATCTAACAATAACTAACTGAAACCTAAACCTTAGATGTAGCCTTAGCACTAATACTAGTCTTAATCCTAACCCAAACCCTAATGCTAAACCTAAATGCTGACCCTAATGCAAACCACAATTCTAAGCCAAGTACTAAGGTAACAGTATCCCTAAAACTAACCCTAGTCATAGCCCTAGCCCTAGTCTTAGTCTTAACTCTAAACCTAATCCCTAACCTGAGCCTTACACACAACCCTAACTTGAGCTCAAACTGAGCTCTAACCCTAGCCCTAAATCCAAACCTAACCCTAACATTAATGGTAAGCCTAATCTAACTGCAAGCCTAAACCTAACTTTAACCCAATCCTAAATTAGCCCTAACCCTAATCCTAACCTTAGCCTTATCCCTAACTCTAAACCTAACCCTAACCTTAATATTACTCCTCATTCTATCCATAGCACTAACCTTAAACTTACCCATAACCCTAAGCCCAACTCTAACCCTAACCCTCAACCCTAACTCTAACCACAACCCAGATGCTAACCTTAACCTAACCTGAATCTTAATCCTATGATTACATAGCCCGAACCCTAGCCCTAGCCTTAAATCTAACCTAACTGTAATCCTAACCCTAAAACTGAATCTAGTCCTACCCTTGATCCTAATCCTAATCCTAACACTAACCTTAACCCTAATCCTAACACTAACCTTAACCCTGATTCTCACTCTGACCGCTAAACCCAACTGTAATACTAACTTAACCTGAACCCTAAACCTAAACCTAATATAAACACTAAGCCTAACCCTATTCTGTAACCCTAACTCTTAACAAAACTCTAACCCTAGCTCTTAACCAAACTCTAACCTTAAACCCAACCCTAAGCAAAGAGATAGAGGAAGAGACAAGGACTTTATAGTCTTCTTGTAGGATACAGCCCCAATGGCTAAAAGCTCTCACTAGGCCTGATCTGATGTCTTAAAAATTTTCAATACAGTACCTCTCAGTAGAGTCAAGATGAGAACCAAGCACTAAACATATAAGCTTTGTCTATTTTATCCTGTACATCTTCTACATTATTCCACACAGACTGACTCCAGGTAAAATGAGTTTGTACCAGGTAATTTTGACCATGAAAATCTTTGTCCTGATGTTTTGGAGACTACAGAAATGTGAGTGGAAATGGAATCACCATAACCCCTCAGAGATTATCTGTCAATTATATTTTCTAAAAAAAAATCCTGACACACCTCAGTTCTCTCCCTACTACAAAATAGATACCCAATAAGTATTTACTGTAATTAGTAGTAGTATTGCTAGTTTTTAGAGTCACTAAGTTAGTCTGTTACTATTATTCCTTGCCTGAAGTATTGCAATAAACTAATAAATTATATTTTGTATCCAGACTTGCATTTTAAATTCCCCAGTTTATTTCTGCACTGTACACATGGTATACCAGACAAAAATCTCCTATCTCACACCATATTCTTTGGAATGTGGATATCCTGACTTTAAGTTTTATAATTGTTCTTTCTGTCTACCCACAGGGCCCTTGGCTGTGCTGGTCTCTCTGATCTGATCAGCATAGCCATCCTTTTATTCTATCTCTCTAATCATCTTCTGATTGTCCTTTTTGCCTTACTTCCCTTGGGCGCCTCCCTGATGTTCCTGCACTGAGCAAATTCCTCCCTGTTGTGCCATACCCTCTTATGGAAGCATTTACTTTGCTTTTGAAACACTAAGTATAACTATAATTTTATATATACTTATGTGAATCTTTGATTTATGCCTCTCTGCTTCTAGACTGTAAGGTCTGTGAGGGTGCAAACTATTTACATGTGATACATATCCACTGAATTAATGAATAGGACTCTATAGTTGTCTATTGATAAAAAACATAATAGGGTGATAAAATCGCAGAATGATTAAAAAGAGCACTATTCCTTCCTTTTAAAGTTATGTTGTTTTCAGTGTCTTCAATTTGCAGATACAGTTTTAGTATTCATGTAGATTCTCAAGAAGTTAGCAGAATTTTTATATTTAGGGCCTCCAGAAGGATTGGGGCTTAACTGTGTAATATCTACAGGTCAGACTAACAGTATCTGTAAATCCACTATTTGATTCTCCTTAATCCCCATTAGAAAGCAGGTTATAATTGTTCAATTCAAAAATGGGTGCATTGTGACTTATGTATCCATTGACAAATGAAAACATTATTCATATGTGCACAAATTCACATGAAACAAAGAAAGCCTAATGAAGATTAATATCAGGATCTACTTTCTGGCTTTCAAATATATTATTTCTGGAGTTATCGTGTAAGGGAAGAGGTGGAAATTCTATCCTCTAAACTATTAAGACTCCACGAAGAATGGATTAGAAAGCACTCTAGGGACTCATCTTTCATGGATTAGGAGTGGTGTTGGTCATGGGTTTTATGATATAATCAGGGATCTATGTCCTAAATTTTAGCAAGAAGGAATAGTAAGACAAAGCAAAGCCAATGGAATAGCTTTAGTTATTGTTTAACAGTGTTGTAGAGTAAAATAGTTGTATAATATGGAAGAAGGATTAACATACTTTGTTAACCCTGGTGTTTTTTGTGAACTGACAGAAAACCTCTGGCTCCTCTTGGCAGATGTTACTGTACCATGAATTCATAAGCCTGATGTGTATTCTTCAAATGAGTCACTATGGTTTGTGATATCCTGTGTTCTTTCCCAGTCTTGAAACCTATCTTAGTTATCTGCATTTTCAGGGACCAGCACAGGGCCTGTGACAAACAAAGATGGCATTGTGTTTGTAGGTGACATGAATGAAGGGATAAAGAGGTACACAGATGGATGGATCAATCTATGGATGAATGGATGATGTTATACATTATCATTCCTGGGAATTACTTGAGTAACTATAAACTTGGAAAATAAATCCCAAACTTAGCTATCATGGTAAATTCTTTTCATATCTTTTATACCTCTTTTTCCTGACCTTTTTTCTTTGTCTCATTTTCTTTCATCTTTCCCTCAGAAGAGAAATTTCTGATGTTTCTGTGTTAAGTACTAAGATTTATCCACTTTAATACATCAAAACTTTATTCTGACTAATACAATCCAGAGGGCTTTTGTATGCTATTTTTTAAAACTTTTGACATAGCTTGTGTTAGTAAGTATTGCTGCACATGTTTTCCAAGTTGGAAATGGTGGAGAGGAGATAACTTTTAATTATCTTTGAACTAGGCAGCTTAACGGTTAAACCTAGTACTCAGAGGGTGGCATAGAGAAAATCCATTTTTGCCTTGTTTTTGAAAAGCCAGCATCTAGTCTCTGAGCCAGCATAAAGCATTTTATCATGTGAAATCTCCTTTCAACTTCACTAGTATATAAAGAATGGGTGCGCAAGAGATGAACTAAAAAATAAAGTTTAAGGCATCTAAGACATTCCTTCAGATATTTTTGCTAATATATTGCAACAGTTACACAGCACAGCAATGTAACTTTCCCTTTCTGAACGCGATGATATTGTTACTTTCTTGTTATGTACTTGTCTTAAAATTGTTTCCTTACTTTAACTTGTAAAGCATATTTTAAATTTGTCTCCCTCAAATGATATTGTAATGATTAAAATGTTAATTTTCAAGTTATAGAATTTAATTATACCTACCATGAGCCTACGATGTGGCTATTTTCTTCATTCTGAAGATGAAAATACAGAGGCCTGGTGATGTTATCATTTACTTAAGATCACTTATAGAGTATCAGGACTCAGATCTTTCTAATTTTAGAGCACGTTTTATGCTGAAATACATTGTTTTTTAATTTCAGAGGAAACTTTTCCTACCTGAAATCTGTATCCAATTTCATCTTTTTTTTCCCATTAAGTTTATTGGTACATTTTAGGTATAAAATACAATTACATTCACCATTGGGATCTTGTACCTTTAAATGAGTATCTTGGTTATTATTTTTTCCCCCTTCCCCTGCCCTCCCTTCACCCTCTCCACCCTTCCCTATTTGCAAAGGCTTTGTTTCCATTTTTTTCCTTTTTTCATATTTTTCTTTTCCCTTCTTTCCTTTCCCCT
>NW_004624734.1:14938575-14983432 GCF_000247695.1 Heterocephalus glaber
GAGTCCAGGTGGTTGAGTATCAGATTGTTCCATCTCGTTTCCCTTTGGGGTTGCTGTAGGTGATCTGGTTGTCTGTTTTTGAGGCTTGTTTACATGTCTTCTCATTTCCCCGGGGGGGGGCGGGGGGGTGCTTCTGGCACCCGTGCTGCTCACCTTCTCTGCCCTAGGGGCTTGGGATGGCGACGGGGAAGCTTCCTTCTGGGTGCTGGGACGAGTTCAGCTTCTCTCCAATTTCATCTGTTTTGAGAGTAAGTAAAAGCCTTTACTACAAGTTAGCTTTGCCTTTTACTCCACAACTGGTAAAAAATTAAAATAAAAGTATCCAAAAATACAGGTAATCTACTGATGTCTATGGTTGTAAGTAATATAAGAAGGAGGGGTCAACTGGAAATTAAGGAAAGCAGACTACTCTGGTCCTGTGGGACATTCTTGAAACAGATTTGCTGTAATCCCTCTCTCAGTGTGGACAGGCAATGTGAAAGGCAAAGTGATAACTACATATCTATAGGGTAGAGAGCAGAACAAATCAAATATGCCCCTTCCTATATTGTGTCTATTTCCCTGATTCTGTTTATGCCTTGTTGCCATGAATAGTTAATTTTTACACTTCCTTCAAAGCTACTTTTATCCTCACAACTTTCCACTCCAGCTTTCTTTGAAAACCCATTTAATGTGTGTACAAGCTCTTAGGACATTTACCATTTTAAATATTTATAATAATTAATTTTTGTTATGACTATCTTATTTTCCCTGGTTAAATTGTAAAATTCTAAAGAAAAAGGATTGTGTCTTATTCAAGTTTGTTTTTATTTGACATAACATGTGGTTTGGAATATTTCATTCAAGATATTGCCAATAAATTTTGTGAATTTAATTATATCTTACATTTAAACAAATATATTTCCTTTTGTGTTTACAATGACAAAATTCTAATAAATATTTTATAACGATAGGTGAGTTTTTCATTGAAAGTCACCTGGCTTTCAGTCCTGGATCAATGCTATATCAAAAATTATACCTGAAGGCCACAGATTTAGCTCAGTGGCACTGCATCTACCTTGTAAATGCAAAGCCCTGAGTTTGATTCTCAGTACCCCCCCAAAAAAAATTATACCTGAATTAGTGATGTATTCTCAACAAAGGATACACTGAAAATATAGACCTTTTAGATTCAATAAATAACATTTTTTTCAACTGGAAGGGGAAATATTAGCAAAAGGGAACCTAATATGTATTTATAGACAGTCCCAAATATGCATGCTGAATCTGTTTAGAAATCAGTTAATATTTTCAATATTATGCTTATCATCCAATTAATAAACATCTAATATATTCAACAGCAAATATTCTTAGAGGGCCCTAAATTTTTCCAAAGAATATGTCCTATGGATCTTTAAAATATATCAGTATCAAAATCTCCTGTAAATTTAATGACAGGGACAAAATACCTGAGGTCCACAACTTAAAGGAGGACAAATTTTACTTGACTCACACTTGTGGAGGATTCAGTTTATGGTTGGCTGGCTTCAAAGAAGAAATGGCATGGTCATGATAGAGCAATAATACACAATAAGATAGGCCCTTGCCTTGCCTCCATGTTTTGTTTTTTTTTTTCCACAAAATGTTTGTTGCAGAAATGTAACAGTTTATGCTGCTGGGCAGAGCTCCTGCCCAATGTATCAAAATATTTTGTGACTATTTGATCTTTCAGAAATGTTGTATTAAGCTGTGTCTCCTCACAAGAATGTTCCGTTAAACTCTGACCCCTTACTTGAATGTTCTGTTAGGCTCCGCCCCATTACAAGAATGTTTTGTTTGTAAATACCGAATAGTTTTTCTAGTGTGAGAAACTGAAAGTGTAAAAAAAAAAAAAAATGTTTTGTTAAGTTCTGCCCCCTTACAAGAATGCTCTTTTAAGCCTCACCCCTCCACTTTAAGAATGTTCTGTAACCCTGCCCCTCTGCTTCAGGAATGTCCTGTGATTCCACCCCCCTGGATCAATGAGCATGCTTGCCTACCATGTAGATCCCTATATAAAAGGGCTCTCATTTCTGGTAAAGTGCCCAGGCTTCAGTATGAACTCCTCTGAGCCTGCCGGAATAATAAAGGTTTTTCTCCACCTCTTCCAGTAACCATCAGATTTTTGAGTCTTCAAATTGTAACACTGTAACTCTTGGCTGTGCCTCAGAGCTACCACACTTGGCTAGAGCACTGAACTGTTCTGCTTTGCCACAACAGTAGAAGAGCATGGTAGACAAAATTTGCTCATTTTATGTCAAGCAGGAAGTAGAGAGAGAAGAGAGGGTCTAGCATAAGAATATGCCATCCCAGGTCATATCATCAGTGACCTGACCCCATTATCCAATACCTTCCTAATGTCCCACCTCTGAACACGTGAGACTTTGGGAGGCATTCTAGACCTAAATAAATCATAATACTGTGTGACTGGCTCCCAAAAGATTCATGCCCATCTCATTGTTTAAAATAAATTTTTTCCATCTCTAACACTCAGCAAAGTCTTAACAGTTTCAGTATTGCTTAAAAATCAAAGCAAGTTGCATAATCTCAAGGTACAATGACACTGGGTAAACATTTCCACTACAAAAAAGGAACAATATTGAGGATAAAAATTAATCAGATAGAAGCAAGCCCAACCAGCAAAGAAAATGTTAAATCTTGTAGCTTCATGTTCAGCAACCAGGACATGTTGTGATGAGATTGAGTTCTGAAGGACTCAGGGAGCCCCACTGCTGTGGCCTTGGTTTGTGCAGCCCACATGGCCTTTCTCTTGAGCTGGCCTAGTTTATTGCTTATCCTTTTCCTCAGGAGACAGTTTTAATTCCCAGCATCTCCAACTTCCTGTGATCTTCACTGCACTTTTGGCTTTACTCTCATAGCTTCTCACTTCACTCTCTTAGGGACACATTGCTCGGCCTCCCAGGCCTCCAATACCCCACAATTCTTACATTCTGCATGTCACAAAGTCACTACCACATGGGTGATTCTAAGCTGTACGTCCAGCTCAAGCAATAGACTGAGCCCCTTGGGCCAAGTCTGCAGTGTCTCATGGCTGATCTTAGGGAAACACTTCAGGAGGTGGTCTGAATAAGCAAAACTCCCTCCATCTTCAAACAAATTCTTTCAAAGAATTAGCCTTTTAACATCCTTGAACCTATGATATGTGAGGTCTGGCCATTTCTTGAGATGCCCTCTAGACATCTTCCTACTGGCTGGTTCAAAAGTATTTGGCCTCTTTTCAGTAGTGCAAGTCTCTTCAGCAACCACACCTACTTTCTTCCAACATTATACCTGGTGCTTTTTGGCCCCAAATTTAAGTTTTTCAAAATTTTCTGCTCTATCTTCTACCCCTAATTCTTACTATAAATTGGGATTAAAGCTGCCAGCGCTACCTATATTCCAATCTGAATGTTAGGGTGCATAAATTTTCCTCTGCCAGTTTAGTTAGTCCACTGTCTTTAATTTCAGTCTCCTGAAAAATGTAGATAAATTTTGGGTCAGGGCATAACACACATGGCCCGTGGTCTGATGGTCAATGAAGTCCTGTTCCCAACTGAAACTTCTTGAGACTTGCCTTTACTGTCTACATTCCTTTCAACATTCTCCAACTGGAATCAACCACTCAGCTCTGTTTATGACATTGTAAAGTTTCTCCAGACCACATTTCTAGAATATTCCAAACTCTTCCTGTCAAATAGTTCCAAAGGGTTTTGTACCACACAATCAGATACGGTCAAGGCAACAACCCCAATTGGTACCAATTTTCTGTATAAGTCAGCTTTCCTGTCACTGGAAAAAAACCAAACAGCTTATACAACTTAAAGAGAAGAGATTTTTTATATTAGTACAAGTTTGAAGTGATTTATTATGGGGGATTTGGATATGCACATAACACTTCTTAGTACATGTATATAACACATCTTAACTCTTCTTGTTTTATTTTTCATCTCCTACCTCGCCTCTCCCTCCATACTCTCTCCAACTCTTGGTCCCCTTCTCATTTGAAAAAGCTCTATTTTCATCATTTTCTCTTTATTTTTTCCCACCCCCATTTCCTTCCATCTCCCATCTTTTTTTCCCTATCCATTTGAAAAAGATCTTCCTACTACCTATTAATCTATCTTCTATCTGGTATATGTATAGCTACATCTATATCTATATAGGTATATAAGAGAATCTATATGATATTTAAACTAATTAGTACAACCCCTGTGGAAATCAGTATGGAGAGTCTGCAAAAAAAGTAAGGCCGGGGATTTAGCTCAGTGGTTTCACCACATGCTGCGCAAGTGCAAGGACCCGAGATAGATCCCTGGTACAAAAAAAAAAAAAAAGTAAAAATTGAAACACCATTTGTCCCAGCTATTCCCCTTCTAGACACCTTCCCAAAAGAATTAAAGTCATCATATTACTGGAATTCACACATTTCCATGTTTATAGCAGCACAATTCATAATAATCTGGAAAATAGCCTATATGTCAATTGACAGGTGGATGGATAAAGCAAATGTAGTATTTATGCACAATAAAGTACTACTAAGTCATAAAAAGGATAAACTTAAAGCATTCTTAAGTAAATTAATCCAACTTAAGAGCATAATATTAAAGGAGGTTTTATTTTCATAATGGTTTATGGACATTCAGTTCATGGCCAGCTGGTTACAAGGCAGAAACAGCTTGATGGAAGGGCATGGTAGAGTAAAGCTGCTTACTTCTTGGGAGCCAAGAAGCAGAGAGAGAAGGGAGGTGGTGTGGAGGGTGTTACACCCTCTAAAGGTACATATATTCCCAGAACACACTTCTTCATTCCAGGGACCACCTTTTAATAGCACATTTAGTTATTAACTCATTAATGGATAGATAAGTCCACTGATGAGTATAATGTTCCCATCATCCAATCAACTTCGAAAAGTCTTCTCCTTAAACAATGAGACTTTTGGTGGACTTCTACATCTAAACCATAAAAACAATGTATGTGAATATTGGTAACTGGTTTAAATAAAAACAGTGATGTATGGCTGAAATTTAGTTCCTTAAAAAGTATTCACGGGCTCAATTTCAAATTTAGAATCCATTAAAATAGCACATTGTGGTGTTGTGACCCCTAGTTTTATTAGATAATTAATAAATAAATGAAATGAAAAATTTTAAATTTGTGGATGTCAAAGTCTATAACTTTTCCCTATACTTCACACAGTTATGAAATGGGACCACAGAGAATACAGAGATTCATAAAATATAAACATTCCTGAGAACACCTATAGCATAGACTAAAGTGTAGAAAGCTTTAGGGTTTCTTTGAAAACATCATTAACTCTAGAGAACAATAGTGAAAGTCTTCATGGAAAAACAGAATTCATGTAGGGGCATCAAGGACAGGCAGAGTATAAAATACGGATTAAAAGTTAATCCAATAAATACAGGAAGAAATGCTCAAACTTGGCGCCAATTAGAGCAATGCAAATTAAAACAACAGTGGGATTTCATCTTACTCCATAAAGAATGACCATCATGAAGAAATCAAATAACAACAAGTGCTGGAGAGTCTTTTGGGAAAAGGAACCAGTCTACACTGTTGGTGGGAATGTAAACTAGTGGAACCACTTTGGAAATCAATATGGATGTTCCTCAAGACACTAAAACTAGAAATCCCATTTGACCCAGCTATTCCCCTCCTACATGTCTTCCCCAAAGAGTTAAAGACATCAGGTATGCACACATCACTGTATGCATAGGTATGCATATGTCACTGTAATAAGTGTAATAAGTGACATATGCGTACCTATGTTTATAGCAGCACAATCCATAACTGCTAAATCTTGGAAGCAGCTTGTATATTCATGAGATGAGTTGATAAATAAAATGTGATATTTACACATAATAGAGTGCTACTCTGCCATAAAGCAAGATTAATTTGCCATTTACTTGAAAATGGATACACTTTGAGACCTTATTAATGTTAAGTGAACCAAAAAAAAATCAAACACACAAGTTTAAATATTATGTGGTTTCTTCTATATAAGAAATGCAAATTATAAATACAGAGCAAAATTAAAGATATATTGAGGAAGTAGGAAGATAGATCTTTTTCAATGTGAAAGAGATAAAGAGATGGAGGGAGGAGGAGGGAGAGGGGTTGAAAAAAGAAATTAAGATGTGTTATGCATATGAACCAACTTCACACAAGGAATATAAACATTATCTACTGCAAATATGTACTCATAAAAATTAATAATGAAAAGAAAGCAAGACTCAGAAATGGAAGGAACTACACAGAAAGCTGTGAAACAAAAGTATAGCGAAAAAAATCCAGATTTAGGTGACTTTCAAACTCTTTTTATAAGTTTTGGATCTGCTCACTGTTACTCCTTCATCTCTTTGTGAACTCTTTGCTTAAGTTAATCTACCTATGCAGCCATGAGGAAATATGTTCTCAAAGCATCATACCCCAAGAGATATATTCTTGTTAGAAGACTAGCGTCATTTTATTTTGAGACACTATTTCTTGCCGTTTCTTAATGGATTTAGAATAGGATATGACTCCTACATACACTGTAATAAATTACATCTTTAAATATATTTATAGTAGCTTCAAATGATGATCATTTTGAAAGTATATATTTGAAAGTATATATTAATAAGTATATATTTAATAATAAAGTATATATTTAATATATATTTAAATACATTTAAATAAAGTATATATTTACTAATAAAATAATAAAGATTTAGATGATAATTGACACAACTATTATGCATCTGTACTGAATTATTTTGATCTTTTGCTGTTCTAATAGGTCTAAGTTTTAGAAAAATTTTCTGTGGACAATCTAACACTTCAATTAGGACAAAAGAGGCTATTAGCTGAACATCAAATGATTCCATTTTTTTCCCTATAAATCCACAAGGAGGTAAATAAAGCTTTAAAAAGCTTTACAGTACAATATTATCAAAAAAGAAAAAAATTATATTGACATCTGTTAACAAGTCACTGTGATTTTAAAAACCTAGAAATGTAATTCCAGCATGATAGCTTACTATCATAGACATTTAATACAAAATATATTTGAAATGTATTTTGAACACATTTCAATAACAAATGTATTTTCTCATCTATTTTACCCTTTTTTGCCTGGGATAAAAGGGAAGGTACAATTTACTTAATGGAAAGGTAGGAAAATTTCAAACATTGAGAACTATTTTATAACTAGGATTGGGTCTCTGCTTCCAACATACAGCTGGTCTCCCTCCAACCCCTCCTCCAACCCCTCCTCCCCTGGATATGAATGCATGTGCCATTCAGTGTGCTTTCCCATGTCTTGGACATTTTGGCATAGCCAAGTTCTGGGGAGAGCTGAGATATTATTAAGACAATGCTGAAGTCTTTGAGGCAGTCACTTCATACACGACAAAATAATAAAGAGACAAAACAATAAATTCATGTTGTAATCGGAAGGGGTTCATTCATTCTTCCTCTTATGTTTATTTTCCATTGCTTGTCTGAGGAGGATGGCAGCTCACAACTGTAATTCACATTCTTCACTTAAGTCCAGATTGCTCCTGGCCACAGCTGGAGGTGTATTTATTGTGTCAGCAAGAATTTAGCATGCTCCGAGTGTGACCTGCCACTGGATAAATGTAGCTTAGCCTTCTCTCATGGAGCTATGACCAGCATGGTATAAAGCAGTACTCAACATGAAAGTCCATTTTTAGAGAATTAGGGGTTATTTGTGGCTAGACTTTTTAAGTTCCAGCTAAAAACATTTTATCCTTAAGCTTTGCAATTAGAAAGCAAAGTTCGGTTTGATTTTTATAAATTGATTTACCTGTACCTACCTATTGTTTAAAATCTTCTAATTTACTTCTAATTTTCTTTATTAACTGATGTGGGATAATAGAAATGTTACACATCTTAAATTATATATTTGAAGCATTTTATTTTTAAACCAAGAAACTCATTTAGGAAATTACAAAGTCAGGCAATAATATCTTGAATGGTTTTATTTTTGAAATTTAATAACATAAAATATATGCTGTTTCAATCTCCAAGAAGTTTCCAGCGAATGCTAGTAAAAAAGGTCTTGCCTAAATTCTTTTCCTTGTTTATTTACACAGAAGTAAAAGCTCATATAAAAACCATATTGACATTTCAAAGCTTCTTCACCCATATTATTTACACTTTTTGGTTTACTGAGTTTCATTAAAACTAATCTTTTGATCTTTTGTTTAGCATCTTAAAGTTATTGGACTGAAAAATATGTCACCTTCACATTCCATAATTAACTGTTACAAGATTTTGACACCCAGTGGAGCAGTATGCACTGGGGAAAAGAGATTTATTAAAGTTTAATAAATGATTTATAGTTGCATTTCCTACTGAAAAATGAAAGTTTTACAACCATCAATCTGAAGAACATCATCTTTTTCTCTGAGCTGAGATGTATAATACTTGTAAAGAAATATAATAAAAATACTGGGAATTTTTGGTCTATTTCCATTTATGGATTTTGAAGGTATTTACAATTATCAGCTCTAATTTCAATGAATCATTGTCATTGTTTTGCTTCCACGTATACCAATTCATGTCATCTAAAGAAATCATAGAATTAAGCTGCTTATTTTCTGACCTATTAGAGGAAGAAATTATATGATTAATATTACAAGGAACAATAATTCACAAAGCACTTGTAGCTTACTTCTAAACTCACTATCTCTGTAGACAATGAAAAATATTTACCATAAGGATGTAATCAGATATGGCATCAGTGTATTTAAAACTATTATCTCACTAGTTGTGCAACCATACTTTATCTACATGGCTAGAAGCATTGTTAGATTTTGTAAGTATAATACAGATCACCCAGTTAAATTTGTCTTTCAAAATATGATTAGTTTTTAGAATGGTATATTTCTTATATGTAATATATTTACGCTAAAATTATTCCTTGTTTATCTGAAATTCACATTTAGCAATACATCCTTATTTAGTTACATAACTCTAGGAAGAAATATTTAAGGTGCTTTCATCTATGTGGCACTCAGTCATCTTTCAGAAGAGTTTTAGGAGATAGAGAACATGTAGATAAGAATGAATACTCAAGAATTAAGGTTGAAATCCCCATGAAAGCATACTGGGATTTAAAGTTCCTTTCTGATCATCTCAGAGCAAAGATCTTGATAGTTTCACAGAAATGCCCCTTGGAAAAAAACTCATCAAAGAAGATAGAAGTAGCATGAAACAAAACACAAGTGTAAGAACAAAAAAATAATGTATTCCAAGTGTCTTCTTTTTCCATAGTTGAATCATTAGAAAGCTAACTGAAATTCTACCATAAAATCACCATAAAATTCACTTTATCACTGACGATGACTGAATTAACCAGGGAGAGTCTGTTCAAGAAGTAATGCCCGTTTCCAACCGCAAAATTAAAAGCCAAGGTTTTGACAGATGTTAGGAGAAGTTACATTATTTGGACCTAAATGATTTCATCCTAATTTTAGTTTCCAGTCGCTGGTTATAGAATCTTTACAATTTAGGCACCTTGACTCATTATAGTGCTGTGCATCCACTGTTTCTCATGTCTTATAAATGGTGCATTAATCAGAGGCAGAAAAGAGAAAAGGTGTCAGTTCTGGAAAGGAGCAAGGTAATACAGGTCGTTGTTAAATTTAACAACTTAATTTACTGGTGACTATTTTAAAGTACTGACTTTATCCATTCATTAATTTTTTAAAATGCAGACATGTTTAATTCCTAAATATATTTTTCCTTCTTTATAGATACAGTGTGCACCCCACCACCCTTACCTTAAAATGCCCTTATTTAGCTAGTTGTATTAGTGGACTGGAGTAAAGAATATATTTGTTAACTTTTCCCCTTATTTTCTGTTTTAACAGTCATGAAAGGACAAAAAATATTTCTAATTTGTTTTGTTCCTTTGTGGAATGTATTTCATTTTCTGCATCTATGCAATTCTTTTTCTAGTATTGTAAGATCTATCCACATCAGGCATTCTGGTTATAGAAATTTTATGGGCCATATACAATTCATTTAATTCTCTGCATATATGTCGGGTAGTTATCATAGAAGAAGTACACTGTAAGCAAATCTTCAGCTGAAAAGATGTCACTGTTATTTCTTATTTTAAAGACATAGACCTTTATCATTAGTAAGGGAAAGTGTATATTACTTTATACTGGTTAACATTTTATTTTTATTCCTGCATTTTTGGTCAGGGAGGTATCTGTTCAATTGAAATTCTCTAATAAGACTTTAAAAATAACACCTACAGAAATGACTGCATTTTCTCCGATTCAAGTGCCACTCACCTTCCTTCCTCTTTACAGATTGATGGAAAGGTTTTAGAAACTTCTGGAACACCTCAAGTCACATTTAGGAGAGTAATGGTAGGATATAAGAACACTTACAAAGCAAAAATTATAGGAGAAAGCAAAAGAAATGAGGGGTTTGTTAATGAACTTGCTCTGTTTTCTATTTAATAAACTGATATTAGATCCTATGGCCCAAGCGAGGTGTGCCTATATTTCCCCATCTCTGTCTTGATATATAGCACTTAACATAGTGACATAATGGTATTACACTTGGCTACATGTTTGTATCTTACTAGGTTGTTCATTAAGAGTAATGTCTTCTTAAACTTTATATTAATGGTGTGCACAGGAGCACCTGTCATGTAGTAGGAGCTCAATCAGTATTTTTAAAGTAAGAAATCAATTGGTAAAGTTTTCAGATATTCAGATTTCACAGATATTCATTCTGGAACATCTTATCTACCCTCAGATATCCTACCATAGTTTCAACTGAAAGAGACCCTAAAACTGTTGAGTAGTGTACTTAACTGTGCCCTTCAGTTATGATATATCAATTTGACTACTGGGCAGATTAGTAAATACCTGGTAGATAATTAAAACACAATTCTGGGTGTGCCTTTTGGGTGTTTCCAGAGATGATTGGCATTAATCCAGCAAACTGAGGAGGGAAAACCCAACCTGGTTGTGGGTGGCACGAAGCAACAGAATCATAGCTGGCTGGGATACAAAGGGAAAGAAGAAGAGAAATGTCTATTTCTGGAGAGGTCCAGTCTTCTTGAAAGTGTGTGTATTTTGATAACTTTGTATTTGGACATCGGTCTCCAGTTTCTTTTGGTGTGTATGTGTGGAGGAAAGGTCAGGATCTATGTGAAAAGATACTGTAACATGAAGACAAGTGTGCATAGTGATTATTCCCCTGGTTCTTCCCCTAGGACAGCTATGTCCACTGACATTGGCACACTGGGGAAGTGGGAACCAGAGTCATACTGGGATTGTTGGGTATGGTTCCCAGTTGACACTGATAATTTGGGACTTTGCATTTCCAGTACCTACAAAAGCCTGCAAAATAATAAACATTATATATATATATATGAACTTATTTTATTCATTAATAAAATTTAGATGCTACTTACTGTGCACTGAGCATTATTTTAAGCACTTCAATTATTCAATTATTCAATCAATTATTCAATTATTGAATGGAGAACACAGTGAAGAAGGTGATTAGCTAATAACAAACCAATTGCCGAAAGCGGCTTTGAACCACTTAACAGTTTACCCCAAGCATCACTTGGGCAGCACATTTACTTATACTGGCCGTCCGGAGCTGCACTTGGGCGGGTCGATTCTTGTTTTCATGAGATACGTCTATTTGTTTTACATCAATTATTTTTGCATACTTTTTATTTAGAACGTGGCAGGCACGTTGATGTTTGTTTCTAGTGCAATCTAATAATAAGTTTTGAACTATTTTCTTTTACTAATTGGAGTCTATTTTATTTCTGAAAAATAATCTACAGTTTGGAGTTATAATCTATAAAATCTTATTGTAAGTATATTAGGTATAATTTTTATATTTCTCCAGAACTCCGTGATACTCTAAAAGAATTACAAGAATACAAAAACAATACAAAATGGAAATGTTTGGGACCATGAGACTGAATAGGAAGGAAGTCGCAAAAGATCTGCAAAGGAAAAAACTGAAAAAGGGAGATATGTTAACATATCAGTGCGGGAAAGTCTGCTATGAAATGGAAATGGAAAAAAGTCATCTCCTTAATGTCAACCATTCATAATACAGAAAAATATGAATTTGAAAGAAGAAACAAAACTAAAAATATTCCCATAGTGGTCAATGATTATAATAATCCTATGGGCAGTGTTGACAGACTTGACCAACATCTAACAAGCTATCCTGTAATCAGAAAGCAAGGAAAAATATTATTATAACATTTATGCACCTTCTGGACAAAACATTATGAAATTCCATTGATATTTATTAAAAACAAGGGGGTTCAAAAAGTAATTTAAAATTTAGATTAGGTCTACGATACCAAATAATTGAAAATACGGGATAGGGAAACACCAACTAGGATGTTCATCATGGATGTCTTCACCATTACATTTACTGGGTAGACATTTTATTGAAATTATACCACCCACAGAAAAAAAGGAAAGGCCTACATGACAATGTAAAGTGTGTTGTTCAAAGAAAGACAGTAATCCCCCAAAAATTTGGGAAGAGAGACTAGACAGTAATGTCCAGATTGTAACATTGGGTTGTGTATTGAATGTTTTAAGATATACCATACACAGAAAAAATTATTGAATTCATTTGATAAAACTGTTATTTTATATTTCCCGTTATATTATTTTATAAAAATTATTGAAAAATATGCATTGTTTGGTCATTCTATTTTTAAATGATTGGACTGGTAAGTGGTTAGGGATGTTAATCAGAAATATGGAAAACAAATTGAAGAACAGTTTAGCTCAGTGGAGGGTGAAAGAGTGCCTGAGATCAAAGGTCATCTCTACCCCATAATAACTATGCTACTTGGGTAAACACTCAATCTTCTTGAGAACTTAATCATCATTTCTTCATCTGCATCAGAGTAATACTTAGCTCATGGGTTGTTACAGGTATTCTATTATTTAATCTATGGAAAGCACCAGGAACAGGGTCTGGCATGGGCAAAGACCCATATATGTATTGTTCTGGTAATTTTTATAGTCTACCACTTTCTTCCTCAGCCCCACATTCAGATTTCTTTCTTACCTACATCTGTCTGACTTAGAAACAAGTCACTGACTCTTGACCACCAGAAATATCTTAAAAATTAATTTTATAGCATGGTGTATCCCCTGTCACATGTGTCATTAATCTTCTATTGACCTGAGTAGATTTCAGACTCCTAGGTTTATATCAATCCATTTGATGCTATTCTAATTGAAATTATACTGCTGCTGCCTATAAGCAGCATGTGATTACTTTACCTGGCATTTGGAAATCTCTATAAGCTTTCCTATTAAAACTTCCATGACCCTTTCAATGATTATATTAACTTCTTTTTTAAAACATCATCAGTGAAGAGCAAACTGGAGCAAGTCAGAAAGAAATGACTCCACCTTTGTGGCCTCTGTTATTGGGTGAAATCTACCATTTATTTCAGCTGATGTTCAACTGAAGCATTTGAGCTTATGCCCCATTATGACATGGAAGCCCTGAAGACTGTTTCAATCATTCATAATATCACTTCAACAATATATAGATTGCTATACAAAGGTTTGGATAGAGAAGATCTTTATAAGCATAATGGATGATAAAATATTTAGTGGAAAAAGTGAAATATTTGATAAAACAAAAATTCAAATTATACATTAAAGTAAAAAAGCAGATGAATGACAAAATATATTTTAGTCATTGGACTAAAGTTATTCTAAATATAGAAGAAAAAAATCACAGAAAATATTCACCTAATAAAATAACTTTATACAAGTACAAGCAATTAACACATATCCAAATGAAGTCACTTGACTCAAAAAGATGAACCCATTCTACTGCCAAGCCAAATGAAGTACATCATTATGGCTCTTTTATTGGTATGTCATATTATAAAATATTTTAAAGTAATGAATTAGAGAAACATTTTAAATGCTCGTGAAAAAGAAATCATTAAATTCTGTATGCCCATAGTATGAAATATTTTGTAGCATAAAACATTTCAAAATACGTGTTCAGGTGTGGTGGTGGTCCACACTTGTAATCCCAGCACTCAGATGAGGCAGGAGGATCACAGAGCTCCAGGCCAGTCTAGGCGACAGAGTTCGAGGCCAACCTGAACTACAAAGCGAGACCCTGTCCAAAATTAAAAAAAAAAAAAAAAAAAAGAAAAGGAAAAAGAAAGAAAGAAAATACGGTGCAACACTAAAAATACAATTGGGAACAATGAGGCAGATCCATGTTCTAGCATAGAGAGGCAGGCACCACTTATTATTAATTGGGAAAAGTTGAGTAGGAGGAAATACTTTCTTTTTGGTAAAAAGAACACACACATACATGCTTTAATAAGAAATTTCTGGATAAATGCTTAAGAAGTTATTGACAGTGACTGCAGATGGGATATGTGAAATGGATGGAAGGCTCACTGAACTCATATTGTCTATTAGAATGAGCTAAGGTGTTACTTACATAGAAATGATTTTCAGGAAATGGCATTTGTAATACAGGAAAACAGCCGCCCTTCTCTTCTTTTGCGCACTGAGAGCTTTCTGTTAGATATATACTCCTTAAAAATGTGTTTCTTTAAACTAACAAAACCTCTTTTGGATATGTAGTTATGAAAGATTATCAGCCCAAAATACCTATTAAGAAGGGAAAGAGCTCATTGCTAGTCAAGAAGCTGCAGAGAAACGAGTTGTACTTACTTTTATGGCAACGTGTTTTCACAAAATCTGACTCAGGATCCAATGGCAACTACACTAACCCTTTCTAAAGGCAGTGCTTCCAGCGATCTAAGGAACTCCCCCAAAACCTCACTTTGAAGGGGCCACACCACACCTCCCAGCGTTACCACGCTGGAGTCCAAACTTCCAGCATGTGAACCCCAGGGGGATGGTCCAAAGTATCATCCCAGCTGAGGGGCGGGGGGAGAAAGAAGGAGGAAGGGAGGGAGAGAAGGAGCTCAAAAGAGTGGATTCACGGTGTGAGACATCATTTTGGCAAAAATTCAGGATAAATAATCTTATTGTGGCTTTTTCTCTTTCCTCGTGGGAGTAAAAGTGTCTACAAGATGATTCCCAATATTAAAGAGGATATTTGAATGAGCATGTTTTATTGATATTATAGTATGAAATGTATGCATCATAGACATTTTGTGCTACGATATGTACAATCTATAACTTTATTTTAAAATATAATAGTAACTCATCTTACGTACTTTTTTGATATTTTTTTTCAAATAGCCAACTGATGGTCAGACTCCAGAGGCAGAGGTCCTTCAGAACTTTCAAGGGGGTAAATGAGATAAAAGTAAAATCACACAAATTTGCTAGTGCGGATTTGCAAGAGTAAAATGGGTGCCATCTGTGAGAAGATTTCATCCGCTGCCTAATTAATTCTCCATATTCTCTGATACAACAATGCAAAGCTCCTACATGTAGCTGGAAAAGGGAACAGATGGTGCCTTTCAGTTACCTATTTACTACTGTGATCTACTTGGTAATTAAACTAAATAAAGCACCTATTATTTAATATTAAGCAAAATTTAAACCAATTAAGTTTTGAGGTATTATTAAGGAAATGTTTTCTTTTGTTTGCATTTGCATATGGCATCTTGGTGTTTACCTTGAATAGTCAGGATTCAAAGACATTGTAGAAGCATCCACAGTTGTCAAAATGTTTGCTTCCTCCAATTCACTGAATGTGGCTCCCCAACTTTTAACAGCAAAACTCTAAATTCAGTGAGAGCTGTCAAAAATTCTTTTTGGAATTAACAAAGAGAACCCAAAACACAGTAAAACTATACTCTGTATTAGAAATCCTAGCAATATTTTGTAACCTAGATGTAAGACTATACACCCGGAAAGTGGATATTTGAGATGTCAGTTTCCAACTTGCTTCTATAATGTTAATAAATGTTAGTTTCTCCTTTAAATTACTGAAGCTATGTGCTTGAAAAAAAAACCCCTCAACCCTAACATTAACACCCATTTTTAACTTTTACACTAAAAGGTTTTCTTCTTTTATAAATTTGATGATATTATTAAGCTTACCTTCTTGTTCCTCACTATCCTCATTTTTAAGAAATTACAACATCTGAATTTTAACAGAATAACTTCTACTTAAAAATAGTTTATGGCATTTTAGTAAGTTATTATGGGAAATACATTCCACAGAGAGTGCTTAAGAATTATATGAGTTACTTTCCTTTCGTATAGCTGGAAATAGATAACTAATAATTAAAAATTATTATATAAGTAAACCGGATGTAACCTCACTTAGATATACAGTGGATCCCTGGAATTCATGGGAGTTATGTCCCTAGAGCACTTGTGAATTGTGAAAAATTCATGAATTTCAGGTATGGTCAGAAAAATGCTTATAAATGCCTATTTTTATTATTTCAACCCTAAATATACTGTCTCTCTAACAAAATACTATCTCAATAAAGATTTGGAAGGTACAGGGCATTTTGACACATCTTGGGTAACTTAGGGCTTTAAAAAGAACAAAATGGGGAATGCTAAATATAGCTACATACATACAGCAATCTGTTATGATGCAGCGGTCCTGGTACATGTGCCAGAGATGGGCAGCAGCCAATCAGCAGCAAGGATAACTGAATAATGCTTTCAGATTGGCTACGTGCAAACTTCTCATCAAAAAAAAAAAACAATTTTGGAGGATATTTGTAGTTTCCTTGAAATTGCGGAGTTTCTGCAAACAATTATTAGTTAGATTTTAAACAAGAATCTGCCAACAACTGAGGCTGCGAACTCTGAAGGCAATTTCGCTGGAGTACACTGTAATAGGTATAGATAATATATGTTATATATCGTATATTATGTTATATGTCATATATTTATATGTTTTACTCTAATGACATCATTATCCTAATGGGAAAGTGTGTAATATATATATTTGTGTGTATACATATTCACAGTAAATATTGGGGGCTTTTCCAGCAATGTAAGATATTTTCATGTTTCCTGACCCCCAAACCAGAAAGTTTTCAGCAACTCAAGCAATTTAAATATTGATTTACAGTAAAATTTTCCTGACAAATAACTAGTTATTGAAGAATTGGTTCCTTAGATGTTTCATTTTTCTCTATAGTTCAATTATAGCACTTACCATGCTATATTTCTATTCATCTTTTTTTTTTTTTTGTACATGACTAACTCTTTCATAAGTCTGAGAGGTTGGTTCCGGAAATTAGAGACCATATCTAATTTATCTCTTTATCCATAGCATCTAGAGATGTGCTTGGCACATTGTTAGAAATCAATAAATGTTGCTAAATGAATGAATGAATGTTCAAACTTACCTGAAATAGGGATGACAGGATGCAAGAAAAGGTTGAAATATATTTTATGAGGGAAAGAATAATGAGGCTGATTATTTGGTGGACATGAGGAAACCCACAATATTTTTCTTTAAGAAAATTTCATTTATTTGCATGTCAAAACTTTTACTCTTTATTTGTATTCTTATTTTTGCTTCAGGAATTTAACATACCCTAGGATTGAGCTGTGTAAATCTCAGCTTGGTATGTCTATTGGTTGTTTACTTCGGTGAAGTGTAGTAGAATAAAAACATAGTTGCTTTTCTCTATCTTGAGTCATTGTAACCATGGCCTGGGGTTGTCATTTCCCTTAACTTCCAGTAGCTTGAGCAAATAAATGCCAAGCCCCTTGTACCCAACCTAAAATATTATTCCTCCTCTCTGGCCACAAATTAATAAGTGTCTAAGACACAGAACTAATTATTACTATATTCTCTACCTACTGTACTAGGTTTTGGGAATAATTGAAATGGCAACAAAAATATCCCAGTAAAAAGTTATCTTGATTATACTGTTGTCTGAAGGGGGTCTGTCACCTTAAAGAGTCTGTTCTAATGCATTTCAGACTTTTATGACATTTTTTCTCAACATTGCTCCAAAATATATTCTCCAAAAAACATATTAAAGATCCAAAAATAAGACATCCATATCTAAAAAGGACTTCCTGATAACTCAAGTTACATAGCACCCAGAATTGTCCAAAAATGTCCTTCATCTAGACAAGAGCTAAGAAACACCTAATGCGTAAGAAGTATTGGAAAGAAAATCTATAAAGATCATTGTCTTCAGTCATGCTGAAGTTAATTAAGGAATCTCAACTGGAGTAATATTACATTGGGGACATATAAATGTAGATGTAATTTTAATTTCCTTTATTCAAGCAAAACAACAGTACAAATATTGTATAAACAAAGTCTGACAATGATAAAATAGTAAATATTAGACTACAAACAGAAAACCAGAAACATTTTCACAAAAATCTAAATAGCCAAAATAGAATAAATATTGCTTTGTAGGAAAGAGTTATGTGCACAACAATAATTGAGTAGATAAGTGAATGAATGAACAAATGAATAAATTAATGTATGAAAGCATGGGGGGTCAAATAATGGACAGAAAAATAGATGCAGAAGAAAGGAAATTTCAATGACAAAAATCAGAGAAAGGTTAAATACTTATAAAATGTCTATAATCCAGTAAACTAATAATTTTGAAAATAAATTTGATAATTATATTACATTGCAAATTGAACATTTAATTTTGATGCTGTCATTGTCTCTCTATTTATTTGAAAATTGTTTGACAGTTTAATCCTTGCAACCAGCCTAAGAAAATCACCCTCCTATTCTTTTAATTGTCTTTAGTTTAAAGATTTTCAGATATTAACTTATGAACATTTACAAAAAGAGATTAGATTAATTACAGCTGAACATTAAATATAGTTATTATATTTATTGATCATGTACTATGTGCTAGACATTGTGCTAAACATATTTATGTATCATTCTATCTAATCTTCACAAAAGTCTAGCAAAAGAGGATTTTTTTGATAATTTGCTAAATATTAGATACATGGAGTTTAAGTAATGGAATAACTTGCCCACAGTTACTTTAGGTAGTATAGTTGGAGTTCAAACACTGGTAGCCTGATTCTAGAGCAGTAATTTAGAAATTTAGAGTGGCTTCATATCTGTACTAGGGAATCAAACAAATTTTTAAAATGTACATATCTCTCTTTTCTATCACTTTTTCTCTTAATTTTGACTACAAGTGTAGTAAGACAAAGAGGCAATATAGACAACCAAAAGGTAGGAAGGTGGAGGGAAGGCTAAGTAAATACTAAAATGTTTATTCAGAGAACTAGGATCATTTAATGTTGCATTCTGATGGTTGCACTCTGTTTTAGGGACAGGAAATCCAGAACTGGATGTGCAGCCCACCTGTCTTTGAAGAAAGGACCTCTCTCCCTTCATTTGCCCATTCTAGGGATGACTGCACTTATCCTGGGTTGTGGGTCCTATAGTTTTAGGGACTCTTTTTTAGCTTGACCTTGTCCTAGTTTTAAGGAGCTGTTGAGACTGGTTCATCAAAGAATCCAAACTGATTCTCAAATGAAGAGTCAGGGAAATGTACCATAGAATACTTTGGTGCCTGCTAATTCTAGAGAATGATATTTAGAGAAAAAAATGGTTTTATGAAAGTTGATTCTTTTTTACTTCACTTCAGATCAAACTAAACCAACAAGCCAGCAAACAAATACACAACCCCCCCCCTCCAATTCTAAGCATTCCAAGTAAGTTGAAAAAAACCAGAAAATTTCATATCAAGAGCAAATCTGAGACAACGTCTGGTAGGTGGAGAGGGTTTAATAGGTACTAATTTCATTGTATGGTAAAGGAGAAAAATCTCAACCTACTCTTGAAATTGTAAGGTGATGTCTGAAGAAATTTTTATCATTCCAGATTTCTTACTTTACCCATTCTAAGACATTGTCAAAGAAACTATTTATTAACATATTTTGGGAGACAATTTATGCTAGTTAAATCTAGGCAATTCAGTTTTTTAAAAATTAAAAGCTAAAAACATGTGCATGTTAGAATTGAGCAAAGAGGGGAAGTCGTTACCGAGCATTCAATTAAATTTGCAAACTTTATTGAAGTTATCATATTTGGATCAGAGAAGAATGAAAAGACAAGTAAGTCATGTTTCTGGCACTTAATATTATAAATCCTTGAATAAACGAAAATGCATCCACTCAAGTATGGTGACTGTTTCACCTGGGTCTTTAAAAAAATCGATTTGTATAGCAAGAATTTGTGTCCATCTGAAGCCCAATTAAAATGACAGATCCCCAGTTCAGTTCCAAAGATGTACACAAAGAATTTATAAACAAACCACTATTTCAAAATCGCAAAATCCATCTCCCATTTAGGTACACAGTTTATTAAACTTTTGGATGATTAAGCCAAGAAAGAATTAGAAACAGCAGTTTTCTTTTGTTTCTGCAGCAAATTCCTAATAACATTTTTATAGCCTGTCTGAAGCAATGGCTTAAATCTTAGCTTATCTCAACATTTAAGTTTCTGTGCCTTTCCATTTATATACTGTAGTAAATATCCATCTTCATCACTGCTAAAGATAAACTACTTATATTCCCTTTTTATTCTTCATAAGAAATCTTAGATATTTCTACAAATAAAAGAAAATAAGATAAGAGTTAAGTATGATAGTGGTGAGTTAGATACTGTACAGTGTATTTCTAAACCATTAACAAGCAAATGGAATATAAACAAATCAATAACAGAACCTATAAAAGCATAAAAGGCAAGACATTAGAGTTTAAAGAATGTTCTTGTCATTGTATTACTGGAATCTGCTACAAATACGTGCCCTGTGGGGTAGTCAATTTATTTTTATTGCTGTTGTTATGAGCTGTCTACTATGAGTGAAACATTTAGACGAGGATGAGAGAGAGAGAGAGAGCCATTTGTTGAGGATTATTATAAAGTGAGAAGTAAAAATCACAGAAGTTTCCACCCAAGATGCCATGACACTCCGGGAAACTCAATGAAAAAGTCAGAAAATGCTGGCTATCTCACATTTAGCTTTAATTCCTCTCAAGACTTGTGAGCCTTAGCCCAGGATTTATGCCATACATGCACCCTTTTTGTAACAGAAGTGGAATCAGAGGTTAAAGAATGATGTGCAATAATACCACACTAAGATAAGGTGACTTGTTGAGAAGACTTAACTAATCAAGATAATACAACAAGAATGGAAATAACATCAGCAAAAATTTTCATTCTTGCAGCTTATTGATTGTGTCCTTTATCTTCCATATTTTTTTTCTTTTCCTGTTCTATGAGCAATTCAGCTGGCTGGAAGTCTTAGCATGGTGCTTATTATAATAAGGTTTCATGATGGTTTCCATTCACAGAGCTCCCTCTCTATTTCATAGTGGTAACATTTTCTGCCTTTGATACTCAAGGTGCATTAATCTGCTCTGGCTGCTATAACAAAATATCACATGGGTCCTTAAGCAACAGAAATTTATTTTCTGGAAGCTAGAAGTCTGTGTGCCTTCAGGGCTGGTTTCTGGTGAGTTCCCTTTTTCTGACTTGTAGACAGCTGCATTTTCCATGTGTATTCAGCTGGCTTTTTTTTAATGTGCTCTGATGTCTCTTTTTCTTATAAGGACACCAGCCCTATCACATTAGGGCATGACCTTTCACATCTCAACATTAATTATTTACTTTAAAGGTGCTCCTTCAAATACATTGGGAGTTTGGGCTTTCATAGTTGCATTTGGTAAGGACATAAGTCAGTCAAAACACTAAATTTCTCACCCTAAATTATTCTGTGAATCACATTTTCTTAAACTTGATGTAAAAGGCTCTGGATACTTGTATCAACATATCTCTCATTTCCCAGAAATTCTTGCCAAAGAAGACAAAGCTATTTACTAACAAAGGACTCCGTTGTTTCAGGAAATTCTTGCAAACCACATTTTCTGCCAAACATCTTGGTGATAGGGTCACATAGCCATTTTTTAAAATCACATTTCATAGGAAGAAAAGGGGCAAAGGGGAAGGAAGTGGGAGGGCTAGGGGAAAGGATAGAAGGGAATGGGATTAATATGAGAAAATGGAAAAATAGGAACAAAATTTGTGTAAATAGGGAGGACTAGAGGGGTTGAAGGGAGGGCTGGGGAAGGAGGAAAAATAAGCCAAGAGAGACTATGTAAAGATGCAAATTTCCAATGATGAATGTCATTATATTGTATCACTAAAGTACCAATGATTAGAATGAATAATCAAAAATGTAAAATAGTAAGAAAAGGTCCAAAGTGGTAGGGGTAGTGGGAGGGGCAGGGGAAAGGAAAGAAGGAAAAGGAAAAATGATGAGAAATGGAAAAAATGGAAATAAAGTCTCTGTAAATAGGGAAGGGTGGAGGGCATGAAGGGAGGGCTAGGAATGGGGAAAGAATAAGCACCAAGATGCATTATGTAAAGGTACAATTCCCAATGAGAAATGTAATTGTGTTGTGTACCTACAATGTACCAATAAAAGAATTTAATACAAAAAAAAAGAAATATCACGATCAAACAAACCTGAAAGTATAGATCAGAAGTTTTTAATTGTCACTGAATCTGTATCTTTGAATACATGATGTCTTTACAAAAATGACATGTAAAAACTTAATGTACATTTTACCATCTGATATGTAAAGATAAGAGTACAAATGTTCAATTTATGAGAGTTTTAACTGAATAGATTAAACATTCCCACATTTGGTTAAGGAAAAAAATAAAAAAATAAAAAATAAAATCACATTTCAGTTTGGTTATTAATAATTGTCTTAAAAGTTTTATCTCATTGTGTTTACCAATTCTAAACTATTGGGTCATGAATTTTGCCCAATTTCTCTCTTTGGGAGATCAACCTCAAATCTATTTAGCCCAAACCAGAAACTATTTATTTTCTTCCTACTTTTGTATCATCAAAATTTTAGGGAAATTGTCCAAGTGGTGTTTTCCTTTGCTGCTGTGAGTTTAGTCTTTGACTTCTTGGATTCACAGATTTCTTCGCTGATCTTTGTAGGGCGTTGGATTTAAGTGCTTCCTGGTTGCTAGAGTGACACCCAGAATCAATAACCAGTTTCCAAATTAGTGGAATCTTAATCATGCTACATGGGTATAATAACCATTTCTTCTTTGTGTACTAACACTTCTAAATGAGCAGAGAGAAAATTAGTAAAATGAAAAATGAAATGATTGAAAGATATTTGTTAGCTTCAATGAAAAGTGTCTCATTTTCACCCTCTAGTTCCTCCAACTTATTATGACTATATGAATAACAGGTGACTCAGTTCTCTTAACCTTCACTTTGTGTCCATTTTCATTGTCAGTTCACAAGAGCAGTAATCAGATCATCTTATTTTGGGTGGATGCCAATCACCTATGAGCAGGGTTTCAGGGTTGCCTAACACTGAGCTCTGGAGAACTTCCCAGGGGACTGAGGCTGTTTCCAGAAAATAATAACCCATCGGTAGGTAGACAGCCATCCCAGCTGATGTCCATTACTGGCTTAGCAGAGTAAGATATAAATAATTGCCACCTGAGTATATATTCTTACTGTACCTTGTAAAGGCTACATGAGGTGGTACAGCTATAACAAATACATAAAAATGTGGAATCAGGGCTAGGGATTTAGCTCAGTGGTTCCACCACCTGACTTGTAAGCACAAGGTCCTGAGTTCGATCCCCAGTCCAAAAAAAAAGGTAGAAGTAGTTTTGGAACTTGGCAGTGAATTGAAGCTGGATGAATTTTGAAGTTCATGCCAGAAATATTAATGTTAGGGGTGATTCTGGTGAAGATGTAGGAAACAAGGAAACTAAAGAGAAAACACCTATCTTCCTAGAGAGTACATAAATAATCATGAACAGAATGCTGATAGACTTTGTATGTCAAAAGCTATTTAGATAACACCTCGGACAGAAATGAGGACATGTTTTTGGAAATAGAAGGAAAGACAATCTTTGTTATAAAGTGGCAACCAAAACCCTTGAGTGAAATGTTTGTGTTTTAGTGATTTATGGAAGGTAGAACTTATGAATAGTGAAATTAGATATTTAGCTTGGGAAATTTATAAGCAAAGTATTGACAGAGCAGCTTGCTTTTTCCTATTTGGTTACAGCAAAATGTGGAGAGAGAGAGAGAGGGAGAGGGAGATTTTCAATTTTCAAGAAAACATTGTTGAATAAAAAGGAACCATAACTTCAAAGATTTGGAAGATTCTCAGCCTATCCATACTGAAAGTATAAGAAATTTTGTTCTGAAGAGAACGCTAAGGTTATGGTCAAACAACTGCTCAATAAGAAGCTTAGTATAGATGTGACTCATGGACCCAATCAGTCACTGTAGCAGAAAGAATACTAATTTAAACTGAAAGGGACAGAGATAGGAGAAAATAAGACAAAGATCTTGGGCTTTTTTGATTTTATAAGACTGGACTATGAAGGTATTTGGCTATGATGGTTTATGATTTAATTCAAGTGAAGGATAACCTTGAAAGCAATTCAAAGGTCCTCAGCGGCCTCTTCTTTGTTTCACAGAAAGGGGGAAACAGATGGTCTCAGTTTCCACCTTCCAGACAGTGGTCCCCCAGAGCCTTGGAGTCATCACCCACAGAAGTGGGACCCCTACCACAGTAGGTCATGAAAAAGGGACTCCTGGCCCGGGGGAACTGTAAAGTGCAGAATCACACCAAAGAAGATTACTGTTTAGAGCTAAGATATGATATAATTTGTGTTGTTAGCAGAACAGAATCGATAGAAAAATCTATGTGTCATTATGCAAAGGGTTTTTATCAGGGAGGCTTATAGAATCAGAGGAGGGGAACTACTCAATGGCTCTCTGTGTACTGCAGAGCTGGAGGATCCAGTAGCTGCTCATTCCAACAAGATTATGGCCTCAAAACAAGAGGGATCAAGGATGCAGCAGCAGTCCAAGGTTAAAGGCCTGAGAGCTCACAGGAGAGTCACTGCTGTGAGTCTGCATTAAAAAACTGAAGAAACTGGAGACAGATTTCCAAAGGTGATGGCAATAAAAAGATACAGCTGCTCAAGCAGACTGGAACTCTTTGAAAACACTAGAACTTCCTTCTTCTTTCCCCTTTTTATTCCATCCAAGCTTCAACCCTATTGGTTGATGCCGACCACAGACCACAACCCAACCAAGGCATCCTCCCTTCCCAGTGTGATGGCCTCCATGCCAGTCGTCTCCACAGACACACCAAGAACTGTGCTTTAGTAATCGGTCAGGCATTTCTTAATCAAGTCAAGTTGACATATCATGATGAAATGTCATCTTAACGTTTTATACTTCTTTGGATCTGTCATCCTTTCCTTCTTTCCTATTTCTCCCTTTTAGTGCAGGAATGTCTATCTCATGCTCGCCCCACCATTGTATTTTGTTAATGCAAAATTTGTCTTGATTTCCCAGGTTCAGAGATGAAAAACAATTTTTGTTGCAAAATGAATTATACCTCAAATCACAGCCAGAAATATTTAACCAAATATATGGACACTTTGAAGCTTAGTCAAATTGATACATAAAGATTGTCGTTGGTTTCTCTTGAGGGAAACCGGAGACCCTGGAAAGCACCGACTTTGAAAGAAAGAAAAGGAGACAGCCTGGGGGCCGAACAGCAGTTTAATTCCTCTGGCACTATTCGACCATCACAAAGGGAAGAAGCAAGGCTTTTATACATATAGGAAAGCAACTTAGTTATTCTGGCTATCGTCTTTCTGATTTTCACCTCTGATGATAACCAGTGACTTTAAGTGACTCACAAAAGCTACAGAAGAATTCACAAGTCCCCTGTTTCCATTCACCAATCCCGTACATCAAAGAGCACACTGCAGCCCTCTTATCAGATAGTATCAAGAGCAGGACAACTTTAGCCAAAAATCAAGCCCAGCGGCCCACCACAAACATCACAAATGTGCATAGTGAGAGGTATCTCTCTTACCACCCATAGAGTCACTGGGTCGTGGTCCTCTGATCCCAGAAAATGGTAGATAAGAAAACTAGGAAAACCTGTTTTTCTCCTGTGAGACTTTTACAAGGTCTCAAAGTTTTCTGGCATTCTTTTAACAAACAGACTTGTCGAATTTCCCAGAAACGACTTAATTCTCTTAGTTAACAAACTTCTTGTGATCTAATCTTACAACTAGATAGCTGAATTCTACCATTTCCCACAAAAGATAGCCATCACAGTGATGTAAATAGCTGATGTCCTGTGCTCTAAGAAAAAATTTCGATGTATTGGTCTGTTTGGAGCTCTAAAACTATTTAACAGCATTTGAATTATTTAGAATTCTCTTATTATCTTCCCATATTTTTTCATGTTCCCCATGAAAAGTAGGAAGTGTCTACGCCTGTTGATTTCAATGCAACAAATGAAATTTTTTCAATGCTTCATTCTCTCAAGCCATGGTAATGAAAAATCACTTATGTATTTCTGTTTGTGAGTGTATTAACCCAGTACTCTACAGCTGGCCCAGAAGCCCTGCCTGACCCAGTGTGGCTGGCAGATCACTAGATGACGGTTGCTGTTTGCTCAACATATTAGCCATTCCCTGTAATACCAACTATGATCTTCCTTTTCACTTCCCATAAGGTAAACAACTTGACAAAATTGAGAAGACATGCAGAGCGATGCGAGGAGGCTGATAATCAAGCTGCTTATTCATTAGAGCTGTGATGTGGTGACTCTGGATTCTTCAGTGACTCTTTTGACAGCCTTCTTCTGTGGCACAATATTTACTTTGCAATATTGCTTCTGTTTATGTCAAAACAAACAATAAAGGAAAAATTCTGCACGGAAGAAAATGACAGGAACATATCTTGTTTAGAGTAAACAGTGGATACTGAATTTCTGATTATAGTTTTGGAGTTAATCTTTAAGAAAATTTGAGAAATAGATGACATTCATGCAGGTGTGTGTGCCCTCTTCCTTTTGATTCTGCTTTGTGCTCTGTTTGTACACTCTCCCTTTGCAATTATGCCAACTGTGTTCTTTATGATTTCCTATGCAAATCAGTTTCTGAAAATTATAGCATCATAGAGCTCATTCACCCGTTCTTATACTATGCTGAGTGTCTCCTATTTACCAAGCATTGTGTTCATTGCTAAGAAACACTAATAAGTCAAATAAACAAATATTTTGCTTAATATGGAGTTGATAAAGCATATACAGTATAGTAGATCATTTAATAGGTCAATACAATAGGTAATGTTTTAAATATATTTTCTAATATAAAGTTCTTAGCAATGTAAAATTGCTAAAGATCCCATAATAATTATACTTTTTAATTGAGAAAACTGAGGGTCAGCATAATTTTAGGACTTCACGATGATTAGATAGTCAAACAGTGGAGCTAGATTGAGATCAAAGTGATTTAAATCTGTAAAACAAATTACTAACAAGTAAATTTTAGGAAAGAAATTATTAACCAGAGCTGAATTATCACCTTTTTAAATTTTATTTTTTCACTGAAAGAGAGCAAATCCTAAGCCAAATGAAAAGATTTGAAGAGGTTAATTTCAGATATCAATACACTGAAGTAATTTATTTGGGGAGAAAATGATTGAAAGTGAGAGATGTGAAGTATATACCTTGCATCTTGTGAAAGGACAATGCATATGCCATTGTGCTTACATATACTTCTGTCCCACAAGTCTCTTGCAAGTGAATATTTTTAGAATATTCTGTTCCCAGTCTTCCTACAGGGTCTGGTGTGGTGACAAGTCACTGGGCCGTGAACACTTCAGTGCGTGTCGATGTGATTCAATACTATGGAGTTGATCTTGGCATCTTTGGTTACTTCTTAAAGCTGGTGGTGGGAGCTGGAAGTTATCAATGAAATTCAGACATATTTATGGGGGCAAAATCATCCTAACTCAGAGATGCATTGGATATGAGGTGGAAGGAAAGGAAGGTGCTAAGGATGACTTCTGTTTCTGTCATTCTCTAATTAAAGAAACCTGCAGAGACAACAGATTTGATAGAAGTTGCAATTGTTTTGAAGGCAGGGTTAAGTAAATATCTGGGCCTATGTTGTCAAATTCACAAGAAGGGTCTTGATGAGAGTTAAGCACATGTGAATCCTCTGATAATATGTGGTAAACAAAGATTCACGTGGCATTGTCCAGGTTCTAAAGGAATATAGACGAAGAAATCCATTGATGTCTCCATATCTTCTCCACTCAACTTTGTGATAGTTTGTCAGACATTCTGGAATTTAAAAGCATCCTTTTAGAGTGCTTTGCAAAGTGCACAATAGTAAAATGCTTATTATTAATGGTAAGAAAATGAAAGTAAGAAATTTTTGCCATATATGATTGTTTTGGAGAGTTTAATGGAGGAAATTTGGAAAGATAAATTGAGTAGTAAAGACTTTCCTCAAGTGACAATTTAGCACATGGAGAGAGTGAACAAGGCATGACCCCAGAAGAGGGGAGTGCTGCTACTTCTCCTGAATGCCAGATGTGGACCTTAGGGTGCTGCCATGCACCCTCCTCCAGTTAGACTTCATAAAAAAGGAGAAATCTTTTACTTACAGGTGATCAATGATGCTCACAGCTTCCGGGAGACAAAGCTCTTGTTCAGCATACTGTCTTTCAAATCCTTCCATGAAATACAAATATCTTGCCCAAGATCTACTGAGTGATCGGGAGGGGGCTTAATTTTTCCTTGTCTTACTATGTGAGACATGTCAGAACAATGATATATTTATATAATAGGTTTTATTAACAGTCCTGCACTAATTTGCTTTTTAAATAATGATACGTCTTAAACAAGATTGCACATAAAATATATTTTCTGACACAGTTCTTGTGATTATTAAATTTGAGTGTCAGTTTGATTGGGTTAAGGGCTCTCTGGACAGCTAGCAAGTTATCATTTTTGTATGTCCGTGGGAGCGTTTCCAGTAAAGATTATCACCCTGTTAAATTTGATTTTTCCAAAGTGAGTGGGCATAGTCAAAACACAAAAGGAAGAAAAAAATGGAAAAACACATGTTCTCTGCTTGACTTAGGACATCCATCTTTGGCCCTGGGACATCAGTGTTCCTGATTGTTGGATCTGCAGACAGAGAGTGGAGCCCAGCCCAACTGCTCCAGTGGTTCTCAGCTCCCAGGCATGGACTGGAATTACTCCACCAGGTTCTGTGGGCCTTCAGATTGGAAATGGCAGGTTATGGGTCTTCTCAGCTTCTCTCTCTCTCTCTCTCTCTCTCTCTCTCTCTCTTTCTCTCTTTCTTTCTTCTGGAGAAATGTAGGACAATTTTTAAATAAAAACAAATATATGTATATATTTTTGTCTTATCATAGAGTAAAATGTAAGATTTACTCTCTTTCTTGCTGCTATAACAGAATACCTGTGATTGGCTAATTTACAAGGAGGAGGAGTTTATTTTGGACTCATGGTTATAGATACTGTGAAGTCCAAGATCAAGCAGCAACATCTGCTGAGGGCCTCATGCTGCTTCAACATATGGTGGAAAGGGGAAAGGGAAAAATGGAACACCCAAAAGAGAAAAGAGTGCCTAAATCCAATAATAGAAAGCTCATTTCCATAGGAAATGTTTTAATAGTTACACAATAATTTCATGATCCAAACTCCTCCCTTTAGGCTCCACCTCCTGACACTGCTGCACTGAGAAATTACCTCACCATATTAGTGAGTACAAAGCATGCTCAAAATTGGATTTTGATACTTTCTTATAGTAACAAATCACAGTGCAAGACTATTCATTTTCTGATCTGACTGTGTATCATATTTGAGAATTAAAATGAATATAATTTTCTGTTTTCTGGCCTAAATAATTATGGGTCATACATATATTTCCATTTCTGAGCTGAACATTATGGTAACCAACAAAAACAACTTAATTATTTGTCCAGTTGATAATTGCTCCTGGATTATTTAACTGGCTGAATTTAGGAAGTTTACTGATGAAATCTAACAGGTCACACATCTGAGATTATTTTAAGAATTCTTGCTATGCCAACCAGTTCAAAGTTGCTAGGCTACTAATTATGCTAGATTGAAAGATTCTCCATAAAATCACCCTGTCCAGGCCCTAAAACCCCTGAAATTCCTCTTTCTAAGACACTACCAAGACTCTTTCATAGTGGTGGTCTTTCTTATTGCAATGCATTTAGGTCCTGACTTTATTTCATCAGCACATTGTTCATAGGTTTTACATTTGGCATCCAAAATGTTCCCCTGAAAGGTCATTTATACTGATGGTTTTGTTACCTGATGACAGCTTCTGGAAGCTGATTAGAGCAGGAGGTGCTAAACTCATCAACTGGAGGCAGTAGGTTGCTGGAGGCATAATCTGGAAGGGTATATCTTGTTTCTTGGCTCTTCCTCTCTTTCTCTGTTCCTGGCTGCAAATACGTGACCAGTTTTCATTCAGCACATTCTTCCAACAGAAAATTTCTGCTTCATTAAATGGCCAAAGCAATGTAACCATGGACTGAAATCTCTGAAACAGTGAGCCAAAATAAAAATTTCAACAAGATGTTCCCCCAAAGCCTCATGAGGACATAGATGGATCTTTTTCAGAGGTGGCTGGATCTAGAGCATGGGATGCTAGGATTAAGGGTATGTGATTGCTTCATTAGTCCATTGATTGGATTGGCATAGTTCTGAGTAGGATTAAGGGTGCCCCACCCTGGGTGTGAGTGCTACCTACCCTAAGAGCAGATAGCCTTGATAAAATATAAAGGACAGAAGGAGGGCTAATGTTGTTGCTTGTCACTTGCTATTTGCTGCCTTCTCTCTGCCCTGAGCTGTTTCTCCCCTGCAGTACTCATCTGCCATGTGTCACCATTCCAACTATGTTCTGAAACCTCTAAAAACTGTGAGCCAAATAAACTTTTCCTCCTTTAACTTTGGGCCTTGAAGTAATTGTCACAGCAATGAGAAAAGTAATTAAGACAACAGCAAACATAAGTTTCTGAGGTTTTTAGTTCTGTAAAAACAATGCAAACAATAGTACTATTTCTGAGATTCACTCACTAATGCCTACTCACTTCTTAAGGTGGTGAATAACCTTCCCCCATTTGGCTAAAAGTCTTCTTGGAATAGATTTGATCTGCTAAATTGAGAATCAAAATATCATCTAAAACATACATTCCAATAGTAATATACATAACAAGTTATACATAGTAACAAATAGTTTTTAAAAACTTTTGTAGATCAAATTTTCATCAATTGACAATTACTGAAATTTTCAGACTCCTGATTATTGCTTGGTAGGATTTTGCACATGCCCAGGGGTAAAATATCTTTTTGATTTAAGACTCATTGTTGATTCACTCTGTCACTTTCTCTCTCTCTCTCTCTCTCTTTTCCTTTCACTTTATGTTGACAAAATAAGTACAATTTTCTTTTCTGACATTGAATTTTTATTTTCATTTAAAAGGTAAAGCATTATGATGCCAATTTACTTCTTATAATCTATCTATACAATTTTAATTATTTGCTTTCTTTATTTTAATCAATGTGCGCATTCAAGAGGCTATCATGAAGCATGATGGGGACTTGAATAGCACCCTGGGAACCAGAATTACAGTGAAACACATGCCTTGCTACACAGCATTGCTATTTTATAATTGCATCTGAACATGTTTAGGCAGGATACTCACTTTCCAGAACAATACAATTCTTAAGGTACCTATCATTCAGATCACTTACTCAAAGGCATTGGCAAAGTTTTGAGGTTGGGAGAAAAAGGATAAAGAAATCAAAGCACTTTCTTCACCGACTCATGGGACCTGATATATTGTTGAATTTAGGCTTGTATCTGTGTCTCTGGAAGTAGAGTTAACAAAGAAGTGTGAATTAGAAGAGGTGGGTGGTCTTGCCATCTTTTTGGCCATTGGGGATCTTCCCTTGACCCAGGAAGCAATGGATGTGGTCAAGCATCATAGCATCCTCTTATCTAGAGCCAGGCTAATGAACCTATTGGGAAACAATGAAGAATCCACCTCACTGTATAAACAGTTCTGTTAATTGCTTATTTCGTAACATCTCTTAAATTCTTAAAAGAATTTTGAAAATTAACGTGCTTGATCTCATAGTTTTAAGTTAAACTTAAAATTGTTTGTTTGTTTGTTTTAGGGATGAATTTTAGCTCAGTGATAGGGTGCTTGCCTAGCATGCATGAATTTCTGAGTTCAATCACCAACAATGCATTTAATATTTTAATATTAGGAAACTACATAGTTTGTTATATTATTAATGTTTTAAAATAAATTTGTTTATTGTTTCTTAAAATATATTCAATGGAACCTAACCAAATTACTATATACCCTTAATAATGTAATTTTAAAAGAAATGACCTCTATTTTTAACATTTGTTAATTTTTCTTTTTCTTTTTCATTAAATTCATATGTCCATCACTATCTCTATTGAAATTTTTCTTAAATATGTATTTTCTTTAAGCCATTTATCTTCACCTATATTTATATATCTATATCTATTTCTGGATATCTGGTATTTTAAAACATATTTTAAAATTATCTGGCCACAAAGCACTGAATAATTTTTATTTCATCTTTCATATAAATGTAATTACTAACAAAATCTGTTCAGCATCATACATGTAGTAACTCATAAATAATATATGAATATTGAATAGTAAAAAAACCTTCTGACTATGTATTGCTTAATAAACAGGTGAAAATTTTAAAGCAAATATTTTCAATGTATTCACTGACAACTAAAATTTCACACAATTTAAAAAATCTATGATATGTTTTTATACATAAAATTATTAAATCATATTGTTCCCATAAAGAACAGAAAAGACATAAAAAGGATTTTGCTAGATTTATGTTATTTACTTTTTGAACTTTTTTCACAGCATAAGCATAAAGCCACATACTGCTTTGTTGTGTACTTATTTTTATGACTAATGACTCAGTTATATTCTCTCTCATTGAAAGAAAAAGTTGCAAATCATTTGATTTATAAAAGAATTTGTTACTTTATACCCAAAATATTTTCCTAGGCTTTGTCAAATAACAATGCTGAGTTTTTCTCTAGAGGCACTGTGTGTAATCAAACACACCTATAATGAATTGGGGAAATTGAATTTTATTGTTTATATCTTTTGCCAACATGATTATTTTCTTTAATACAGTGCTTTTGTCAGATGTATTTGTGGAAGATGCTAAGATCAAGAACCTCTTTAAGCCAGGGAAGTTAGCACACCACCTTTGGGTGGTCACTGAGTCACGCAGGATTGTTAGTGTCACCAGACCTAAGTCCACTTTATTTTCCTTGAAAGCCAATTAAATCAATTAAAAGACAAAGAGGTGTTGAGGCAAGGAAGACAATTTCGTGTGAAAAACCGCTAGAGAAGAAGATGGGTGCTAATGGGTGTCAATCTTAGGTCAAAGGCCTAAGAACCAAGGGGTCTCCTGGAGTCCAAAAACTTGAAAGCCTGGAATTCTGATGTCCTAAACAGAAGAAGAGTATGCCCTGAATCCAGGAGAAACCAGATCATCTTTCTTTTGCTTTTCTTCTATCCACCTGTCCTACTGGTTCCACAGTGCCTGTCCTCATTGAGGACAGATGTCCCCTACTTAGTCCACTTAGACTCATATGCCAGTCTCTTCTAAACAGCCTTACAGATACATCTAAAACTAACACTTCAGCCAATCTCTAGGCATTCAGCCAAGGTGACACCTAAAATAAGCTTTGCATAATTCTGGGCCTGCCCTTCCAGTCCACTTTCTTCCTTCACCCAACCTCTCATCTCTCCTTCAGAACCATTGACTATAAGTAAAATATCTTGCACCCTAGATATCATCTTCTGGAGAATCCTATCTGTGACAGCTTTGAATATAACTTTGTCAAAGCTTCCGGTCTTCAAATTTAGTTCCACATATGGAAAATATCCATCGTTTAACCATATGGTTAGCCAAATCATTAAAAATTATTTATTTTCCATCCAAAAAGTTTTCCTTCACTTTATATTATAAGGAGACACCTTAAGATGTTTTATAAAAATCATTTTTAAAACTAAAGAAATTATAAATCATATTAAATGGAGTATAAAAAGTAATTAAGATAACATGCTGAAGATTTAAAAAAATTTTATCTGATCATAAAACAAGATAAACTAGCTTGCTATTTATAATTAGCCAAATTATAATAATTCAAGAAAATATATAACTACAGGAAATTATTTAGGTAGTGACAAATATGAAAAGTAATTTTATATTTTGGTTACTCTGAACTTTTATGTATTGAACTGTTATATTTAGCTTCTGGGAATAAGCAAATATAGATAAAGTATAAAATCAGAAACTAATGTATTTTAAGAACAATATAATTAATATTTTACTATGAATTTAATGAAAGTTATGTGATGCTAGAAATTAATTGACCTGAAAGTTTGTGTGAATTTTTTTTGTTACTAAGTGGAAAATATTCATTCAACATTATATAAAATGAAAAAAAAATTTAGTATATTGGAAATAATTATTTTATGGTACAATTTGATTACATTGAGTTTATTTATCTAAGTAATATATAGCAAGTATGAGTAAAATAATGATGTTTTGTCCATTTATTTTATATATAGGTTTTCTTAAAATATTTTGCAGTCCTAGAAAACATCTTGGTTATATTTAAAAGATTCATCCTCATTAACTTCTGTTGCTTTTTCTGCTTGACGGAGATTCTTTTTCAGTTAATGACAAATTCTAATGATAAGGATTGAAATAGTTAAAGAGTTACTATTTTGGGCCCAGGATTTAGCTCAGTGGTTTTCATCCTGCTGCGCAAGCACAAGGACCCGAGTTCGATCCCTGGTACCAAAAAGAAAAAAAAAAAAAGTTACTATTTTTAGGGCTAATCCAAGTTTTGTAAACTCTAAAAACTTTAGAGTTTGGCTTTCAAAAGACAAATGATACAATAATGATAAAATAAAAATAAGTGTGAAAGTGAATGCTTAGACTAAGAAACAGAAATGAAAATTTTAAAAAGCTACAAAGGTGCAAAAATTAAAAAAACCCAAACAGATAGCCACAGCATTTTCCTTAATTCATTAAATGCCTTTCACACCTCCATAATTATATTTTAAATCGTCCATAAATTTGTTGATGGCTTCTTCATATGATAAAAATTTTGTAATATTATTTGCATTATGAAGAGAATGTTTTTTTCTATAAGGAAAGTATATTCCTGGTGGCTTTAGCAGATTGCACTTCAAATAGCTTACTTCCATTTCCTTTTCCATGCCGAGCCACACACCCTCTCTACTTTTCTGTTTAGACACAGACTCTCCCTGTGCCACTGAATTGCTCAGGCTGGGCTGAACTTGCGGTCCCCTTCTCTGCCTCCCAGAGCACTGGGATTATAGGCAGGCACCTCCACACTCAGCTATTTCCATAATCTCTATAAAAATATATGATGATGTAAACACAACGCTAGTTCCCCTCCCAGGGTCACAGAAGGATTCCATGTCAATGGAGGGTCCTTATAGTCTAAAATAAAACTGATTTTACAAGGTGGTATACATATCAACCTAAGAGACCGTTCAAAAGCCCAAAATATGTTTGTTCAAAGACTCTTAGTCATTCCCTTCCTCGCTTTTTCTCTCCCCTTTACTTCTTTTCTTCATTCTTCTTTCTATTTGAGTGGGTATAACAGATTGTCCAAGGGCTTATGTGAACTCTGAGGTTTTCTCAAAATGGCTTTTAGGAAAATCTATGAGAATCTGGATGCCAATTTTTCTGAAAACATCCAGAGCATTTGTACACATTAGACAGACTCCCTACTCCATTTCAAAGCATTTTCCACAATGGATCTGATGTATATATTTTAGGCTCTGTGAGCTACAATTCTCTGTAGCAACTACTCACCTCTGTAATTACAATGTAAAAACAGACATAAAAAATATATACATTAATGGGAATGACTGTGATTCTTTATTAAGAGAAAAAAACCACAATAATTTGCATTTAGCTCCAGAGCCCTATTTACTAAATGATCAAAGCCACAGATTACCAACAGGTCTAATGATAAGTGGCATCAGAGACCAACATTTCCAAAGAAAGCATTGGAAGTTCATCAAATCCCAAACTAGCACTCACAGTTATATGCATAGCCTACAACATATTCATCTTGAACCCCAAAATTAACAATTCCCCTAAAATAAGTCTCCAATGTGATTTGGAGACAATAAAAGTATGCAATATTATATAGAAAACGCGGTGTATTCTGATCCTTCACAAAATTCTTTGTGTGAAATTCTGAGTTTAGCAGGATTAAATTAGTAGAAATGGATTTAATCAGACCTTGACAAAGTCTCTAAATGTTACATAAAGTTTCAGTTCAGACTGAAAGTTCTACAAATCAGTAGTAGTCAATCAGGACCTTATATTGAAGTCACACTTCAATATTATATTGTCAATATTATATTGACATATTGAATTTATACCATCAGCATCTACTTCACCTCACACATGATTTCATCACTGTTATTTAGGACATGTACTTGATACCCAGTGACAGGCAAAAGTCAGTTATAAAAAAATGTCCCGGACGATTCCTCATCCACCAGCCAGAGCTATGTTTATTGCAACAAAAATGCACCAACTACAATAGGAATCCGGCTCTGTAAGAATCCTGTTCTACATTGGAAGCTAAAATAGTGTAGTTGCAAGTAGAAGAGAGGAAATATTCTGGCAAAAATAACTAGCAGAATCATGATAACCCAAGAGGATCTTTAAACATTGATTGAAATTGTGCCAGATGTCTCAGCCTTACTGTGCTTGGAAAAAGCCATCTGTGTTCCATGGATCAGGCTGGCAGGCCATTCAAATCAGGCTTTTTTCCAACTTCAAACCAAGAAAGCTAGGTACAAAACAGGCTCAGGCACTTGAGGTGATGGCTGGAATGCTCTATGTGCATGTGGCATAGAATGATTATCAATTCAGCCTTATCCTTTTTCTTAGCCATATATCTGAACAGGCCAATCTTACTCTCATGTGGAAATATTGGCTATCTTGTGGACAGAACTTTAATGTTCTGATGACATTATTAATTGTCTCTGAGATATCTGTCCATGCCACAGTTTTAACAGTTTCACGAGCTGAAAATCAGATATTCATTTGTATGGGTTAACAAGAAAGAGAAGAAAAGAAGACATCTACTATATTTTCTTTTCTGTGGTGCTGGTTTTATATTTCTTTAAAAATAAGCACAATGTTTAATAAATCCTATTAATCACATTTAAGAACTATGTAATTATCACTGGTCTTAAAAGCATCATTCAGTTGGAAGCTTTGTTCTCTAAGTAATCACTGCTAACAAAATCCTGAGATTCTGTCTAGAGCTGGGAAATGGCTAAAATTTATTGACTACTTACCATGTGCCTGGCATTGTCCTAAGCATTTTGCCAGTTGTAACCAATGCAACGCTCATATTATCTTTTATATGTGGGTTTTATTATTGTGCTTTGATGAGGCTCAGAGAGTTATGTAATACTTCAGAGGTCACACAGCTGGATATTACAGAGCCAAGATTCAAATTCAGGAAGGGTAGCTTCAGAATCTGTGGTTTTGGCCAGCATTTTCTGTATCACATTAAATATTTGATTTTAGAATCCATGCTTTGCCTCAGCACCTGTGGCCAGGATTTTACTAAAACCTACGCCTGGGCTGTACGACCATTCCATGCGTTCAGAAAGACATCAGAGAAAACGACTTACGTTGCTTTGTGCTGTTATGAGAAAAACAACTTTCTAAAATTTCTATTGAAGGGGTAACCAGAAAGAAATGTAAGAAGAATTGAGAGGAGAAAAAGACAAAAGAAGAGAAACAGAGAGAGAGATTGAGAGAGGGAGAGGGAGAGGAGACTCTCAAAATAAAGTTTTGTGTGTGCTAGCATGAATCCTCCTTTTGGTTGCCTTTTTCCAATTAGAAGTCACTCTCTCTGCTACAGCACTGCTTCCCTTAACCCCTTCTCATTGCCCTTTCAAATTCTGTCTTTTGTTGTTCTTAATCTACATCAAAGAGTCCGTCATATCTCACAATAAACAGTACAGGGTCAAATACAGGGCTGCTTTTTGATACATTTGCTTCCTGTTAAGTGCCTTGAATTACATAATGCAAGTTTACTCCATCCTGTGTTTTGCAAACACATTTAATTTAACAGGGTTCTGAAACAGAGTCATAAAATTATTCACTGCAGTTATCCGGAAAGAATATCTCTGGGAGCAAAGAAAAGCTCTTCCCCCCACATCCACGCACAGCCTCAGATACTCATAGATATGCATGCTCCTCTGCCTTTTCCAAGAATTTTGCAAGATGAAGCTTCTTAAGTTTTTAAATTTATCACCATACAATTAACTAAAAAGTGTCCACAGCAGCTTTTGTAACTTACAAGACTTCTCTTTCTTAATTTATACTTCACTGAAGTAGACCTTGATGTGTGAAGGAAATAGGATTTGGAATCTACCTGCCTGGATTAGACAGTTACTCTCAGCACAAGGCAAAATAGACAAATGTGGTAGGAATAGGAAAAGAAGACAGTATGTGGGAGAGAGACATTATGTGATTTATAGTTGAAGATTAGTTTCATGCGGCAATTGAATCTACTACAAAGCAGATATCCTTAAAAAATAGGGAGTTATTATGTGAGTTCTGAGGATCAAAAGTCTAAAATCAAGAGGTCCACAAGGCCCCACTGCCTCCAAGGTTTTGAAAGAGAAACCTTTCTTGCTTCTTCCATCTTCCAATGGTTCCAGGCATTCCTGGAACTGCATGACTCCACTCTCTGCCTTGTCTTCATATGGGTTTCTTGCCTATGTCTTTCACTCTGTTTTTTTTATAAGGAATCTGTAATTGGATTTAGGGTCCTTGTTAATATAGGGTGATCTCATCTCAAGATTTTATCTTAATTATGTCTTCAAAGATGCTTATTTCCAGTGAGTCTCCTCCTGAAGTTCTGGGGTTGACATGAATATATATTTTTGAGACCCAACTGAATCTATTGCAAACCTGTTCCTGTTCATAGTTGCAGTTTTTTCCTCTAATTCATTACAGTTACAGAATTCAAAATATTCTTTATTGTGTGAAATCATAGATATTTGTATTTACACGTGTATGTATCTGTGGGGTGTGTCTAAGTGTACATTTGCAATAATTTGGATCTGAAAGTCCCCTCAAAGTCCTATGTGTTAAAAGCTTGGTTCCCACCCATGGCTATTGGGAGGTGGTAACATTTTTAAGAGGTAGGACGCAGTGGAAGGAAGTTAAGTCCTTAGTGACATGCCCTTGAATGTGATATTAGGACCTGCTCTCCCTTTTTCTCTTTGCTTCCCAACTGATATGAGATGATCAGATTTGCTATATCACTTACTCCCCATCATGATTTTCTGCCTGGTCAAGTCCTAAAAGAAATGGAGCCCTCTGACCATGGATTGAAACCTTCCAAGCTGTGAGCCAAAATCAGATTTTAAAGCTGATTATCTCAGCTATTTTGCCAAAGGCACAGAAAACTTACTAACACAGTTTCATAGTACTTTCTTGGTAAAATTGAAAGGTAGCAATCAAATATCAGTTTTCATACAATTTTTTTGTAACTCTTCAAGGAAGCAAAGGAAAGAAGTGATTAGAAACCTTACTCCGACTTTGGAAGTGATTAGAACATTGACCCCAAATTTCTGATCTTATTTCATTGTCTGCACATGAAAGGATCTTTGATTTTTATATGTTTGATTTTATACCAATTTGCACTTTTGAAAACAAAATACCTGGGAACTTCTTAACTCTTTTTTTAAAACCCAAATCAAATATTCTTATGACAGAAAAAATTGTCTTGGACAAATATTCAATTGGATAAGATTTCAGGTATGCACTGTGAGTTCAATTTGAAGGAAAATGACAAAATTAAATATTATATATGAATGAAGGATAAAGAGTATCAATGAATATATCTACAAAGTGCATAATGTTCCTCATATATCTTTTTTATTTAAAAATGACTTCATTAGCAAACACACACATACAGAAATTAAAACCATTCAAAGAAAAACAATGCAAGAGAAAAAAAACTACAATAATATTCAAATACAGTAGAACTCAACCAAAACAAAACTGAAAAGCACTTAAACATTTTTCCACATAACTTAATAAAACATTTCAAGCACCGACAAGACATCAGAGGATATGATTTATTTCAGAGAGATCCCCAAAACCAACATTGAACAAATAGTGGTCTGGAAAAAAAACTCCAGTTAGCTAGCATACTCCAGATAAGCCAAACTGCCTAATTTAAATTTCTATACAGTCATATGACATGTGATGGAAACACAATCTGAGAAATATGTTATTAGGCCATTTCATCTGTGTGTATCCTTAATTACACATTCAGTTTCTCATACTAGAGAAACTATTCATTACTTACACATGTGTGTCCTATTTATTTCACTTAAGAGGATGGCCTCAATATGCATCCATTTAGCTATAAATGTCTCTAGTTTCTGGTTCTTTATGGCTGAGTAGTATTCCATTTTATAAAAAACCCACGTCTTCTTTATCCAGTCTCCAATTGATGGGCACTTGGGTTGTTTCCAAGCTTTAGCTATTATAAACTGTGCCGTTAGAATCATGGGTGCACATATATCACTGGGGTATGATTCTTTTAATTCTTTTGGGAAGATCCCCAGCAAGGGAATAGTTGGGTCAAATGGGTCCTCTAGCCCTAGTTCTTTGAGGTATCTCCATACTGATTTCCACAGTGGTTGCACCAGTCTACACTCCCACCAACAATGGAGAAGGGTTCCTTTCTCCCCACACCCCTGCCAGCATTTGTTATTGGTTGATTTCTTGATAGCAGCCACTCTTTCTGGGGTGAGGTGGAATCTCAGTATTGTTTTCATCTGCATCTCTTGAATAACCAATGATGTTGCACATTTTTTTACATATTTATTTGCTGCTTTTACTTTTTTGTCTGAGAAATGTCTGTTCATTTCAGATGCCCATTTTTGAATTGGATCTTTAAATTCAGGGGTCTGATTTTTTTCAATTCTTTATATATTCTAGATAGTAGTCCTTTGTCTAAGGTATAGCTGCTGAAAATTTTTTCCCACATTGTAGGTTGTCTCTTAGCTCTGTTGGTTTCTCTTGCAGTGCAGAAGTTTTTTAGTAGGATGAGCTTGCAGATATGTTCCTCCTATATCTTGTGTGAATTCATTTCCTTCCCATAACTGCCATTTCTTAGGGCTCAAATATATTTTTAAAAAGAGGAGAATTTCTGCAGTTGTGGTCATAACCATTGTTGTAAGATTAGTACGAGCAGTAAGAATTATAATATTAGAAGTGGTGAAAAGCATTACAATAACAGTTATCTTCTTTTATGGTATTAAATGTGCTAATGCATAAGGCTAATTTATTAAGGTCTAGACAGTGTTAATTATTTTCTTCATTTGTGATACAGTCTTCAATTTCCAATAAATGCTGGACACCCATTGGTTAAGTGGAGATATCTTATTGATCTGCTTAGTAACTTGATTCTTATTTGTAATTTTCATTTATTAATCAAGAAATGAATCTTTTTAATCCAAAATCAGACATTACAAAGAAGTGTATGAAAACTAAATTTAACCTACAGGTAGGTTAATGATTATTTTATTTTTGAGTTTACAATTTTTAGTCTGGTATGGAGTCATCATTCCTACCATTCATTCTTCCCTTGGAGCCGGATTCTTCACAAACTTATGTTATATAACGCAGAAGTCATTTGTTCTTGAAGCTTTGGACGAGTGGATAGGAACTGATGAGCTACATGAAGGAACTGGAGTGAGTCTTATTTCTTCATTTGTAAGGCGTTGAGGCTTCCCAGAGTTTGATCAAGGAATATACTTGTTCAGGATTCTAGTGAGATGTATGATGATAACTCACAGAGTTACTGTGCTAAATCTGGAGTGACTGGCATCTGCCTGCAGGTGCCCTTTACCTGCCACCACAGGTACTCTACCCTAGAGCCCTTCTAGTGCTTTTGATCTTTTCAAATGTATAATTAAAGGATTGCTTAGAGAGTTACTTGAAGCTTGCAATGTAAAAGCAAATATATAAAAATTATAGGTCCCTCACAGAGTCCACATCAAATGAAATATCAAGTTCTAAATCAAAGCTTTCTTCTAATCACATTTATATGTGAAAACTTGAAAAACCAGTATGAATCCTCATGTGTGTAGCTATACCAGCATACTCTCTGCACGCCTCTTGATGCTCTTGCTGGATAGTAGTGGAATAGAATGGACTTGGGCTTTGTTCTTTTTTCCTTTGTTTTTAGAAAATGCTTTATTTCAAGCCCACACTGCATTAGCATACTCCTGACATATATTAACCTGAGTTCCTTTAACATAAATGTGTGAATGAGCAGGAGGGAATGAGAATTTGGGTCAAGAAAGTCTTGAAAAATATAGCCTCAAGACAATTTGTTTTATTGTGGCCATGTAAGTCACCATTTCCCTATTAGGGATATTGAAACTTAACACTTTATTTTTGGAAGAGTTTTGGGCTGAGTAATAAACTTTATTAAAGAAATCCCAAAATTTATTAGTAACTCTTGAGTAGCAACTTTCCTACAATAATTATATTGATGTAACACTTAAAAAAAACCATTTGCTCTCCCATTTTGTTATTAGGTCCTTATTCCATTCTTATACTAAATAAAAATGTATGTGCAATATTTTAGTGAATTAAAGGGGATGATTAAAGGACAATGCAGATAATGTATGATTTAAAATCACCTTAAAGGAATTATTTGTTAAGGGTACTTTGCATTCTGTAAAAATAAACTAGAACCAAAAGATGTGTGTTTTCAGGAAATGAGGAATTCAGGTGAATTATTCTCAAATAAAATGAGGCTTACCTGAGCTTTTTCAATTGCTTTTCCAATAAAAAGCAGATGATGTCAAAGTATAATTTTTAAAAGAAAGTATGACCCAAATATGTATAGGATGACTCTGAAAATGATTCTTGTGAATTTCATATAGGATAAACATATATCAAAATTTAACTCCTTAATGAGGGAGCCAGAAGATTGGTAAATCTGGAAAGCATTTGATGATCGGGAGTGTGTAAAGCCACAGTAGGAAGACATACTGAAATATTTCACTGAGTTAGGGACAGAACCTGGTAAAGCCTTATAGTGTGTAGTGTTTTTGTTTTCTTCTCTATAGAATTGATGCTATTTACATGTCTATAATAAAAAACTAAGAGTGGACATGTAACATTATAGAGTCTAGTCCTTAATCAATAGCAAAAAGCAAATTAAATAAAGGTAAGTTTCCATAGAAAATTAAATATTCTTTGGAAGTGCCTATTAAACAACATTACAGCGTGACACTTAAAGTACATGCAAAGATATTCCATGCTTCTTTTTAAAGATATATTTACGCTTCTTTTTAAGTTTAGGATAACATGTTTAATGATCCTGCTTTGATCACAAATAATCTGAAAAGATTATTTTTGATTATAAAAAGTTTGAGCTCATTGGGATTTTGGTGGGTTAACTTACAAAAATGGAGCAAGAAGTATTAGTTAGTTAGATCAGTGTCCTATATAATGTTTAGAAAATTCAAAGACCCTTATAGGTGAACAAGTACTGATGCTGGAGAGTTAACTTCTGACTGTAAAATTCAGAAGAAATTCCAGATTATATTTTCAGTAATATCTATTATTCTTGAAGGCTTTTAAAAGAATTTTTCCTGCTGGATCTTCCATCCCAAAGCCAAGAAAGCAAACCCAAGCCTGCGACATTCATGTCCACAGGCTGCAGCTGTGTCTCCTGTATGTTTGGAAAATTTTCTTCTACTCAAATTTTGCCAAATCTGAGTGTGTTCTGCTTCCCCATGAGGGCTGAGATCCTCTAAGACATAGCACCTAATGTCTCAGTTTCCTGGGAGAGTTCTGTGAACATCAGTTCCTCCTATAAAATACAATCCAGACTCCTTAATGATGTGTTTGTCATATCTAATTACAATGAGATTTATTCTCCAATATATGACTTCTGGGATACACTTGACTGTAGAATCAGGTGTATCTTGGTAAAAAGAAAATCAAATTCTGATAGAAAAAGTACATTTCTAAGAAAAGTAAAGTAATAGAACTCTGACATACACACACAGAGTTTGTGCACACGTGTGTGTGTGTGTGTGTGAGAGAGAGTTTGGGAACACTACCTGACTCAGTATTAGCCATATATCCAAAAATAACTCACCATTAACCGCATTACACATTAGATAAAAAGGTTTAAAGTTTAAGTTAACTAGGACTTGGGAAATAATATTTAATCAGGTACAATTTAAAATGTAAATAATATAAAATGTTTTCAGAACTATAAATTAGTTCTGAAATTAGTCTATAAATTAGACACATATTTCTCTAATTAATTTAAAATTTTATGAAAGTATTGTTATTTTCCTTGAGCAGTAAATAAATGTGAAAACTTTAAGATATTCATATTAGGCAGAACACGCCAAATCAGCCCGCTGCAGACAGGCAGCTCTGCGGACACCCTACCGAGGTATCAAGTTAAGCGGAACACCCTGAATCAGCCCAGGCCCCAGCAACAATCCACTGGACCCCTCCCTCCCGCTCCTCTGTACGGCCACCTGGTTCCACACTACAAGGATGCAGAGGACACTGGACCACCAGACCATGGTACTGAGTCCCGCTGCTCGCAGCCCAGAGGAAGGGGCTTCTGAGAGGCCATCCCACTGCTCCTGGTCCAGAGGAAGGGGCTTCCCAGCCACCATCCCTCCCGCTGCTCCCAGCCCAGAGGAAAGGGCTTTTGGGCCACCTTCTGTCCCGCTGCTCCTGGCCCAGAG
>NW_004624734.1:14994326-15007687 GCF_000247695.1 Heterocephalus glaber
TAAATGTTGAGAAGCATGTTATGTATATATATTGCTAAATTAGCTCCTAAGAGACTTAATCAACGCAGGAGACTGTAATATTGATTATGTCCAAAGCAGGCTGTAAAGAGTTAACCCCACAATTGGCTTGTTTATAGAAGTGAGTCCAGCCAAAGCTTACATGCTGAGATCAGAGTAACTCATACCCAAATTCCGTTCCCACCACTAAAACCTTTTACTAGAAGGACAATGTTCTAATAACAACTATATATTTTGTGTCTTCTGTTCCTAATTTGAGAGTGCTTTGTCTTGTCCTTTGCTTACATTGATTTCCATAGAAACTACACAACTGTGTATTTTCTCACGTAGTCCTGCCCTTGCATATAGCTCATCTTAACCCCAGTTGATTACCAATAAAAATCAGTGGCTTGGACTGTCCAGTGCCTTTGTCAGTCGAACTGGCATTGGTCGTCCTGGCACCGCACTTTTTCTCCTAGTTCTGTCTTTTAGTTCAATTTCTCAGGCCTGTGTCATATACTGGGCGGGAGACTGGAACCTAACTGCAGGGGTCTCCAGTAAATCAATCTTTAATTCCATGAGTAGAGCTTGACACCAGAGAGAGAGTGAATATTATTGGGATATAGTGACTTTTTTTCCACAGTATTTACAAGGTTGGTTTAGGATCTGCGTTGCTACTGATCAAAGAAATGTTTGTGAAATCAATACTCTAAAGGCTCCAGTAATATTTTCTCCTATCTCTTTTATAATAGGTTTTAGCCTTTTATAAATATAATGATAATATCTTTCATTTGCATTTTACCAAATTTTTAAAAGAGAAAACCAAGATACAGAAGGAGTAGTTGAAAAATACTCAAGATTTTATGGAAGCCGTAAGTAATCCCACCAAATTACATAAAACATCTGGCAACTTAGCATTGCATGAGTATTTTTTTTTCACTTTGAAAATTTGACATGATTTTAATTCAGAAATGAGAACTGAAGAGAAGAGTGAGAGAGATTCTGAGATATGAACAAGGCAAACTGACAAACTGAGAAATGGCATGGCAGTTGAATGAAAAGTCTCAAATGTATGAAGACGAATGAAAGAAAATGGAATTAGAAGAAATCCTTCAGTAACTGAGGTGCAAGCTACAAGGACCCCACTGCATGATTCCCTGTGTGACTTTGACCCACTAGTGGACAGGTGGAACAAGACAGGGTTCAATGTAGTGCCTTACACAGCAGGGACAATACTTTTCCATTTCCTAGAAACTGAGAAGATCAATGGATAGTAAGTAAAAGGACCACATGTAAAATCCATAATAAGTACAGTAACAAGGATTTAACTTTTCTTATATTACACATTTTTATTTTGAAGAAGGGGTTAGTAGAGGAATATCCCATTTATAGGTGGGAAAATTGTGATGCAGAAGAGATAATTGCTCAGACACATTATATCATTGAGGTACAGATGACATACCCACATAAATTTAGGCCTTTGGTTCCCTCTCTTATGTTCATTCCCATGTATTAATACCTGCTAGATCAAAGGAAAGCTTTCAAGTCAGTCCAATCCTTTTAAATATTCCAAAACCCATACCATAACATTATTATTTCTTATAGAACTGAGTTTAATATGATGTGGGTCATCTTTGCACTGTATATCAAGAGTCTTAGTTATTGAAGTTCACAAAGGACACTGTCATAGGGCAACATGCCTTGAAGATATCTAACAGCATGCGTCAGAGGAGAGTTACCCTCAGAAGATGGCTCTAGGAGAGAGCCTGTCTGACACCTGATGAAAGCACAGAGTATGTCTGCTTATACCTCAGAAGTTTGTACTGCCAGATTTGCTAAATTGTCTCATACAGTTTCCCTTGGGGCATGTTTGAATGTTTCTTTTCTAGGAGCAACAATATATTTGCTTTTCTTCTGGCAGAATGGGTATTTTATGGACTTAATTTTGTTTATCCTTCGAGTTTTAAGACTTTCTACCAGATTTTTGGAAATTCATGCTGTGTGATCTCTGATCACTTATTTTGTGCCTTCTGAGCTAGACAGATGACTTCATACAAACTCAGTGGAAAGGGCAAGTGAAATTTTGCCTTTTAAAGAGATCAAAGGCACGTTTTTACAGCATTGATTGATTGTTACTGAATCAGAATATCAGCAATTAGGGGCAGAAACTGTATACTTTTAATATGTCTCCTCAGTGATTCTCATATACATTAAAATATAAGAGCTGCTAATCTAGACCATATGGTTACAGGCAGAGAGATACTTTGCATTTTAATATCTTAAATCTTTTCTAAATCAGAATTGGCCCCACCTTTTAATAAATGTCATTGATTTACTGAAGTGATCAAACTACTATGGCTGTCTTATAAAGTGTTCACCCTTTGAATTTTCCTAATTATTTTTGGTGATGTAATTCACATTGTTTCCCCAAAGTTCCTATAAACTGGATGTCAGATTTCTAGGCTTGCTTGGGTTCAGGTTGAACATTTTTGCCAGAACATCTCAGATGGTGTTGTTCACATTATATTTCTTTTTATGTGTGGCTATTACACACATGGCTTTCACCCTGGTAGCAGTGCCACTTTTTATCCAAAATTAAAGTGATTGTAAATAAGTTCATCCACTGTGAAGTTGAGCTTCCATCTTGATGAGGAAGTTATGACACTTTGATAGTAGACAGTTATCCAATTTCCCAGTAACCTTTTTCCTGGGGGTTTTAAAATGGTGAATGAATAATGATGTTACTTTATGAGGGTTTAGAAAATGATGATCTTCTTCATTATTCTGTTTCTCTAAAGGAAGAATGATCCTTTTGGGATGTGAGTTGGATCATGTCACTCTTCCCTTAAACCCGTCCCTAGCAGTTTTTCCCCATTAAAGGCCTCCACTCACCCCTCCCCTGACAGCCAGTGCCCGCCTCTGATTTCATCTCCTTCATTCTGCCTTATCCTTACCATTTCAGCACCCTCTCCTGAAGGTAGGGAGTATTTCCATATGTACTGCTGTTCCTTCTACCAGAATGTTTCCCTCTACTTTCCTCCAACTCTTGTTTTAGGTTCCTTCACAAGTATAAATTCATCAATGTACCCTCTGTCATTGCCTTATTTAACATAGCTATCTTTCCAACACATTCCTGTCCCCATTCCACTTTATTTTTTTTATCTGTAATCCTTATCATCAATTAACATGCTATGTGTTTACTTATTCCCCATTTTGCAACCTCAATGAGATGAAGGATTGAAGGGAATAATGATGTCCAGAGAGTCTTAGTAGTATTTCAGATATCACTCATCAAATTAATAGAAAGAAAAACATAGTTTTGACAGATATCATCTGGGAACTGGGACAGATAGCTGGATCTTCATTTCCTCCTGTTGAATATAAACAATCTCATAGAATACATTATCAGACAAGGTCACTCTGAGACCCTGATTGGATTAAAACAAAAAGCAGACCTTTCCCTAAACATGATCTAGCACAGACATGATATGAACAATATACACAGCACAAAATATGCATATAACCCCTCACCCAGCTAATTGTTAGAACTGCTTCTTGCTCACCAATAACAGCTTTTGTTCTGCTACAACTCTTTTTCTTCCTAGACTTAAATTATCATGATACCTGCACTAGTTTCCTGTGGCTGCTGTAACAAATTACCATAAACTAGTGACCTAAAAGAACATAAATTTCTTCATTCTTAGTTCTCAAGGGAAGAGGTCTGAAATCAAAGTGTCAGCATGGTCATGTTCCCTTGTAAGACTCTAGAGAAGAATTCTTGTCTCTTTTAGGTTCTGCAGGTTGACATTTCTTTCTCGAGGCCAAATCCAATCTCTCCATCCTTAACCACATGACATTGTCCTTTTATTTCCTAGTTAATCATCTTCTTCTTCCTTTTTAAATGACATTTTTGATTGCATTAAAGCTCCACCTGGATAATCCAGATGATAATCTCTCCATTTCAAAATCCTTAATTTAATCACATTTTCAGTAGATTAGTACCTAAATATCTTTGCAGTAGGAACATTGTTCAGTTTACTACATACTCTACTTTACTTCTAGACATGATTCAACCAAGAGCAAAGCATGTCATTCTGGAGCCACCATGCACCTTATCTGCTGGATAAAGTCATTTACTCACAGTCAAAATATTATGACAACTTTTTCCTACTCTTTTTTAAATAACATACCTCATATTTCCCCAGGTGATGTGGTATCTTTTGTGCAAACAAGCCATAAAGCCAGCTTTGTGTGATATAGGCTGGTTCGTGGTAGTTTCTGGCTGGTGGGTGTGGGCCATAATATGTTTGTTTTTATCCGTATAATACTAGACCTCTGTACAGTATTTCAATTGCTGCAGGTTTTCTTTATTCTTTAAAACATAATCAGCAGGATATCTAAGTTAGTTTTCACAGGGCATGAGGGTTGTCATTAAAAGAATCTTTGCAATTTATGTATAATTATAACACATTTGAGGGTGTTTTTTCTTTTAAAGAATTACAAAGGATTGTCCTGGTGTCTGCTATTAGATATAATTTAAGTGTTCCTGCATGCTTGGATCAGAGGTACAAAATATTAAGCTATTTATAAAACTTATTCTGGAAGTTAAAGCTTATCTTTCTCATGTATTGCATTGGATAAAAGACAGAGGCTATTATTATAAATGACATTTTGTATAAAGTAGTGCACTATTTCTCACATCTGTAGTTTTTCCTTGGAACTTTTATCACCTGACATGACCTCTCAATAAAGGCTTTTGAAAACTATCAATCTTTGAGGTGTGTATATTAAATTCAGTTACAGAAATATATTTTAAGACAAGACACTGGCACAGATGTTTAAGAATATTTTGTTAATATGAAAGTATGGATAAAGATACCTGTATAAAACAGGATGACAAAAATTACAATCAATTAACTAGAAATTCTGTAAGTTTATGAAAGTTACAAAAGCTACAGATTTTTGCAGGGCATACACATGGAAATACCCATTTTAAATCATTGCATATAAAAGATAATCAGAAGTGTATCTTAGGTACCCCTTTGCTTTTCTTCAGGATGGGATTGCTGATGGTATTTACTTTCTCATGTTTGTTAAATCATTTGTGTAATTATTTACTTGAAAAATATTTGAAGATAAACAATATGATGAATACACATTTGTGTGTATCCACATTATTCTGTACCTTAAGACCATTAATATTTGGAGATCTTTGATGGTTAATCTTGATTGTCAAATTGATAGAATTGAGAGAAGCCTAAAAATTAGTGAAACAGACTTCTGGGTGTGTCTGTGAGGATCTTTCCAAAGATGATTGGCACATGGGTCAGTGAAATGAATGCAAAAGCCCCCCATCCCCGAACAAGTACAAATCCCTCCAATGGGGTGAAGGTCCAGATAGAACAAAAATAGATGACAAATGAAGCCCACTCTTGTGGCCAAGCTCCATTCTTCGTGAGAAGGTGTATTTCTTGTGCATTGTCCATGGATATCAGACTCCAGCTTCTTGAGGGTTTGATGGTGTGAATTCTCAACTGACTTTCCAGAAGTCTTCCAGGCTGTCAGCCTCAGACTGGGGATGCATCTTTGGTTTCTTTTGTTCTGAGATTTCCAGCTCCTTAACTAAGCAGCTACTAGCTTCCCCAGGTCTCAAACTTGCAGGTGGACATGGTGGGACAATACAGCCTCTGATCATGTAAATCAACCTAATAAATTCCCATAAGTATATAAATATGAATATATATATATATGTGTGATTGATGTTTAAAGTTTTTAAAAATACACTAAAAGACATAACTATTGCACAGTATGTCAGTATTCTCTACCTATATTTTAGTCTTATATATTAAACAGATTTTCCTTCATCAGCCAACATTATCGATATTTTCTAAATGTTAGATTAACTTTCCACTTTCCACTTTTCTATTAGCTCATCTACAGTGAATTATGATAGGTCTGATTTTCAATAATGCAAGTTTCCTTTTATGCAATTTTAGCCATAGAAGTGGTGATATGCACACAGTACCAAGTCCTAATCCCCACAGACTCAGAATTAACTGATCCAAAGAATGCTTAACCATTGATGTTCATTCCGAGGATCACAGGTGGTTCTAACAAAAGTCAAAATGGAGAACTTTCACACATACAAATCTTCTGTTGACTATGGCAATTTTATGCCATGACCACTGCAATATTTCTAGCCAAGCAACAAAACACTTTATTTCTAACAACTCCTATGGTGATCAGCAAAACCTTTGATATAGAATGTGGTAATAATATTTAAAGATCTTAATCAAATGCTGTAGCATAGATATTTGTAGCATAAATTGTTGGACCCTCTGTAACACAGGGTTCTTGCATGAGTCAAGGTTCTCTAGAGGAAGAGAACTAATGGAATATATTTTACATATACATATGTAAAAAATATATGTCTGTATAAAGGTTGATCTGAAAATATGGTTTATTTAAATACAAAATATTAAAGATACATTCCCATTAATCCTCTTCAAAATATTCCCCTTTGCTGAAAATGTGCTTATCACACTATAATTGCCAATTTGTTAAGAAGTCCTGGAAGTCCTCTTTTGTGGGTCATTAGTTGTATTGCATTGTCTGGTTCAATGTCCTGCATTGATTCAAAGTGTCTGCCTTTCATAATCATTTTAACTTTGAGGAGGAGCCATAAGTCACATAGCACAAACTAAAGTGAACGAGGTAAATGAGGACATAGTGTAATATTCTTAGGACCTTGCCTTTCTTTTAGATGGCACGCAGCAGCAGCATTCACCATATTTTTTATGACACCTCATGAACATATTCACAAAGCAGGGCCTGCAGCACTGCTTCACAAAGTGGCAAGAGTGATGAGATAAGTGTGCTCTAAGTGAGGAGGAGGGTTTTGGGGGGATTAATAGCTATGTCTTGTAGTGTATTAACTTAATTACATATCATGGGATACAGATAGAACTTAGATTTTAATAGAGGACATGCAAATAGAATTCTTAAAATATACTAGCTTAGTCTTAGCCATTTAACAAAATAAATGGAACATTATATTGAGTCAGAGAGAGTTGGAAAGAATTAGTAGAAAATATTACAAAAATAATATGAAGGGCTAAATTTACTTGTAGAGTTAAGGGATAAAATTCCTTGGGCATGAGTACTCAAAAAGTAGCACACCCAGTTATACAGTTATTACATAAATCCACTATTCTCTACCACGCCCATCAAGTTAGAGAAACAGAGTCAATATTCGCCATGAGATACTCTAACACATAATAGAATATCCTAGAACTTAGCGATTTGATACATTTTACCTATAGAAGTAAAGCCCTCCAAACAAACTAAATGTTTTGTTACACAGTGTTAACCATGACCTTTTATAATAAGCACGAAAAGTACCCCTTTTATACCTTATACTTACAATAGTGATTAAGTTAATTATGAGGTTCATGTTTACCCTAACATTGGGAATTTCTAAGTAAGGTAAGAACCAGGGCCAGACACTGCAATATCCTGAATTCCAGGCAGTTTGGGAGGTAATATCAAGGAGAAGTATCAAATTTTGTGACACTTTTTCAGATTTTATTCTGGTTAATGGAATTTCCATATGGTTAAGTACTATAAAATAGTCTCTAAGAAATAAAAATCAGTTTAGAGAAAGAACTAAAGACAGTCTTGAAAGATTCACGAATACAAATGTGGGCATGTGATCTACCAAAACAATAAGGCATTTCCAGAAGAACAAATAGACAGAGTGCACTTGAGGCATAAAGCATCTTTAAAACTGCCTGGACCTTCAGAGACAGTGCTAACATAGAACTCTTACATAGACACGTCACAAAGAAGACAAGGGTATAGTTGATCCTTCAGCCACAGATCTTTTAAGTGAATAAAGTTCAAAAAATGACATACATTTGTGAATGTGAAACATGTTTAAAAGACAGTCGTTAAGAGTCCAGTGTGACAATTGATTCAGATTTTTAAATAAATTTGATGTTCAAGTTCCCAAGGATGGTTTCCCAGGAAACAATGATGAGAGGATTACATGGGACCTTTGTCAAACTCACTAAAATCTTTTCATATTGCTGCTGGCTCAAAATGAGGTTGGGGAACTGCGTATATTCCTTAGCTGTGTCCGACCAGAAGAAAATCAAGAGTTGGACAAACTATACTAGATATAAAGCCTCTGATTTTGAAATTTGTCATAAGTGTCCTTATAGGACAAAAATTATGATGGAATGGGCCAATAGTCAGTAGGTTTTAAACATCCCATAAGAAGTGGCCCTGATAATGAAAAGGTTGAAAGGGCTATTACAAGAAATATGAAAACACATAGGAATTGAATCTAAGGGCAAAATGGCAACAGGTTTGGACCTCTGAGAGATGAGATCAAAAGATACCACTACAGGGCCACGAGTAATGATGTCTATAGAAGTGGTCAAAGAACTCTAAACAGGAATATTTTGGAAGAAAAATTCTCTAATGACCAGGAAGGCACGTGAAGTTGCCAAAATGTTTAAAAGATGATTGAATGGAATTTTTCCCAGCCAAAGTCAAGGAAGGTTGTGGAACTAATCTTCTAATAAACTTTGCTGGCTTGACAAAGTTGCATGATTACTGAGAGTATTTTAAAAACTTCATTAGAGTAAGACCAACTGTTAATCCCATTGGAATGCTAGCATGGCAAATAAGGAAGAAAGGAAGGAAGGAAGGAAGGAAGGAAGGAAGGAAGGAAGGAAGAGAGAGAAAGAAAGGAAGAAAGGAAGAAAGAAAGAAAGAAAGAAGAAAGAAAGAAAGAAAGAGAGAGAGAGAAAGAAAGAAAGTCTTGCCAAGGAATTTAAGTGGTGGTAGAGACAGAATCAGAAATAAGATATTCTACTGAAAGCAGCCAGCTTCCATGAGGTAAAAGTTAATAAACCAAAGGTAAATGGACCTTAAAATGGAATGGATAACTTTAAACATTGTTTTTTTGCAATATTTGGTAAATGACTTTGAGAATGGTTGTAATAGTGATAGCACTTATTGAAATATTTTGTGATTCATAGGGAAATTTTCCTTAATTCCTGATAAATGTGACTAAGCAAAAACTTATTGCATGGCTCCTATTCTAGTGTTGGTATAGATACTTAGGCTGTTACTTTGTGGCAGTCTATGTGATGTGTGTTACAGCTGTATGCATAAACTCTCCCCATGTGTTGTGGTGACCCAGAGATACCATTTTAAAGACATGACCTTAATCTCAGCATCACAATAAAACACACATATCATAACACAAGTTTGTATACAAGCACAACAGCTTGTCTCTTCATTGTAGACAAAGATATTATGAAGAGTTGTCAAGGACACCCTTATTAGTTCTTTATGAAAATCAGGTCCATCCCATATATAAATGTAATAATTTGAATTATCCAGTCAAGGAAGAAAATACCATTTTATTTTGACACTAACTTGGTAAGTACATCTCATATATTTTGCTATCATAAGTTTTATCCTGTTTGGGATTACTAGCTATTGCATCAAGACATTGACCAATCAAAAGGGAGCTTTTTATTATAAATTAGATATTCAAAATCATTAACAAATCAGAAGTGAAAAATACAATTCAATTTAAGCACAACACTCCAGAAAATCTGCAACTCTCAGGAAAGCTTTGGAAAATTCCTTTATTTTTCAACTGACAAAATGGAAATCACTGTACATTGGCAGTCAGGGGGTTTCAGAGCCAAGCATGTAAAGACGCTACCCCATTTTGTTCAAAATGTAGAATTATATGCTTATATTTATTCTTTCAATCATTAGTTTATCTAACAAATATTAATATATGCTTGACTATGTTCTAGGCCTTTTTTGAGTACTGGAAAACAGGAAATAATAGAAGGCAACAGTTACTGTCTGCATGACAGTTATAATTCTGGTAAGTAGGAGAGACAGATGATATATTTGCAACCATGGGAAATAAATGGTGCATCCCTTGGTGTGAAGTAGTAGGGAATGAGGGGTTGGAGATCCAAATTTGAGATAGTCCAATCCAGAAATGCCTCCTGAGGAGAAAATTTAGTCAGTGTACACAAATAGTAAAGCTTTTTGTTATTACTCTTAAATATCAAAATGAGATAAACAAATATTCTGTCTAGACATTCTTAATTGGTAACTGGATGATAGGAATCTGATCTAAATGCATATAATGTAAATAAATGGAAAAAATTTCTAGGAATTGTGTTAAAGACAATGTCTGTAATGAGAGTTTGGCCAAGTAGAAATTATCAATTAAGATTGCCAAATAAAAATACTTCTGTACCCAATAATCCCATTTTGATAATGTCACCTGAATCGAGAAAACATTAGTTCAAGTGCAAAGCACTACCATTATGGTGGGACTTCACATGGGTATGAAGATCATTTTGAAATTCTCAAGTCATAGTGCACCCATTTTTCATCCAACAAAATCTTTACTGGATCATTTCAGGGACCATATGACCTTCAGGATGGACTAGACTTAAAGGCTACATTGTACATTAAAATGGCTGCATGGATAGGACAGTTACAGCTGAGATTCACTGTTATAATTTTAGTGCAGGTACAAGGCATTGGCACTTTTTTTCATTTACAAGTATCTGAGTCTCCTAAGAATCAAGAACTTAATCAGACATCAAAACTATATTTTATTGGTGACATTTAACACTGCCACAACATGTGGCCCAGAAGAATGAGACCATGATGTGCTAGAACTCCCTGGAAGTCCTGTTTGACTGTCAAATTCCATTATTAATTTCCACAGCACCTATTTATAAAGAGTCACAAACTTTGGGAGAATCTGTAATAGTTTTCTTACACATAGATTCTGTCTATTATCATCGGATCTATTTCAAATGTTATGTTGGTTGGCTTGGAGAAGGTACTTTATATAATTTAGGATTTCAGCAAATCATCAAGAAACAAACCATGAGACCTCATAATAACAAACACAGCAATGGATGATTTTAAAGGAATTTTATAACCGATCATCCTGCAGTTTTATGGGGATGATTTCTTGGCAGGGATGTTCTATCTCTGCTCTTCATACTTAAATGGATATTGGCTGTTTAAATTATTTTTGAGACCATAGAGAGAAGCATAAGTTGGCTGGTCCAGATGTACAGGGTTGGCACTAGGGATGTTAGAGCAAGTTGAACATATATATTAGCACTAGAACATTATAAACTTGTGGGAATCAATCCAGTATCCAATAAATGACATAATTGAAATGTTTAAAACAGAACTTGGGAATACCATGGCAGAAGGGTGATATTAAAATGTGCTTAGTACCTTTCTACACTGGGGTGTGTGGGACTTGGAAGGAAAAGTGGTTGGGGTATATAGATATTAAGGATAATTTCAGTAACAACAAAAAACAAATAAGGGATATGATAAACATAATTATTTTTCCCAGAGAGTTACTGCAAAACAGATCCAGAGGGAATTTTAGATGGGGCAGCATTGATTGGCAATGTAGAATTAGACTTCAATTAACAAGGAGTACTGAAAATTAAGTTACAATGTAATTAAATGAACTGAATGAAACAGTTTTCCTGTCTCTCTGATATACTAATAGGTATATGACAGCATAACTTAGCATAACTTTGTCCAAAAAGTTCTACTTTCAGGAGTCCAGGTAGTAATATGGAATCAATAACAGAACTGATAAACACAAACACACTTCCCAATCATTGAGATATAATGACAAAACTATTTTGTGAAAAGACAGTATGTGATACCAAAATAATGCTAATCAATTACATCTCATTGAAGTGAGAAGCACAGATTTACAATGGAGAGATAAAACTTCCATACCTTTATTTTGTGTGAAATTCTAGCTTTGGAAATAAAAAAATGATTATATATTTATCCATGGTGTTACACAACAAGGCAAAAGTTATCTTTTATGTGCTTATGCTAAATCTAAATGTGTTTCTATGTTTAAATTTACAGGCATTATATTGAATATAGAAAAATCTCCCAATATTCTCACTTCCTGGTATTTATAGTCTAGTATTATCCCCTCCTAATGAGTGACCTAAATTTAGTGAATTATTTTTCTGTTTTTTGTTTTTGTTTTTGGTACCGGGGATCGAACTCGGGTCCTTGCTCTTGCACAGCAGGCGGTGAAACCACTGAGCTAAATCCCCGGCCTAGTGAATTATTTTTAAAGAACAAAATTCAATAAAGCTAAAGGGCTGTAATTTTTATGACTGGGTTCCAAAAATACTATAGCTTTCTCTCTCACTTTCTCACTCTAATGGAAGTCACTTGAGATGTTTTGAGTTGTCCTGTGACGAAATCCTCGGCCTACACGAAACAAAGTAAAGGAGTTCTTCTGCAAATAGACCCAAGGATTGAGACCCATAGCCCAGTAACCCACGAAGACCCGGGTCCTGCCAATAATCATGGGAATGATTTTGGAAGAGGCCCCTGCCCAGTTATATTGTGTCCAAATTCCGACTGCAAAAATTCTGAGATAACAAATGCTTGGTATCTTAAGATGAAAAGTTTGGGATATTTGGTCACACAGCAGTAGAGGCCTATTACAAGAATAAGGAAGAATTCCGGCAAATTGGCACTGTGAGAAAGCCTACAAAATACAATTATCATGCATTCTTCATCAAATCTGAGCTTCATAGTCAAAGAGACTGTCAAAGCTTGAAGAAACATAAGATACAACATATGATTTAATTTTCAAAGAATAAAGACAAATTATATCTTGAAGATAATTGAAATAAAGAATATGGATTGAGTATTGAAATATATTAAGAAACTATTCAAATATTTAAGATACTGTTATTTTGGGACCATGAGAAATGTTTTTTATGTATACATAAATATTTAAAGGTGAAATATATTTTTTCCTTAAATTCTTTTATTGGTACATTTTAGGTATGCAGTACATTTACATTTATCACTGGGTGCTTGTACTTGAAATGATGTATCTTGGTTTTTATTTAACCCCCATTCTCTGTCCTACCTTCACTCCCTCCACCCTTCCATATTTACAAAGACTTTGTTTCCAGTTTTTCCTATTCTCATAATTTTTTCTTTCCCTTCTTTCCTTTCCCCTTCCCCTCCCACTTCCCATAACCCTTTGGACTTTTTCTTCCTATTTCAAATTATCAATTATTCATTTTAATCATTGTAATCCTTATTTACACTCTCAGTTTCTCACACCAGAGAAACTATTTGGTATTTGCACATGTGTGTCTTATTTATTTCACTTAAGAGTATGGCCTCAATATGCATCAATTTAGGTATAAATGTCTGCAGTTTCTCATCCTTTATGTCTGAGTAGTACTCCATTTTATTAAAAAACCTCATCTTCTTTATCCAGTTTC
>NW_004624734.1:15042491-15090666 GCF_000247695.1 Heterocephalus glaber
AAATAGGGAAGGGCGGAGGGCATGAAGGGAGGGCTAGGAATGGGGAAAAAATAAGAACCAAGATGCATTATGTAAAGGTATAATTCCCAATGAGAAATGTAATTGTGTTGTGTACCTAAAATGTACCAATAAAAGAATTTAACAAAAAAAACTTGTGACATATTTTAAATCACTAACATATGAAATTTTTCAAATAAATAAATGGTAATAGCAAAAAATTTTACTATATAAAATAATGAAACCATTTTCTTCTGCTGCCGTCTGTGTCCTCAAATTCTTACGTTAAAATCTAAACCCAGAGTTGATGCCATTAGTAGGTGTGACCCTTGCTTGCTGTCATGAATGGAATTCGTGCTCTTATTAGAGATTCTGAGGGCCACATTAGTCTCCATGCATGAGAGTACAAGCAGAAGGGACTATTCTCTGAAGCAAGAAATGCACAGTGATCAAATCTACCAATCCCTGGATCTTGGACTTCTCAGACTCTAGAACTGTACAAAATAAATTTCTGTTGCTCATAAGCCACGCACTCTTTGGTATTCTTTTTATAACAGCCCAAATAGACTAAGAGAGAAAATTAATATTAAGAAGTCATGGTGCTGCTATAATGATATCTGAACATGAAAAATAGCTTTAGAACTTGATAACAGGTGGGGAAAGAAAAAGTCTTGAGATACCTGGTTGGAAAATTCTACTTTTATGTAAACAGGCTGATAAAGATAATTCAGTAAAGACAAAAAAGTTAAGGAAGAGAGCTATAAAGTCTTAAATTTCTCAGAGAATTCCTAAGTGATCATGAACAGAATGTTGATAGAAATATGGATGGTTAAGATCATTCTAATGAGGTCTTCCCTGAAAGCAAGACACATGTTATGGGAAGATGGAAATGAAACCATTTTTGATACAAAAAACAGAATTTTTTTCTCTGACTGGTGATTGTGTTCTATCATGTGGCAGTAGAACTTGCAAGCAATAAAATGTAGTTTGGGGCTGAAGAAAGTTCTAAGCAAAATATTGAAGATAGAGCTTGACTTTTCTTGGGTGTTTATTTTAAATTAAATGAGAGAAAAACAATTTAAAGGTAGAACTATTAATTAAGAGGGAAATTGAACTTAAAACTTTAGAAAATTCTTGAGAGGAATCCACAACCAAAGAAATAAGAATGCTCTTTCAGAGTAAGAGCAATGGTTTCCCCAAGTGATCTGTTGATAAAGAGATTAGTTTGGATCTGCCATCTAAACAGAAACCAAGACTTATTTTCCAAGACAATAGAAGAATGTTCCCAAAGGAATTTCAGAGATTATTGTGTTACAGCCATGCTGGTTCACGTGCTCAGGTTCCTTTGCTTGCTGCTGAACAAATTAAAGGAATTCATTTATTTTGATTAGAGAAAGAAAATATTAGTTATTAAAAGCTAGCTTCGATAAGATGGAGAGGTTCATTTCCCTCAAAACACTATCTCACTGGGCACAGGTGGGTCAGGGTCTTTTATAAGGAACAGAGGGGAAGAAGGGAAACAGAGAGATGATGCCAATCTCTACACTATCTTTACCATTCCAGTTATCTTAAGGTCACCCTCTTTTGTCTTGTGAGAAGGAAATGGGCTATGGCCTCCTGGAGCTGGCATCTGCCTTTTCTCTTGTTTCTTTTGCAATGAGGAGAGACGTGGATACTGGCTATGTGCTCAGTAGGAGGAAGTTTGGATAAGTCGCTTCTCTCTAAAAGAAAAAATTGTAACTCCTAAAGTTCCATCTTGTAGTGCAGGTTGGGGCTGCTCCTCCATAGACTCAGAGTGAAAGGCCTGGGGGCAAATAGGTATCACAGCTCTGCCCCATACATTCCTGCACCTCACTCCTCAGTTACATCCCTTCCAGTCCCAGTGGGCCCAGGTGGACTGTGGGCTACAATGACCACACTTCCAAAGGCACAGACAGTAGCCCTTGGTGACATCTTTTTAGTGCCATCTCTGCCAGCACCACACAGAGTACATGAGCCATAGTGTTCTGACACCTCCACTTAGCTTTCAAAGGTTGGAGTCCCTTGAACCTGAGGAACACGACCAACACACATGGCTGCTATGAGGCTATAACCACAACAGCAAGTCCTAACAAGATCAGTGGCTAGTGGATTCATGGGAATGGAGACCCCTTAGATTCCAGAACAGTAGTCAGCAGCACACACATGCAACCTTGGAGAGCCACAGGCACTTGACTCCCACCACTGAGAACCCTATAGTGTGAGCTGCATCAGCCAAAGACATGGGGGTGAGGCTACCCAGAAATAAAAATCCCACACTAGCGGGTCTGGAATACAGGCTGCTGCACCAAAGAAGAGTATTCTCAATCTTTAAGATTTAATATTATTTTTTCTGGGGGATTTTGAACTTACTTGAGATATGTTATCCCTTTTTCCTTTTATAATTCTCTCTTTCAGGATGAGAATGTTTTTCCTATGCCTATCAACCACTGCATTTTAGAAGCACAAATGTATTTGATTTCATAGTTCACAGCTAGAGGGAATGTTACCTATTAAAGTAATAAAGAAAGTAAATGTCTGATTTTACCCATTTCTGCTCTAAATAATATTTAGGGGAGACTTTGGACTTTGACTTTAAAGTTGACACTTGAAGAAATTAAAAATTTTAGGGCTATCAGAATGCAATGAATGCATTTTGCATATAACAAACATATTTAGAGGGGGATGGCTAAAATGCTATGATCTGAATGTTTGTATCTCTCAAAAACTCATGTTAGAAGCTAATTATCAATCTGATTGTATAGGGCCCAGGAGGTAATAAGGCCATGAGTGTGAAACATGGATAAAATGGATTAACTCCTTTCTAAAAAGAGGATGTACAGAGCTGTTCATTGAAAGAAATCAAGTCGAAACAGGAGCACCTGAGGCAGGGCTTTATTGGGCGAAAGAGCTCCTGGGCTGTTTCGAACAATGGTGAGAGAGAGAGCAAGAGACTAACTGGGTGAGGTTTATAAAGGGTTGTGTGGCAGGAGAGCATCATGAAGTTTGAGGATTGGTTGTATTGCTGGGGCAGGTGAGGACGAGTTTAAACTTATTGGCCGATGAGTAGCGGGGAGGGGTGATTTTAGTTCCGCTTTCCCGGAGAGGAAACGACATATTTTATGAGAAGCTGGAGCCATTTTGAGTAACAGACCTCCCTGCGGCCATTTTGTCTAACTGCATCCCTTTCCACTGTGTGAGGACAGAAGAAGAAGCCTGATTGATTCTATAAATCAGGAAACAGGCTCTCACTGGACACCAAATGAGTTAGTGCCTCAATCTTGGGGTTCCCAGACTCCAAAGCTGAGAAGTAAATTTCTACTTACAAGCTACTTAACTCTATAGTATTTTGTGCTAGCAGCGCAAATGAATCGACAGTCCCTTAAATTTATGAGAGACTTAAAGAATCTCCTGAATTTAAAACCTTTAGAGAAAACATTGAGAATGCTTAAAAATATAATTTTTAAAAGTGAAACCACAGTACCTAAATAAAAGATGTGTGTTATTGTTGTGGTTGAAGAGAAAGCTGAGAATTAAATTGAAGGGTTACTTAGTAATTCTCCCTTGTGTAGTACCTAAGACTAAGATAATATTATAAACATGACCATTTTTTCTACTTGAAAAATTTCCTTCAAAGCTAAATCCAAGAATGAGATAGATTTCAGCATACATAGAACCCATTTTCAGTTCCAGATTTCAAGTTTATAGGAGATGCAAAGTGGCCTTCTTGCAGCAGTACTTTGCCCAAAATGCTATCATAGATTCATAATAGACAGTTGACCTTGTATTTCTATGCCGAAATCCCTACTGACATGAATTTCTTGCCATTATGCTAATTATAGAAATTAAAAATGACTCAATATGGACTGCTAATGACAAAGCCACAGCAAATTCATGGTTTCAAGTACTCAAGAAGGTCCAAGTGTGACACTGACCTCCTAAAAAGCTGGCTGACTGGCTTTCTTAGAGTGGTGCATTTCCTTTGCTTTGAGCTGCTCCAGTAGATTGAAGACTTTGTCCAAAATGTAGCAAACCAGCTTCTGGAAACTTCAGACTTCATGGCATTTGGTACACAGAACCAAAATGGAGAGAGAAAGTCTTTACTGAGTATTCAAAGCTTAGACTTAGAAAAAATACTAGCCTTTCTTTAAACACTCATTCCAGGAACCCAAGAAATGACATCATTTCTAACTGATCTACAGAACTACTTATGAGACAGAGTGCCTCAAAAGAAACAGAGGTTCTTATTTACACTTTTAGTTTTTCACACCAGAGAAATTGTTCAGTATTTAGACATGTGTGTCCTATTTATTTCACTTAAGAATATGGCCTCGATGTGCATCCATTTAGCCATAAATGTCTCTAGTTTCTCATTCTTTATGGCTGAGTAGTACTCCATTTTATTTAAAAAAAACACATACACATCTTCTTTATCCAGTCTCCAGTTGATGGGCAATTGGGCTGTTTCCAAGCTTTAGCTATTATAAACTGTGCTGCTATAAACATGGGTGTGCATATATTGCTGTGGTATGATTCTTTTAATTCTTTTGGGAAGATACCCAGCAGAGGAATAGCTGGGTCAAAAGGAGTAGGGGAAGTGGGAAGGGTAGGGGAAAGGAAAGAAGAGAAAAAAATATGAGAAAAGCAAAAAATGGAAATAAAGTCTTTGTAAACAGGGAAGGGTGGAGGGGGTGAAGGGAGGTCATGGGAATGAGGAAAAAATAAGAACTAATGTACATCATATAAAGGTACAAGATGCCAATGATGTGTGTAACTGTACTGTATATCTAAGTTGTAGCAATAAACTTAATGGGAAAAAAAGAAAGGGAAATTGTTTGACTATTTATTATAGGCAGCTAAGTTAGATAGAAATTAATGTACAATCAAAGAGGGATGGGGCCCTCAAGGAAGTCAGCAAAACAAATTATAGAAATCAGAATTGTGGCTAGAGGTGCATCTGAGGACCAGGCCTCAAGAAAATCAATGGCCAGGCCTACGTGGCTCCCTAAGGAATAAGCAGTAATTTGAAATTATACTATAATTAGCACCACCTGGTCCAGGAAGTCCAGTTAGGCATCAGTCACCTAGGTGGGTGATCAGATCATCCAGACCTATCCTTTCCCCAAATGCCTTTGCTCTTTCCATGTCCCTTTGCTATGTGACTTGTTTCCCTGTTAGATCATTATTAGCTAAGCAGCTATACTTGTAATGCCATAGGTTGATTATAATTTGAACTATGTTTAACCCACATTGTGGCTTTGCTGTATTGATTACCCCGACAAAATACCTTGGTGGCAACTCACGTTTGAGACGTCGCCTGTCTCTCAAGAGCTAACTCTCAATAAACCTTTCCTACTCTTAACTTTCACTGTCCTTTAGAATTCATTCTTTGATTTCAGGGGATATGAGCTTGGCACATCTGACATCTAGCAAGTTGGGAGTTATATTTCTCCTATATCATTACCATAAAAGAGAATGAATGCAGTGCGACCCAGAAATAATTCTGAAGTGCTGATTGGAGTCAGGATCTATAATAGACACTTCAGGCCCATGTGCATTCTGCCACATGGCCACTGCCATTTCATACAAGGTTGAAATTATCCTACTATTAATGTCCCCTTTGCAAACCTTAGTGGAATGAGAAAACTTGCTCAAATTACCTTTAAGTAGCTGAATTTGCATTTGACTTAATATCTCCTTTGTTCCTGAGCCCAGTGTTTCTATAAGGAATAGCTTAATATTTCAGGTTCAAAACTGTAGGTGAAATTTTTCTATTTCACTTTTTTGTCTGTATTATGAATCCTTCTAAGGCCTTTCATCTTCTTCCTGATATTTCTTCCTTTCCACTCTTCCAAAAATATTTTTCCTAAAGAATTGGAGACCAAGAGTATAATTTGCACTTAATTACTTTAAAATCACTTTTTGGTTTACTCAGTTTGATTTGTGGGGCATTATAACATTAAAATAATTTTATTTTACATCAGGCAAGGAAAACAAGATTGTAGTTTGTATTAATATATTTCCAGACCTTTAGTTAGCTTCCTCCATCAAGATTTACCTCACTGAGCTGTAATATTACAATCTATAACTTTGTCTTCTCCTTCATCTCCATGAGGATATGTAGTTAAGTGGTTGTTTTCATGCTTGCATAATCCTATGTAGTCTGTTAGAAGAAACAGTCTTGAAATATAGGAAGGATTTTTTTTTAAATTTGTTGCATGTAATTCCTTAGGTCATGAAGTTATAAATAAATGAAATAAGAGCATTAAAATACACCTTCTCCTGAGAAAAAAGACCCATTAATGAGAGTTTTACGTATCACTAAGTTCTGATAGAAAAATTGAATTTCCGGAATGGCCTCCAGCTCCCCCACTCTAAATATGAGATTAAAATAAATATATTAAAATTCCTCTATTACTCTAGCCACCATCCTGTTAAAAAATATTATGGGAAGGTTTACATCAGATATTGGTATTAATAGGAAAATGACAAAAAACTTGCTACTAAAATATAGCTATTTCCAGAGTGACAAAAATTACCCAGGCATTTATTTCAGTTTTTCATTTAGAGTGGCAGGGAAGAATGAACAGAAATCAAATGCATCCTTTGATTCTTAAGTGGAAATGTGCTCATGCTAGTTGGTTCAGGGAAAGATATGTGAATATAAGACTGTCCATTCAGAGCCCAAATTATTTTTTCCTCTTAATGCTTGATTTTGGTTTAGATCTGATTTGAGACATACTCTTTAATGGGAATATAGGGATGATTTTCAGACTGCCATGAATAACTATCACTATGAAGCTTGCGAGTGAACAATTATTATATCTTTTCATTTCCTAGCCTTTTATCAACTACTTAGTACAGATCAATTGGAACCTTAAAAAAACCCACATTTTCCTTCCTTCATAGTATTTTAGCAAAAGATATACTGATGGGGTGATCAATTTCCACTTTATACAAAAAGAGTGTTTTTCTGTTAATGAAGAACTTTTGTCCAAAACATTTTTTTCATTAATTTTCTCTATATAAGGTTGATGATTATATTAATATCAATAGAGGATTTTTTGCAGCTGATAAAGAATGTGAAGTACATTGACTTTTCAATGAGTTTTAATTAGTAGTATTAATATGCCCATTTTACAGGAGAGAAAATGAATCTCCAGAAACATTGAATAAATATAACATGCAGTGAGGAACAAGGCAAGAGCAAAGAGGGGAACTCTGGAGAAGCTTTCCTGATGTGCCCTGTCCTCAGGGATGCTGAGCTGTCCCTGTGTCACACCGGCATCATGTCTCACTGGACATAAAGTACACCTCTGGCTATTGCTGTATTTCAACCTAACATCCACTTGGTGATTTTCACATCTTAAGCTTCTCCTGAAATGCTACACTTTAATTCTCTCTTGTAAAATCACAAGAGATTTACTACACAAATTATATACTATTATCCTGGATATTCATTCACATTTGCACTCACTCAGCCTCTTTTATTTGACTCTCACTTACCCTTTCTAGTAGACCATAGGGTTGCTGATATTTCTGTGTCCACCTAACTACTTACCTATTCTCCCAGAATACCAAGGAGAGGATTATAATAGTTACACAGTTCTCTGTTCATCAGAGTACACTGAAACTATGCATTTTGATTTTACTGAAATCCATTTTCTAGATCCCAGAACATATTTTTTACATATTTTCAAAGGAAAAAAGTTTAAAAGTTTATGCATTATTCATTTCAAATGTAATAGTAATGGTCACACCAACTCCTCCTTATGTTAAAAGCAACTGAAAATACCTACTGAAAGGTTGTGTTAATAAGAATGCAATGCAAATGTCAAATAGAAGTAAAGATTGATGTAAAATGTACATAATTTATTTCAAGCATAATTTAATCTGAAGAATAGGAATTATATTAGTGTTTATAGAGAAAATATTGATTTTGTTCTATTTTGTAATTGTTTAGATCTACGTTTTATGTATTTACTTATATTTTCTCATTTATACATTTAAATAATATCATAGACCTCTGTAATAAGTTCAGATCTCCTGTTCATTGCTATGGTGCAAGACTGAGAAAAAAAAGACCCTAAAAGACAGAAGTAAAGAGACAGAGAAACCAGGGAGCCAGCACAACCAATGCCACTGCAATCAGCAAAGGCACTGGTTGGTCCAAGCCACTGATTTTTATTGGTAATCAATTAGGGTAAAAGAGAACTTTGTGCAATGTGAACAATGTGCAAGCATGTGCAGTCATGCAGTTACTATGGATACTAACACAAGCAAGGCTTGTAAAGGACAAGACAAAGCATTCTCATGTTTGGAACAGAATAGACAAAATATAGGACTATAATTAGAACCTTGTTCTTCTAGTTAAGAAGGTTTTAATTGTCGGTACAGAATTTGGGTGCAAGTTACTCTGACCTCAGCATGTAGGCTTCAGCCGGATTTGCTGCTCAAAACAAGCCAATTGTGGGGTTAACTCTTTATAGCCTAAACTGCTTACAGCCTGCTTTGGGCATAAATAATAGGGTGGTCCCCAACAAAATAGCATCTTATATGTTTTTCTTCAATCTATTCTATTCAAACTCCAGAACACTGGTAATCTTTCACATTAACAATTGGACTGTTATAACAAAACACTATAAACTGGGTGAAATAAACCTGTTAAAATATTAATATTCAGAAGTTCATTTATCACAGTTCTAGAAGCTGGTAAGTCCAAGACCAGGCACTGTGGTAGCAGGTTTGCTGTCTGTGGTGTGCTCACTCTCTGGATCACAGATGGCAGATTGTTGCTGTCTCTTCCTGTGATGAAACAGTGCAAGAAACCTGTCTGGAATTCCCTTTATAAGTACACTAATCCACTTCATAAGGGCTTCACCCTCATGACCTAATCACCTCCCAAACCTAACCTACTAATATCATCACATTGATAATTTGATTTCAGTATATAAATTTAGGGGGGTAGATTCACTCAGGCTACAGATAAGAATAAGGTCTTGAGGGCAATACTTTATTCCTCACTTCCTCCTCTGTTGACTCTTCTTTTTTTAACCACTACACTTTTAGTCAGATTTGCTTTGCTTTGGCAAAATATTTGAATTAAGTAATTTAAAAGCAAGAAGGATTTATTTTTGCTATGGTTTCAGAAGTTTAAGTCCATGACTGCTTGGTTCTATTGTCTTTGGGCCTAGAGCAAGGTAGTATCTCATAGCAGAAGTGCATGGAAACTGGCCCCTTCATGATGATTGGGAAGCAGAGAGAGAGAGAGAGAGAGAGAGAGAGAGAGAGCTAAAGATAAAATGCAGCCATTCAAGAGCACACCCCAGTGATCTACTTTCTTCAATTTAGCTTCATTTCCTAAATTTTCCAACTCCTCCTAATAAATCCATAGGCTTGCAACCAAGACTTTAGCACATGGCCTCACAGAAAAGGTTCAGATCCAATCCAAAACAAATATCTTCAGTTATGCCTACACCATAAGCTATTCTAGAAAAAGTTATTTGAGCTTCTTCCTAGCTCACAGCTATTTCCTGAATACAAACCAAACAAAGTGTTTGTATACCTTTTCCAGTAATGAGACTTCAAAGAGTAAGTTACAGGAGCATCTGTTGAAGATAGTCTCAGCAAGGACACTGGCCTGCTGAGCAATATAAAAGACCCTGGGGCTGGTAATTTAGCTCAGTCGTGCCGCTGCCTGCCTCACAAGTGCAAGGTCCTGAGTTTGATCCCTGGTTCCAAAAGAAAAAAAAAGACTCTTTGACTTAAATATGCTGAGATACTTCTGTGTGTGTGTGAGTATGTGTGTGTGTTTGTGTGTGTGCAGTCTTATATGTGTGTTTCCTATAAATGCAAATATATTTGCATATAAATGTTTAAAATTGTAGGATCCATGTCAACGGTAAAATGGATAAATTCCTGACTTTTCACGATTTAAATAAATTAGTATTAAAATGATTAGTATGGCAATTAAAAAGTTAAATAATCAAACAATTTAAAGAACACCTAGATAAACACTACGTATCTGATTGAGGATCAGGAGAATTCCCAAAAGCAATAGGTGAAATTACACATGGGTTATTTATTGATATGATTTTTAGCACATAAAATACATTATAAACTAATACTAATCAGAATTAAACAATTAAGTGGTTAAAATATTTCTTAAATAAATAAATTAATTCATTTTCACAAGAAGGGATATTTTAATGAAGCAGAAATAAAAATTGGACACACTGATAGTGGCCACTGATCATGAATAATATGAACTCAAAGTGGGATTTCATATTATTTCATATTCTCATGTTATTTCATATAATTTCATGTTTTCATATGAATAATACAACTATACTCGGGAGAAAGTGATTGATTTGTTTTGAAATAAAATCAAGAATGATGCATATTAACATATATATATATGGTGATTTTTAATCTTTTCTGGTTTTTTTTTTTCAGATGAGGAAAACTGAGGTTAAGAATTGCCCACTTGTTCTAATTCCTGGAGTCTAAAGTCTTTATTGTCTCCACTACCAAATGCTACTTTTCATCTTTAATGCCACAACTGCACCACAAGTAATTTTATTTGTAGTAACTCTAACCATGTTCCATATTGATTTCACAAACTTCTGTCTCAAAAAAGTGTTTGATTTCTTTTGTAGATAGACATGTGTTTAGGGGAAATCCCTAACGATATACTTTGTGAAGATTTTGGTTCCCCAAAAAAGGGGAGGCAATCCACTTTCCAGTCCTCCTGCTTTCTCTCTTAGACAGAAGCTATCTTTCTCTCAATAAATTCTTCCTACTCTTAAAAAAAGGATTTTGGTTCCTTGAGTGAACAAGTAAGTCAAACAAGCTATTGACAGATTGGAATCCTCACTAAGCTGATTCCTGCTTGCGAGTGTGGGTGCCTGCTATGGTTTAGATGGGATTTGTCTTTGAGTTTCATGTTTGTCCCCAGTTTGGCAGTACTGGGAGGTGGTGGGACCTTTAGGAGGCATGGCCTATCAGGAGTTAGGTCATTTGATGGCTTCAGAAGAGATTCAGTCCTCCCTGGATCCTGAGTAACTTCTGATAATGAGTTGTTAAGACTGAGCCCCACCCATGTTGCTCTTTAGGTTTTTGTCTGTCAATGTGACCCACTTCTCTTGCCTGTGTTCTGGTCATTGTGATATCATCAACCTGGAGACCTTCACCATTGCCAAGCAGATGCTGGCACTGTGCTTTAGTTTACTGCAGGCTAAATAAATATCTTTTCTTTATGAAGTCACCCAGGCACGACATGGCTAATAGTAATAAATTATTACTTCGCTTGGTTATGATAATTAAAAACAGATTGATAAAGTGACACCAAGGCATACATTAATTTTTTTAAAGTTCTAATTTGACAGTGGTAGGATGAATTATTAAAGATGTCTCCCCTGGCTGCCTTTTCCCCTCACTACTGCCTCATTTTTCAAAACACAGGGTACTTTCCAGCCTTTCTTCTGTTTCCAGGTTACAAAACTCCCTCACCTTTGAGATAAAAGGAAGTCAGGTTCTGTGTGATTAGAAGACATTTTACAGATGAGCAATTGGAATCAGATTCATTTCGACAAGCTACACAACAATTCTCTGTGGAAGCCAACTCCAGTGAGTCTTAAACACTCCCCTGGCTGTGTCAGAATCTCATGGGGATCTTTGAAAAAAATATAGATTTCTAGGAAATAACCCTCAGAGGGATTGTATCCATGAGTGTGAGGTGGAGTTCTAGAATGATTTTGAAAATAAACAAACCCAAAACAACTCTCCAGGTGATTCTAATAGTCTTCTGGGTGATAAGCCATTTGCTCAAGGAAGCATCGCTAATCATAGTAAAACTCTGGATTGTTAGTAACTTGTTTTGCTAGTGTTCCATAAGAGGAGCAAACATTTCTATTATACCACCTTGGTTGTCAAACTCAATTCATTCCAAATTTGTGTTTGAACACCAAAATGTTTGAGACCTTAATGTATGTTTCCCATAAGAAATAATTGAAAACCAAATAATTAGTGAGGCCTAAATATTACACTTATAAATTTATTTTTCCAGGATTTCTACATATTTTGCAGTGGTTTCTTTCTTTCACTTTATTGTGCTTCTCACCGTTTTCCTCTTAGCTTTACTGCTGATATCACTAACTTAGTTTGCAGCCATGATTACAATATTTTATGCAAATAAACACACAAAAACATGCATTCCTGCAAATGTTTTAACGCAGTAACACAGCACTATATGTTGTCTGGACAAGAGCAGTGCTTAGACTGAAACATACATTTGTGTCTGTGGCGAGACACAATGTGTGACTCACTATTGACACTTATGGGTTTTTTCAAGTTGGGTTTTCCATTTGATTATCAAGCAAAGTTACAAACACAGAGCAGACTTTTTTCCAACTTTGCTATTCAAGTATTTGAAAGTTCAAGCTTGGAGCCCTTCAACAACTGAAGCATAATGGAACCATGTCTTGCAATTGAGTATTAGTATGTAATGCCAAGTGTCACATGATCACACCTGAGCATTTGTTTTTCTCTCTATTTGGAGTTATGGGTGATTGTCTCCCAACACCAACAGGTTATGAAGGAGATATTTTCTGCAGAGAGAGAGAGGAGAAAAAGGCAATGGAATCCTTTACTTCAAATGAGATCAAGCAAATGTGTAAAATGTGGGAAACTGCAAAATTTTTTAGAAAAGCACCCACTGAATAAGGCTATAACAGTGAGAGCTATGAATCTGTTTAATGACAATGCAATGTCACATTTCCATGAAATCCTCAAAAGGAGGCAAAAGCAAGTGTCAATGGCTAGATCCTTGTTAAAGTTGCACTAAAAGAAAAAGATTCCATTGACCCAATAGGTAGCTAGGATTCCATTAGTGGTAGTGAAAGTCATCCTACACAACATCTCCCAACAACCATGAAGGTTTTCAAAGGTAAATGCATGTTAGTTTATTTTTCTTTATATTTAATTATTTTATTTTAAATTTTATTACTGTGTAGTATTCAGTTTGTATGAATATTTTGGTTTGTGGAATAAAATCATATAAATTTCTACTATTTCTTATGGGAAAAGTCACTTTGATATACAAGTGATTTGGATTACAAGCATGTTTCTGGAATGGATTATGCTCACATACCAAGGTTTTACTGTATTTCAAAATAATGACTAGTATCCACATTTCCCTTGCTCTACAGTCCTCCTGTGTAGAGAGTGGGCAAGATACTTTTACAGGAGAGGCAATTCGGTAGCAAGTGATGCTTCACATTAGGGTGAGGAGCCCAGATTAAAGGAGACTAGATGCATAAGTGGGGCTCACCGAATGACTGTGTAACATTAGCTGGATACTTAAATGTTTATGCCTCAGTTTCCTCACCTGTAATAGAGGGATAGTAAAATGCCTGGATTTAAATATTATGAGAATTGAACAAATTAAATTTTAGTGAACAGTTACATCATTTACTGGCATACAGAAATCTTTTCAGGAATATTTGTTCAATTTAATATTCCTGGTATTTTCTTTCATGCTTAAAACACCATAATGCAATGGCTTTCTGTCTCTCCCAATTTTAAAAGCATTTCTCTGTGTCTGACACCAAGAATCTAATGCTAAGAACATTAGATTTTTCTCAAAAGAAATAGCAGACTTTCTGCCAAATGATCTGTGGATCTTGGTCCAGATAGGCTCATGGTTTGGATTGTCTCCTGTGTTAGTTACTTTTCTCTCATTATTGAGACAAAATACTAGACACCCAAAGTTAAGGGGAGAAGAGTTTATTTGGTCACAGTTTGTAGAGGTTTCAGTCCATAATCAGCTGGCTCCAAGGCAGGGATGGAAAACACGTGTCACAGGAGAGAAACATGGTGTGCACAAGGTAGCAAAGGCAACAAGGGAATGTTAACAGCATCTTTCAGCCCCTTTATCCCATCCAAACTTCGGGATTAGGGTGGTACCAAACCAATCACTCACGTGCAGTGGTTTAGTAATCACACACAATTATTCCTCTCATCACATATTCCAGATTTAACCACCTCTGCAAAAGAAAACCCCCATCTATATGATGCTTTTTTGGGGGGGACATCTGAACATAAGCCATAACATCTTCTTTCCATTAAATAGAAGGGGCCCAGATACCCATCAAATACCCATGTTATCCTAGAGCATTAGAGTTTATGTCAATGAAGCTGAGGACCATGCTAAAACCTATATGACTGTGGTCAAAAGTTGGAGCCTTTGTGCTGCCTTGTTTATGATTTCAGCGATGATCTAGGAGACTTAATCAACCAAACATAACCACATCCTGAGTTTTATGAAGGCCTTAGGTTTTGAACTCCTGTGCCCATAATTCCTGTGTCCTAATTAATAAGACACTAATCTAAGAGGGTATTTGGCTGCATTTTAAAAGAGGCCCACGCCATGGTTTATCATTATCCACTAGTGATACACACAAATCCTCTTAAATGTGTTTGGGGGGGTTAACCCACCCACGGGGACATCATATTGTACTTCATTGCATTGTGAAAGATCTTTAAATGCAATCTAGTGATTTAGACTCAATGAAAAGAAATTAAAACTAAAAAATAAAATCAATACTTATCTCTTTGTGCCTACTCAGTGACTGTAGATTCTGGCTTTCATGGGTAATAGATCAAGCACCACTGCCACTGAATATTGAAATTTATGAAGTTCTCCATAGTCATTAATTAATAGTGTGCACACACAGAAAAATAACCAGGCAGAACACATAGAAATGAAATTATTGCTGAAGCACTGACTACATAGTTTCAAGTGGCCAGTCAGGTGAATAGAATGAATAATTGAATATGCTTCACAGGCAGTCAGTGTAGACAAGCATCCCGACAGGTTTTTAATTTTCTCTGAAGAACACACATCTTACATACGGATATGCATTGATTTTATTCTTATCTATTTGCTAAAGCACTTTGTGTAGTTGTTTTTTCTCTGTGAGGGTTTAGAAAAGTCACTGTATCATAGTGTGTGATTTCATAAGAGCTGCTTTGGGGAGTCCTTGCATTATGTAGCTGAGCACTTCATTTCAGGGCTGGAAACCTGAAAAGAAGTAAAAAAGAATATGAATTTAGCTATGACAAAATTTACGGCATATCTTAGCCCTCTTTATACTGGTTGCAACATAATTTCCACGGGGAACTTTTCTTAGAGAATGCATGTCTTTTTGGGAATATCTATAATCAATTGGAGCTATGCTATTTTTTTAAGTGTAATTCTTTAGAGAATCTTGCTTCATGTCTGACGATATAGGGGAAAAGCACATCCTTGCCTGGGAAATAGGAGCTGAAATTATATTTCCATTTTGAAGCCAGGTTTATCTTTGATTTCCTTTTGTCCTTGTTATTTCCCCTCCGGCACACTTTTTTTGTAAAGTTCAAATAGTAAATATTTTAGTCTCTGCAGACTATACAGTCTGTGTTTAAAGTACTGGATGTTGCCATTATTGTATGAAAGCAGCCATAGACAATCCATAATGAAGTAAGTATGGATATCTTCCAATGAAAATTCATCCTTGCCAATAAGTGAAGGGCTGGGTTTGGCCCATGAACTATAACTTGCTGCCCCCTGATCTTCCTGTTTCCCCAGTGACAAATGTGCCAAAGCTTGGGGGCAGAAAGAAGTAGATGAGTGATAAGCAATATCAACAGTGATCAGCATTCTTGAGCTCTTGTTTTTCTTCCATAGCAGGTTGTTTCCTTCAATTTTTAGGAATTCTTCTTCAGCTTGGAAGGCCTCATGCTGATGACGGGGGTTGGAGAGTTAATTTACTCAGTGTATTTTGTGAACTGGGAGGTGTGTTTCCTCTTCAGGGTCTAGAGAGGGACTCCTGGTGGAAAGAATTGTAGTCAGAACTTGTATTCCTTGATGTTTTAACAATGTTATTTATCTTTTGCTTCCCTTATAGGTTAGACTCATTAACCCGAAGGCCTTCCACTGGGGGAAAAAATATTTAGCAGACTGACAAGAGTTCTGTTAGAACTCAAAGTAAAGATCAAGAGGAGAGGGGAAAGCTCTGATATTCTCCAGTCAGAATTGGACAAGACCAGACGGAAAAGTCCTCTTCAGATGATGGTCTGAGATGTGGCAAGCTCAGTCCTGAGGAGCACAGTTGAGAATTCAGGCTCAGTCTCTGCTGAGTGCTTTTGGATTGCACAGCTTTCCCGATCCCAAAGCTAATTAGGACCAAAGAAAAGCTCAGCATTCCATAGCCTGGCTCATCACTTTAAGGTAATTCTCCTCTGAACCCTGAGCCTTTCCCTTCATTTATTTAAGCTTCAGCTCTTACCTTTTTCTACAAGGATTTGAAGGCACTTGTTACTAAGATATTAGTAATGAGCCAAAGCCAAGTCTATCCAAATAAACAAACTGGAATAAATATTGCTGTAGGCGGAAGATAAGCTGACTGCTTTACTGAGTACTGGATTTGAGATGAGTGTGAATTTGATACGAGTCTGGGTTGTCCCTGGGTAGGACAAAACTCAGGGGCATCTCTAATGGAGGGCACTTTGTCAAGTTGCAGGTTTGGCTAGTGTACAGGACTGAGCACGATAACCCCTTCCCTGTATGCTGGGATTAATTTCACTTCAGGTAGAATTTGATTTAAATAAGCCTCACTTTGAGGGGCTGCTGGTGGTGGGAAACCCATACATGAGTCCTGAGTGTATATGTAGAAGGGAAGGGCGACTCTTTTTTTAAATGTTTTTATTAGTACATGTTTGCAGAACATGATGATTACGTGGAATTGTACATGTACATAATACATCTAAGATTAACAATCAAATTAAAGTATCAAAAACTTATGAAACACATAAGACAGTTATATTACATCAAGGAACACTTTCAGATACCATGTTCATGCTGGACTACAGGAATTTTTTCTCTCTTTTTTCCTATTTTTTGTTTTTATATTTCATTTGATATATTCAGCTTCTCATATGAGAGAAACCATGCAATATTTAAGGTTATATGTTTGACTTACTTAATATTATGGTCTCAAGATGCATCCGTTTTCCTACAAAGAATTCATCTATCCTTCCTTATGGCAGAGTAGTATTCCATTGTATATAAATACCACAATTTCTTTTTCCATTTATCTTTTGATGGTTATATAGGTTGCTTTCAAGATTTAGCTATTATGAATTGTGTACATGAGTATGTGTACATCATTGTGCTATGATGTCTTTAACTCTTTTGGGAAGATACCTAAGTAGAAGAGGAATAGCTGGGTCAAATTAGGAAAGACTGATATGTAACTGAATGAACTTCTGCTTCTTTTTCTCCTAGAAGCAACAAAGTGGGCAAGGCATCTTTCTTATCTGCTGGGGGCTGGCTGCCTGTCAGTAGATGATTGCTGAGATACCTGTCATAATGATTCTACTTGTCCTGATCTTGCCCCGCTGTATTATTTCACTTATGTTGCTATAACAAAATACCTGAGGCCAGTTACTTGATAAAGAAAAGAGGTTTATTTAGTTCAGCTTTATAGGCTGAAAATCCAAGATCAAATAGCCCCATTATTTTAGACTCTTATCATAGTGGCAGGAGCCTGAGCAGAAGAAATCACATGATGAGACAGGAAGCTGGAGAGACTCAGGGACCAGGCTTGTTCTATCCACTCTCTCTCGCAAGGACTGATCCACACCATGAGGGCAACATTAGTCTCTCCAAAGGACTGTAGCCTCCACTGACCTATCTCACTTCCACTACACCCTAGTTCTTAAAGATTCCATCATATCTTACTGCTGCCATATTAGAGGCCAAACTTCCAACACATGAACTTTAGGGAACATACCATAGCCAAACCATGGCACTCACGTTTAGTATGTGAGTCTCTTCGCCTTCTCCACTCAGTACCAGGAGAAAAGTAAGCAAATCCTATAGCAGTGTTAGGTAAAACTCAAGAAAAATTGCACTAAAGTATGTGTGTGTGTGTAAAATGTTAGAGATCAGGCAAAAATGAAATCAGAAATAGCAGCAGAATCCAGAAATTTCTAGACTTTAGGGTAAGGGATCTGGGCATTCTTATTACTATTCTCACTGTTGTAACCTTCAGTAGAAATTTGGTGGGTCTTCAGAAAATGCATTCAAGAATACTGTATCTGTGAGGTTTGAGGGAGAAAATTAAAAATTCACAGGACCAAGGCAGTTTACAAGTGCGGACCCGGGTTTTCCAACTGTTAAAAATGATAACTTGTATTTATTTATTGTCAAATCAGAGAATAAAAGAACAATCATAATGTCAAAGATATAAGTGAAGGATTGGCTCTGAAATGTGCCAAGGAAGCTGTACGTAGCTGTACATAGCTATAACGCAGTGTAGCTACCTCTCACCCCCATTCCACAACTCAGTTTCTGAAATGACAAAATTAGATTCTTGCTCTTGCATCTCTCGACCTTCTCAAGGTTTGGCCAGTCTCATATGTGCTCTACTAAATTGGGCTTCAGGCTGTAGATTAAGGTCAGGTTTTCATGTTCTTCTCTGTAACTAGTAAATGACTCAGGAACTTTCTCCATAGGAATAAATTGCCAAAAGACAAATACATTTCATATTAATCTCCATTTAAATTCTACTAACATCCATCCCATTATCCAAAACAAGTGACATGGAGGTAGACCTTTTGCAGACATGAAGGGGATCTCGGAATGGAAGGAGAGGGAAGTTTGGAGGGTGGGGAAGTAAAAAAAGGATTAAGATGTGTTATGTATCACAAACATGTACTAATAAAACTTTTTTAAATGAAGAAGTATAAAAAATAAAACAAGTGGCTTGGCTAATTACCATGTCAGCATATTCTGTTTATTTTGAGCCCCAGGCAAGGATGTGGATGCATAATACCACAGTGTAGTGGAATACTGGGACCAAAAATTCTATCTGCTATAGAGATATACCTGCATAGGTAGGTTCTGTAGTACATGTGGAAAGAACAAACTGGCCAGAATAGCTTTCTATAATATTTTAGGACAGTGAATTGGATGTGGTGGAGGGAGTCAGGGCAATACTTACAGGTTCACCCTTTTGTCTTATGAAGATGTTTTTTATATAGGACATTTATGTCCTCCCATATTCTATTTTTGATTGAGCCATCTTGGAATACCTAAAGTTTCAGTATGATAGGACATGCTATATGCAAATATAGTTAACATCTTTATTATTCCCCAGCATATTTTGCTCCACCAATCAAAGGTCTAGAAAACTTACTTTTTTTCTGTTAGTTAAACTAATATATTTCTTTTATAGGTAACTTTTCTCCATAGATGTCTTATTTTTTTCTTTGCTGAGACTTTCAGGATGCTCTTGGATGCATCTGACACTTAATTGCTATAGCCTGTTTCAGTCATGATTTTTCTTTTCTTTTCTTTTTTATTTCTCGAGACAAGGTCTCACTATGCAATTCAGGCTGCCCTTGAACTCACTGTGTAGCCCAAGTTGATCTCCAATTCAAGGCAATCTTCCTGCCTCAGCTGACCAAGTGCTGGGATTACAGGCATGTACCACTACACTCAGCAGTCATGACTATTTTAGTGGAATGTCTCATTTCCCTCTTTATGACTTTTGTGTTTAACCAAGTACTTTTTAGTCTTACTAACTGTAATTGGATTGCAATCTGTTTTGATTCACTCTTGAAAACAGACAAAGAAAGAAGAAACTAATGAAAAGAAAAAAGAAAAGGAAAGAAGGAAAGAAAAAAAGTCCCAAGCCAATATAATTTTTGTCCTTATGTTGAACAATATTGACATTGGGCATGTGTTGGACCCCTGCATTGTTAGCTTTCCCATCACAGAGCAGAATGCCTGTTTGGGGCAACTTAGGGGAAGAGAGGTTTCCTTTAGCTGTTGTTCTCAAAGGGTTTCAGTCTATAGCCAGCTAGTCCCAAAGCAGGATCATGATGGAAGGATATGGTGGAGCAAAGCCATTCAGTTCATGGCAGCTGGAAAGCAGAGCACCATGGGAGAAGAGTGCTGGCAAGAGCTCCACCATCCAAATGTTTGCTGTTAGTGACCCACCTCAGACAGTGCCCCACCTCCTCACAGGAAAGAAGGCTAAACATGAGAGGATCGATCCACTCATAAGTATTGGGCCCCCTGATCCATCCATCTTTCCAAGAGTCTCTCAGTTCAGCCAAGTTAGCAAGATTAACTATCGTCGTTCCTAATACTGACTAATAATAAGAATAATCAACAACAATTCAATTCCTGGAAGATACTTTCTTTCAAATGATTATATTAACAGCTAAATAAAACAGCATTCTTATCAAGATTAATAGCTTCTTTGTCAAAGCTAACTTCTAGGCCTGCACATTCCTGTTTTCGCCAATCCAAAATTCTTGTGTCATAATCTCTGCTTTGCAATCCCCACTTGAAGCTATTCAATCTGGGTCCTTCTCTAAATATTCTCTCTCATTTGTCCCTTGGCCCTGAGCAGGTGGTCTTCATTCCTGTAACAAATCCAATAAACTTAGCTTTGATTGATTAAAAGATTTGTTGTCCATGGGGCATTCATCACTCAACAAAAAGTTTGTATTCAAAAGCTGAAGGTAAGAGTCTGCACTGGAAGGCTGAAAGAGCTGGTGACAAATGTCCAAAGGTGATGGTGAAGACTGGAGTGCCTCTGAAGAAGCAAAAGGGACAGAACTCCTTCTTCTTTCCCTTTTTATTCCATCCAGGCTACAAGCCTATTGGTTGGTGCCACCCACATCCAGGGTGGGTTTTTCCTCTTCCATTTGAGGCTTACAAGTTAATCATCCAGACCCAGAACTGTGCTCCCCTAACCTGCCAGCCATTTCTTAATCCATTAGAGTTGACACCAAATTAACTCACATATCTTGAATCAGCAGATGGAGATAACATGTAAAAGACATGTTTCTTGTTCTCAAAATATATAAGCTAAAAGGGAGTAAACATTGGTCTGTAAATTATAAAATGGTCAGACTGGATGATTTCACTAATTTTTATCAATTTAGCATGAGACTTAGACAATGGTGCAAAGGTGGTATCACCCAGATTGAAAAGGGGAGCTAGAAAGTTGGGAAAAAAGTCAAAGAGTGGGTCAATTTATGTATCATTCAAGATGGATGAGCTTATTATTTCATTTGACATGGCGTCCATCACTAGAATTTGTAATTATATTTGTGTGTTTTGGTTACTGGAATCTTCACTTTCTTCCATTAGTGCACTGCATCCAATGCCTGGTATAGAAAATATTTTGACTTTTAATGAATTAACTACCACAAAGTACAATACCAAAGCTGTGGTGGGGGATAGAGGTTGGGAAGAAGTAGGGTAGGAGGGGTCGACAGAGGAGCATACTCAGGCACAGTTGATAGCTCACTCTTCTCTTATAACGTTGCATCTTTCTCCATACAATCACAGTCAGGCCATCTTCAGTATATTTCTGTAGGAAAAGCTGCAGAAACATATGACTTAATTGTTACTACAGTAACATGCTTTCTATGTTCAATTTATCAATAAATTTAAGATGAAGCTTCATTAGTTCTTTTATAGGAATCCTGAGGTGGAACTTAAAACTGTTGTTTTCATTTAGCAGCAACAAAAAATGTATACTTCTGAGAGAAGTGCTCACTGAAAATGGAAGAAAGCAGGAGGCATGTTTTTTCTGCTACCAGCATAATTTAATAGTCATGTCTTCAATAAAAGTTGTGAATGTACATGTGCATGTGAGTGCATGTGTGTCTGTGTGTAAGCATGCATACACTATCATAGCAAGTGAGAGCTACTGGCTTAGAATACAGCTATTAGTGGTAGCGTGGCCAAATGGTCTAAGGCGCTGGATTAAGAATACAGCTATTAGAGTGAATCAGATGTATAAGAAACCTGGGAAATACTTGTACTATTACTTTTGTATGCTGCAATAATAAAATACAAGACAATGAGTGGTTCAAAACAATAAGTACTAATCATCTCATAGTTCTAATACCTAGAAGTCTAAAATCAAGGTGACAGAAAATTCACACTTTCTCTCACAATTTTAGAGGAAAATCCTCCCTCTTTTCTTCTAACATCTGGTATTTTCTGGTCATCCTTGGTGTTGTATAGCTTGCAGATACACTGTTCCATTACATGTCCATCTTCTCTCAGTGGGTTTTCATATTTCTTCCCCTGTGTGCGACACTGTCTTTATGTTGAAATGTACCCTTTTTGTGACACCACCAGTCATGTTAGATTTGAACCTCATTAATGACTTCATTTTAATTACTTTCATTCATTACTTCTGTAATTATTATTTTTCCTAATTAAGGCACATGCTGAGAAATTCAGGTTTACAATTTCATCATGACTTATGTAGGGGATAAAATTGTACCAATGATAATTGCACTTTAAAAAGAAATCAGGGTCTTTGTAAATAGGGAGGGCTGGAAGGGTTGAAGGGAGGGCAGGGGAATGGGGGAAAAATAAGAACCATGATATATCATGTAAAGGTACAAATTCCCAATCATGAATGTCATCATACTGCATACCTAAAATGTACTAATGAATTTAATGAATAAAAAAAAGAAGTCAGGGAGTTAGAGATAAATTCCTTGTTTTACTGGCTTCAGTGTCCATTGTTATTTCTTTTTCTTTTTCTTTTTTTGGTACCGGGAATGGTACTCAGGACCTTGCGCTTCTAAGGCAGGCGAGGTACTACTGAGCTAACTTCCCCTCCCCACTGCCATTTCTTTATTGCCAAGTATTCTCTATACTCACATTCTTTCTATTTTATTTTTCAGGTGGCTGGTTAAGTAATATTCTGAGAAGGGTAATATGTGGGTGGGATGATAGCCAAATTCTTTTGTTTGGATTTTATTATTATTTTTCTCCAAGAAAGACAGATTTTTGAGGAATAAAATAGGGTTTCAGCATGATTTCTGACAAAAATCATAACAGCAGAACTTTTTCCTTCATCATAGTAAAGAGCTCTAGAGAAAGTGGTAGTGGTTTTCTCTTTCATTTGATGAAAGGACTGATGACCCTTGAGGTTAAGTGACTAGACCAAGGTCACATACTGAGAGTCAGAGCCAGAGAAAAACCCAAATGATCAATGCCGATCAAGAAAATGCCATTGCTTCAGCCTCTCTACTCAGTTCAATGCTAGGATTCAGAATCATTTTTAGAAACCTGTTTGAACTCAACTCTCAAAAATGCTGAGTTTAGAAGTCAAGCCCTTATTCAACCTCACTCTTATTGATCAAAGACTCTACCTTTCCAGTGTCCTTTTCAAGTATCATATGCTTCTCACACAATAAAACAAAACGGGCCTACCAAAATCAAGAAGTGAAAGTATCAAGACATAGTTTGATATTACTACTTTAATGTGAAAAAATATTTCTTGGCAGACTTTTGCCTTGGCTTTCCAATTAAAATTAGCAACACTGAGATAATTTGTGTTCATATGGAATATGAAAAAGTAGGAGAACCAGAGTGGATCATTCTGCTTTATACTACTCTATAATCTTGGATATAGCTTTGAGAGTCAATTTCTTTATATATAAAATTTTGGGAGGAAATCATCATCCTTGACTCACAGTATTGGTATTACAACTATAACCTGGCATCCAGTAAACAGTCAATAAAATGTTTGTGTTCACTCATGTTCTTGGAAATACTCCCACACAAAATTCTGTCATCTTGATGCTACTCTGTGAAGATGACATTCAGAGAGACCTGTGCTAAATTCTTGCACTTCTTGTTAATAGCTACTTGACCTTGGGCACATTTCCCTAATCTTTTGGAATCTTTGCTTGAAAAAAATTAGAGTAATAATAAAAAATGGTCTTTGGGAATATTGTGAAGTTTAACTGCAATAATCATTGTAAAGTGTTTCATGTGGAGTCCTAGCACTTAGCAAGTGTTTCATTTGTGACATTTACCTATGTCACTGTTATTTTTACCTATTGATAACTTATATTTACAGCTTATCTACTTTTTACATTTTTTATTCTATTCAAAGGAATTTATTTCAAGCTGAAATGATTCCAATCAGTTTCTTTTATATTCTACTAACAAAAGACTATAAGTAGTTGTTAAACAAGTTTCATACTTAAAACTCTAAATGATTTCCGGCTAGTCAAAGAAACTAACATATGTTGAAAATTTATTTTGCTTCTGTCCTCCCCAGTAGCTTATTTTATCAGGTGTTAGGCAGAAATTAATGGAGAATTGATTGTCCATCTAATCATTACCCAGTGAAAAGTTTGTGTGCTTTATATATTACATTTTTGTCCCAAGATATTCCATTTGGATTCCTATGCCTGGAACTTATAGAGTCTGCTATGAACTAACTATCTCTATCACTCTTAAAATTCATATGCTCAAATTCTAGTCCCCAATGTAATAGTACTGGAAATGAGACTTTGAGAGGTAAATAGTTCATGAAGGTGAATCTCGTTATGATTTGTGCTCTTATAAGAAGAGATAGATGTATCAGTCAGGTTTGTCTTTCTAGAAAGAGACACTGGACATACACAATTTAAAGGAAAAAAGGTTTATTTCAGTTCACAGTTTCAGAGGTTCCAGTCCATGGTCAGTTGGCTCCAGGGCAGAAACATCATGGAGGAGGGGTATAGGGCAGGAAAGCTGCTTGCCTCCTGGTGGCCAATAAGAGGTGAGACTAGGTAAGAGCAGAGGGAGAGGATGGTGTTGATGAGACCATATATATCCCAAAGGCCACTGTGACCTACTTCATCCAACTAGATCCCACCTCCTAATAGCTCATTCAATTAATGAACTCATCAATGGATTAATCCCTTTTGGGACACTGCTGGATTCAAGCCCTCAATATATAAATCTTCAAGGGATATTTCATATTTAAATCATGATAGCAGGAGGGAGTTTTCTCCCTTTCTTCATATTTTCTGTCTTGTAGTGATACAGTGAAAAGATGGCCTATTGAAAGGAGAAAGCCTTCCAGCCTCCAGAACTGTGAGAAAAGAATTTCTCTTAATTTACCCAAGTATGTGCAATTTTTATTTGTTTAGTAGCTGAGCAAAAATTGGACTTTTATTTTTTCTCATTAAAATAATAGTAGCACTTATTATTATTATTTTTCATTTTCATTAAGTTTCTTGTTACATTTTGGGTATACAATATGGTTACACTCATCATTGGGAATTTGTGCCTTTACATGATATATCTTGGTTCTTATTTTTTCCCCATTCCCCTGCCCTCCCTTCATTATTATCATTTTATATGATAAATAATGATATTTATGATAGTTAAAATGCTTATAAGATGTTAAAATAGTAAAACCAAGTTGTTTATTATAAACTAACTGCCCATATACATACATACATACACACACATATATATATATATACGTATATATATGGGCTTTTATGCCCCAGACACAGTGTTTAGCTTTTTCTTTCTTACATGTGTTTACTTAGTCTTCATGACAAATGTATTATGATCACTAACACTGAGCACCTGGGCACAGTGAGTTACAGAGTGGGGAAAATCACTTAAATTCATGTTGGTCAATACAGGTTTGAGTTCTGTCTTCCCCATTCAAGATGGCAGAGAGCACGCAGAAACACTTATAGTTCCACTTCCTGAATCTCCAAATGCAAGAGTAGGTACAATAAGACATCCATTTTCCCCTCACGTATTGCTTGGCAAAATAAGGTATTCTAAAAAATTGTAAATAAATATATATATTTTTGGATGGACAATTTGATAGTCTATTAGAATTAAAGCATATAAATTACTTATCCAAGTCTTAACTTTAATAATCCATTTTAAAGATATTTATGAAGATATATTAATTTAATTATTTCTAGTATAGCAAATTTACATTTTCTGACTCAGTTATTTTCATTATTGCCTCTATATCATGTTAACTCACTAACCCTCTGATTATGGTCTCCCTTGTGCCTCCCAATAATTCCTACAAAGGAACAAATTGAGCTTACCAGTGAACCAATTATAGTATAACTTTCTCCATTTTAATCAAAGAATGGAAAACTTCCTGATTATTCAGAGATTTTGCAAGTTTAATTGCTCCTTCAGGTCCTTTTATGTACCTGAAACAATAATGTAGTTTTCATTTAACTGCACTTTCTTTGAACTCTTGGACACAGATACTCTTAAATTAGGATTGTCAAATTTAAGAAAGAAAAATACAAAATTTCAGCTAAATTTGAGTTTAACAGTGAATAGTTTTTTGTAAGTATGTTCCATGCAATGTTTGGGATACACTTATGCTAAAAAGTTTTGCTCTTTATCTGAAATTTAAATTTAATTGAGTATTTTATCTGTCAGTACTCTCAAATACAAATCATGGTTGACAGCCATTGCTGTAATGATTGCTCCAGCCAGAAATATTAGTAAAACAGACCTCTTGTACTGTACTTTTTGCCAATTTCTTTATAATATGCATGTGAACTGAAGTGCCACTGTGTGTCTTATATCTTCAAAGACATTACAAACTATAGAATGCCTCTGAAGTCTCAGTGTATCCTACCATTGAAGCAACCCACAGGGTAACTGAGGAAAAAAAATCTCTTTTGTGGGAATGTATTAAATGGAATGGGTGGTTTGCTATTGGCATATATTTTGTAGTCTGAGGATCTAACTTTGGTCTTCTGTTTCTATATGAATATTATATTATTCTGGAAGAAACACAAGTCATTGTGGCAAAAATCATACAGATGTTTTAATTATGATTCTTGTTTGCAAGAAACAGCGAACTTAACTTAGGCACAAGATTGAGAAATTTTTCTGTGGTTCAGGAAATTGACAGACCAGACCTGAGAATATAAAGCTTTCAGTGACTCCTTGAAATGTAAGAAAGTGGGAGTTGAAAAGCAGAGCTCTATTCTTGTATCCAGAATCACCTAATCTGATTCCCCAGCCACTTTCACCTCTTCCTACCTTGTATTCTGTCCACCATCAGAGTCAATATTCAAATGCTCCAGAAAGCTGCCTGCTTGATCTAAGTTAAGTTACAGTCCAACTCCCTATCTGTACCTCTTAACTTCTGAGATTGGAATTGTCTTCGTCCATATGTATATATAATGAAAAAGAACATTCTGCTGTACAAAAAAGATGTGAGAGAAAAAAATGCACCCAATATTTAAGCACTTAAGAACATTTTGTATCTTCTCTAACTTGATTTGCAGTTTTCTTACTGACACGAGGCAACCCTGTGGAGAAAAAATGAAGCAATAGCAACCTTAGGAACTGAGACAGTATATCCAAAGCTTTCACATTAGAAGTAACTCTGCTTGGAGGGGATGCTTCTGTGTAGTTGCTTTATTCTTTGTCTTTGGGAGCTTAACTTTCCTTTAATCTCCTTCCTAAAAGCTGTCAATTTGGAGGTCAAAAATTGTATCAAAGATGGTGTATGTTATCCCAGTTTGGTTCTGTTTAACAGCTGTCTCCTCTTCTGATACAGTCATATAATCATTATCACATAGATAAAGGGCTTGTAACTTGAAATGCATGGATGAGTACTAGAGTCAGAACAATCTCTATAATATTACAATTTCTTAATAAGATTATGTGTGAATATTCCAAAAGAAAACATTCACAGTTCTAAAAATGTATATTGTCAGAAGGATATAGGAAGGAAAACAGGATTCAGAGACATAAATGAAATCAGAAATATTAAATGTCTTTTCAAATTTCAAATAAATTGTTAGTAGCAGAATCAAGATACTTAGATCCCAGTATGGCTGAAGAAATTATTTTGATTTTGAGCCAATTATGGGTGCATTTTTAAAGACAAAAAACAAAACTTTGTCTTTGTATAGTTAGATTTTTCATTCTGAGAGTTCTGCAGTGCCATGGTCAGCTTGACTTCACTCCCATGTTCTGGTGACCCTGGCAGATAACCAACCAGACAAGCAGATAACTGGGACTCACCCTTTCCCAATCATGTATTTAGAAAAATGATATAAGTTACTAGTAAAATAGTATATAGCTCCATGATATTTCCCAGTTGTCCCCTTCTTATGAGACTTAGAAAGTTTTATTCACCTATTTTGATTGACTATGTGGTCTTTTTTGCAGGTTTTAAATGGCCAGAGGGAGACTTACTTGTACTCCAGATGGAGAGAATCTGATACATGTCTTTGCACAGGGGTGAATAGCAGATTTCTTAAAATGTTTAAGGGATATAAAGGTTTTATTTTTGAAAACATCTTTAAATTTAAAAAAACTACTTGTCTTGTTAGATCTTCCATAACAAAATACAGTAGACCAGGTGGCTTGTAAGTCACATAAATTTATTTTTCACAATTGTAGAGCTTGAGAAGTTTACGATCAAGGTGCTAATAGACCATGTATCCAGTGAGGGTTGAGGGTTTTCTGTCTCATAAATGGCCACCTTCTTGCTACTAACTCACATGACAGAAGCAACAAAGGACACCTCCCTATACTCTCTTTTATTAAGGTACTAATACTATTTATTAGCACTCTGCTGTCATGACTAATCTCCTCCCAAAGAACCCACTTCTGATACTATTATGTTGAATACAAAGAATCTAAGATATGAATTTAAGGAGACACAAATATGCAATCTAAAGCATTACTCAATAGCCTTACAAAATTTTCTAGGAAAGAGAACCTAAGGTTGGCATCAGTAAAGCGATGCTTTATTAGGAAATGTAAACCTAGGAGGATGAGTACTGAGGAAGAGAAGTGAGCAAGGAAGGATGCTAAGCAATGCAAAGTGGTGGGTTATCACACTGGCTACTGATTTGTAACAAGCCACAAAGGAACATGGTTAGATCCATCAGTAGGTGTACCTGCTAGGCAGATGGGGCTTCACTAGGTGGGTCACCTGAGGAAAGCAGGCATAAACCAAGAGAGAGAAGAAAGGACCAAAATCATCTGCCCAGTTTTCTATCTTCCATGAATAAACATTTCCCCCAAGGGAAGTTGATGTTGCACAATACCATCTGACCCTAATCAACAGCTGCTCTCCTGATGCCAGACTCAAGCTCCCTAGTGCAGCTTTCTGGATCTAGAAGTGAGGGAAGCAGTTAAATCTGAGTTGTTGGCTTAGTCCAAGCCACACAGCACTGTCTGAGCAGAAGACAGGGCAAAGCCAGTAGGGAAGTGACTGACCAAGTTTAGGGAGTTGGGTATCTGAAGAGGAGCATACGGTTGTGTTGAGGACAAGCACTATTTGAAGGCTTGTTTCTACCCTGAGCTGTTTGTGGAGTGTCAGTAAAAGGTATTTGTTCTCTCTGAGTCTCAAAATCTGAAGGAAGAAACTAAGATCTAAAATGCTATGATTGCATACACTAGTGGTGAAACACTTTGAGTTTGGATTTATTCCCCTCCAAAAATGAGTTCCCTGAATAAAACTGGAGACGATGCCCATTCAGATGTCTGCAGGATTAAATATTTGTTTAACCTTGAATATCTGCCAGATGACTATTAAAAGGATAGTTTCCCATCTTTAATATATACATAGAAAGGCAAAAATTGTACTAAAACATTTATAAAATTTGTTAATTGTTAACAGTATGAATTAATGTAATTTCTTTTGCTATGGAAAATATCATTTAATAGAACATATAGTTCCTCAGAATATTCTGACACAACTAATTTATTCAAACTGTTAACATATAGAATCATAATACAATCTTGTATTTAAAATGGATTTTAATGTGTAAATAAAGATCTCATGTTTCCTCGTATTGTATTGCATCTGTACCATAGGGATTTCAGCTATGAGCTGACTGATCTTTACAAAGGTAATTTCTCCTATTTATGATTAGACATATATTTGGTATACTTAGATATATATTTTTTTATAAGAAATTAAAGCCAGAGAAGTAACTTACAGGAAGTATATCTTATGTTAAATTATCTTTCCTTCTTCTCCTGAAGAGAGGAGCTTTAAGGTAGAAGATAGAACAAAAAGCATGTGTATCTTTAGCCCAACCTTTTACACAAACTCCCATTCCTGTGGATTTCGGGAATATGTGCAGCTTGTGAAACTATGTTATCTTCATTTTTAACTTTCTTATTGCCAGCAGCTTTCTCTTCAAGGGTGTGTTTCTCTTTTAATTGGGCTTCATTCATTGTTATATACTTGCTAGGTCTCAAATGTTGTCCCATAATTCTTAAATACCAATTAAAAGAAAACCAATTCATCATTATCTCAGAGACAATTAAAAGCCTGAAAAGTTTGATTTTTGGTCTCATACACCTGGTGGAAAGGAGTTATCTGTGACGGGAGGATGCCAGGAGTCTTCATATAGGATCTAGAATGTTGTACAGGGTGCAGAGGCTGGTGTTGGAATTCCAACTCTGAGGATTTCCAATTAAGTAATTCACTCATTTAAAAAATTTTGATTGTATTCCTATTATATCCTAGGCACTATTGTGGGTACTGGGATATAATAAAGTGAAAAAAGCCCCCTTTTTATATCTTCCATTTTAATGAAAAATTTAACAATAAATAAGATAAATTTTAAAATGTATATTAGATCTCAATAAGTGCCAAAGAGAAAAGAGTAAAAAGTTTGAGAGATAAGAAGTTTGCAATTTTAGTGTAGCACTGGAAGGTCTTAGTGAGAAGATATTTGGTCAGGAGCAAATGCATGTGTAATGTTGCTAAAGTTAATGGAATACTTTCACAAATTTTGCAGTAACATATCTTGAGAGAACTCTTTCCTGGGGTCTTTAAAGGGCCATGTGAAAATGGGGACTCTTAAACTTCATTTGTGACATGCAATGCACACCTAAGTCTGACACTTATTACCTTGGTGACTTCAGCCAAGTAATTTCACCTGCCTAAGAAGTTTTCCCAAATGTGAAATGGAGATAATAAAGTATTAGTGTATTTTATTGGAGTATTATAAAGTTCAGTCTAGGTAATGCACAAAAAAGCATTTATCATTGTGTTAAGCATAATAAATGATAAATTACATTGCTATATATCCTGTTGATTTTGCCTGCCTGCTTATTCATTTATTTACTTGCCTTTGTGTATATGTATTCATTTAATAATCAAGGCTATTTAGGTGCTTGCAATCAATTTCAAAAGCAAAAGTCTTGTTATTTTTTATCTATTTCTTATTTGTTTAATTGCCAAGGTAATTTATGTGTATCCTGTCATTTTTTAAAAAGCAAAATGCTAGTTCAATCAAACTACTCTGATTTAGCTGAGTTGTTTATTGTAGTCAAGGCTGAAAAGATGGTCAATATTATATATATTTACCTCATACCATACATAGATATTTCACAGCTATGTGTTTATTTAAAGTCCTGTCTCTATGAGTGTACAAGATTAATAACATTAAATTCATCTTTTAGATGGAGACAGAAAGGCTCAGAAAGATTAAGCAAATTACCCACTCAGCTCATCAGGACTGCACTGGAATTCAGTTAGAGAAATGTGCATTTAAATGTTGGTACCATTTCCATGAACTCTGAACAAATAAGAATCTTCTGAGGAAATGAATTATTCATAAAATGAAGGTAGCATTCTTATCACTTAGTCTTGACCTTAAGAAAATTAATTACCAAAACAAGGAATGATATTTACACATTTGTTCCTGGACCATTAAGGACACAAGAGTGGAGGAAATTAGCAAAGATAAGAGAAGAGCTGAATTTGATTTTCAGGCTGAATTATTGTCAGTAGGTTTAATAAGTGCAAACAGGCTAGGAGCATTTGCTGAAGAACACTTAGAAATGAAAACTGTATAATGCCACCTAAGGCTCTTTACAAAAATCACTGTTCTCTCATGAGTTTGCATTTTAGTTTAGCATGCCCCTTAAGGGCTGGTCTTAGGAGCCTGGAGACAGGATCCATCTCAAAGGATCGCCCTGCCCATTGTAAAAAGGCTGCTCTTCCTCCAGCAACTGCTCCAACTCTCCTGACTCCCTCTGTGGATCCACCTGTTCTGTGGTCCTTAATTCCAGTATTGTCCTGTGGGACAGTGGCTCTGTGGGAGCCACTGGTGCTGGAGATGACCTTGTTGAATAAGTGGAATATACCTGGCATTGATCTTATTAATGTGGTGATTAGGCTTGATGTGGAAAGTTGCTCTTCAGAAGTTGAGCTACAGAGCATGAGAACCGAATAAAGCATTTCTGACAGGTACACTTTGAGCACACGTGTGCTGGACACACACATCAGTTTGTTTTGCTTTCACTAGGATCAAAGAGGAAGAATATAGGCTGATGGTGAAAGGAAAGACTGGTAATTGTGAAAACTTGGATTTTCTTGTTTTAAACTAATCAAAAGTGTTCTGGTAAAAATTGTTAACTTTAAAAATATTAATTGTTTCCATAATTGGCTCTTTCCATAAAAGCTTTAAACCTAACATTAGTGAATTAAAACAAATCCAAAGGTCTGGGAAGTAATTATTGGAAGGATCATGAAGTCTATCAACAAATGGTTATGTACTATGAAAAATAGAAAATATAATTAATAAATACATGTTTTTGTATATTTTAAAAGTGCATGTGAATATTGCATAATGATAGGACCTATTTGGGGAAGTTGGCACATACATTTAACATATCTTAATCAGTTTAAATCCCCATGCCTCCATCTCCCTTTCCTTCTTTTTCCCACTTGTCCCCTTACATATTTCCAGAAGTCTACATGGTTTGAGTAAATGTAAACATTAGAATTACTAAGTATATCTTCATTAAGGAAAAATGAAAATTGTGATTTCCTGCATCAGAGAGGAAGAATAAAGACAAATTTGAAAGATAAGCTAGCTCCAGAATTTTAAATCTCAAGATTTTAAGATTGTCAGTTTATTAACATATTAAAAGAGAGAAAAATAATTTCTGTGAAAAACAATCATTGTAATCACTGGTAAGGACTTTGATTAAAGGTGCATCTTTCTGGAGATGAAGAAAAATGGTATTATATCTTTAAAATTTTCTACAAAAGAAGGAGGCGCCACTGCTTCTTTAGCAAATGAACTCTAGCCATCTAAAGAATCCATTTGGGCCCCATCCTAGCACTAGTAATGAGCATAAATTATGGAGACCAAATAACTTGGCATTGAATTCCAGTTTTCATAGCTGAGGAATTATAAACAATGATAGACAAGATCATCATTGTTGTTTTCACATTGGAGAATGACTTGGGTATTTATATAAATAGGAAATGATCATTTCATGAGGTGAAGGCTAGAGTTTACTTACCAAACCAAATTGTCTTCCTAAGAAAATACAAGGCAAATCATGAAAATTTTGGTTTTATCAATTGTACTACAGAAAGAAAAGTACCCTTGCAACACCACTGTTGTAACAATTAGAGATGTTATTTATTATACAGCAGAGACAAGCCCTGTCATCCCACCACCACCACCACTCCTCTATCCCTCTGGCCGTTGGGATTATTTAGTCCAAATTCTGACCCTTAGACCAATAGCAATGTCCTTTACCTCTCAATCCATGTATCCATCATACCCGAACATGCTCTCTGAAATTTTCATGATTCCACCAGAACAGCTTTGTTCTTCTTTTTTTAAAAAAATAAATGATTGTTATTTTGTTGATTCATGTCCATGTTGTCTTGTGGCAGCCCACAACCTGTGTTGTTTCACAGCTGTCAACTCATCACTCCTGGATCCTACTCCTTTGCCCTGATGTATCTTCTGGGTTAATGATAATGATCTGTGTAGAGTATTAATGACAGACACAGAAATATTTTCATGAATAAAAAATAAGACTACCATTTACTACTTAAAGCAGAACCGATATGAAGGTAAGTTGTGGTGGTTGAGAGGTCGGGAAACTGGCCAGCTTACTAAAATTTAATTGACAAAGTGAACAATTTAAAAGTGACCAATTAACCAAATTAGAGATATCTCTAATGCTCAATTTCACTACAGTTTTGATGATGCCGAGACATTTTCAGATCATCATTGTTGACTTCTGCAATGCACATAATTTTGTTTGCCAATGGCTGGGCTGTTTCTTAAAACTACACATATCTTACAGCTCTATACTCTGCCAGACTCTTGCATCTGTGCTATCCTTAGTGCTGTAACTTCTTTGAGCTTTTCTGGCAATTGATCACATATTATTTGCCAAAATCTTTTAAGTGAACTGTATTTTGAAGAATTGATAAAGATCATGACTTTGAGTTTATCATTGACTTCTGGATTCAATTTTTCAGCTTCACTACTTGCTAGACAGGTAACCTTGGCAAGCGGACCTTTCTGACCTTCAATTTCCATATCCATAATATATGAACACTGAGAGTATCATTATGCAAGGTGTGTAGATCAAGAATATATACCAAGGTAAATGGTAAAATGCATAGTAAAGGCTCAAAACACTGTGGCATTTAATTATCTTGGAAATGTCAGACACCACACGGGATCAGATTAATCAAACTACCCTTCATTAGACTTCTCTGTATGAGATGAATGGACTTCTATTACATTTGTACTGCAGCTATGTTGTTTCTATACTGCAGCCAAACCCAGTCCTAGGTAAGCCAGCACCTATTCAAAGTTTTATTCTTCAAGTAACAGGCAGTATAGTAGACCAGAGAGGCTAGCCTAACAAAACCAGAACCAGCGTGCTGACTTAAATGCCTGTAGTGAAGAAGCATGTACAGGCACATTACCAGACTCTGAGGGACCTGAAGCAGTCAAAACTGTGCCCAAGTGAAGGAGCTATGATTGAATGACAAGTGAGTGAGTATGTTTCCCGGAGGAGATAAATAAAGGAGATCCATAAAGACATAGCATAGGGACCGTAGGACCATTTCTTAATGTGGCTCTGTGGCCCTTCCTTTGTTGGGTAAAAGAGCTGCCAGGGAAGTTGGACTGATGTAAGGAAAGAAGATGTTCAGTATTCATTAATTTATCTTTCCTTCTGTCTTGGTTACTTCTATTGTTGCTAAGACAAAATACCCAACACCCAAAGTTAAAGGAAGAAAGGTTTAGCTTACAGTTTGCAGAGGTTCCAGTTCATAGTTGGCTGGCTCCAAGGCAGAGTGACATGGCAGAGGGGTGTCACAAGGAGAAACTGTTCATGGTAGGAAAAAGGCAGCAACAAGCCCCCCTAGCAACTTCTTTCCATCCCTTTTATATTCTATCTAGGATACTTGCCCTTAGGGTAGTGAGTAGCACTCGCTCCCAGAACTATGCCAAACCAATGAGTGGACTGATTTAGTGATCCCATTCCCTTAATCTCAGCATCACACACTCTAGCTGGAGCCATCTCTGAAAAAGCCTAAACTATGACCACACGAGACTTTAGGATGACATCCAGACACAAGCTGTAACACTTTCATTTCCTGAGTTTATCTTACTTCATAAGAGGTTTGACGTCAGGAATATGTGAAAAGCAGGCTGTACAAGAGAATAATTCTTAGCTTACATTCCATGCCCTCTCCAAAGCAATTTTCAGAAAAAGCTTATTCATGTAGCATGTCTTTTCTGTCAGGAAATATCATCTGTCATCTGTTTTACCCAGTCATGCACACAAACAAGAAGTGTATATTTCATTCATTTCATGGGGTTCTAAGCCAAGTTATGTATAGTATTTCACTCAATAAGTTCATACATTTAATATTGGTAATTTTGTATTCTAATCATTTCATATTTTAGAACAATTTTAGATCTGCAGGAAAAGTTATGAAGATGAAATATGCCCCACACTCAGTTTCTCTTGTGATTATCATCTTAAGTAAGAATATTTCATGTGTCAAAATTAATACTGATGATTGTTATCTAAAATTTATCTTTTCTCAAATTTTTCTAGTTTTTTCTATGTCACTTCTGTGTTTCAGACTTTTATCAAGGATGCTGTATTGTGTTCATTCAGGTTCCCTTAGGCTCCTTTTTTCTGTGATAGTATGTTAGACTTCTTCTCGTTTTCACTTTCTCAGGCCTTGACATTTCCAAAACTTGTCAGATTTTTGGTAGAATGTCCCTTTGTTGGGATTGGTTGCATGCTTTTCTCATAATTAATCTAGTGCATGGATTTGGGGAGCAGTGTAATGAAGTAAAATGCCATCCTTATCCTGTCTTATCAAGAGAAAAGAGTATCGAAATGGTTTTATAGGACGTTATCTTAATCACCTGTAGTCTTCATCAGTCTTCTGTTCTGTAGTCACCTCATTAATATGCTTTAAGAATTACTCTTATACTCTGCATAACTCCTAAAATAAAGTGGTCTCTGCCTATATTTCTGCCTGTCTCTCTCTATATATACATATATATATATATATATATATCCACCAAAAAATGTATACACACTTCTTTATCTCTCTATTTATATATCTACCAAAGAAATGTATACACACTTCAGCAGTTTGCCATACCAATAAATGTCTGGAAGCTAATTACCACCACTTTGAACACTCCTTGTAATTGTAGGGGCCAAAGGTAACTTGTATCAATCTCATGATGTCTCAATAAATTTAGTATTAAAATATTTACACAAGGTTTTCTTTTCTGGAAGTATATGCTTTTGATGGACTCTATATCTATTTATCTACCTATAAATATATCTATATCTATAGATAAAAGTTGCCAAGGCAAGTAGTTAAAAGGGAAAAGTGGAGACTTGAAAGTAAGAAAAAGCAGAGGAAAAATAAGTATGCAGATATGCTCACTGAAACATGCTGCACCCTCATTGGAAATAGATTTAAAATGAGCTTCCTGAAAGTCAAAGTTTAAAAACGAAAATATGATATTTTAGGAGATTTGTGTTTGTCCATAAGATTTGTAAATAAATTCTGTACTAGTACTTGATGCAGTCAAAATTTCTCATGTTGGTTTCATTGGAATGATTGTGTGATATAGTTAGTGGTTAACATTTTAATATTCTATCTATCTATCATTTATCTGTCACTTTTTTCTCTCTATATTTATATTTACCAACATATAGTAATCCTTTCATGTAGGGTAAAAGCATGATAACTATGATAGTTAGCTGATGGTGCTAACATGAGTAAGAAATGCCCAGCTAGATTGGATCAGCATAGTTCTGGGAGGAGCTGATAGGATTTACTGAAAAATTTCTGTGATTTACTGGGTGCAAATGGTATAAAAGGGAAAGGAAGAAGGGAGGCTTGCTTCTATTTCTTTGGAGGGGCTCCAGTCTTCTCTTTAACCTTGGACATTGACTCTTGGCTTCCAGCATAGACTCTTCAGCCTCCAGCACAAACCCTTCAGTCTACCAGGGCAGACCTTTCAATCACAGACCCTTTGGCCTCCTGATAGGGACTTTCATGGAACGCACAGAGAGCTCCAGGCCTTTAACTGGATCCTTTTCATCTCCAGCATACAGACAGAATTTTTGCACTCTTCCACACCTGACTCTGTGGGCAGCCAGTGTAAGTCAATTTTGTAAATTCTTATATATTTGTATATCTTGTATCCAATGTTTTTCTAGTATGCAGTAACTTATACAGATTCTGTTACCAAGAATGGGGTTGATGCTGTGATACTACCTGACCATGTGGTTCAACAGCATTTGGAACTGGCTTGTGAAGAGTTTGGAAACTTTTGGAGATGCTGGCTGAAGCAGCAGCCCTGAAGTGCTTTAAGCTGTACTTGATGGGAGATTCCGGTCAGAGTTCAGAAGACAAGAATATTGGTAGAAATGCAGCAAGTAAAGATGAGGGTTGAGTAGTTTACATTGAGAAGTAGAAATGCATTGGCTGTTGGACTCCATACCATTTGGGCTATGCTTTGGCAGAGAATTTGTCTGCATTTTGCTTTTGTCCAGAGAATTTGCCCAAGGCTGAGAGTAAGTGTGGCAGACTAATTAATCTGGCAGAAGAAATTTTAAGCCACTCTAATGTTGAGGTGGTCACATGACTACTGCTGGTGGCATTTAGCCAGATCTATGTTGAGAATCAAGGGCAAAGACTCAGCAGAATGGTCTAAAATGTTATGAGTTTGGTGAGAGAAGAAGCTCTAGTAAACCTGCAAACTGCAAAAGTGGAGAAGAGAACTTGGTTCCTGAGAAGGTAGAGGACAATAGAAAAAGTGGCCTGAGGACATCACCAGAACCAGCAGAACTCTAGCATTTTCAGCCTCAAAATTGAAAAGGTGAAACACTTTGCTTTGAGAAGAAAGGCCCATATCTCCATGTTCCAGAATGGCAGAAGATTAGAGAAGTTTTTCCTTGGGATTTGATTTTTAGTGCTCACCAATCCAGGCACCCCGTCCCTATAGTCAAGAGACAAGGGAGGAGGAAGAGGCGGCGGTGGCGGCTGGGGCGGCAGCACATGAAGGGGTCACCTCCGGGTGACGCAATGAGAGCTGCAGCAGGTCCAGAAACCCTGTGGGCCCGGCCTTCAGCCTGTTCGGCCGGACCGCGCTCCTGAACTTCCCATCCGACCTGTGACCGCCAAGGCAGTCTCAGGCCCCCAGTCCCTTCCCTGTCCCTCCCCCGCCCAGTCGCTGACCCGGGGGGGACCCCTCCACCCACCTCCCACCACGGCTCTGAAGAGAATCCACAAGGAATCGAATGACCTGGCACGGGACCCGTCGCACAGTGTTCAGCAGGTCCCGTTGGAGATGGTATGTTCCATTGGCAAGCTACAATAATGGGGCCAAATGACAGTCCGTATCAGGGTGGAATATTTTTCTTGACAATTCATTTCCTTCAAACCACCTAAGGCTGCATTTACAAGAATTTATCATCCAAATAGTAACAATAATGGCAGCATTTGTCTTGATTTTCTATGGTCACAGTGGTCTCCAGCACTATTTCAACATACTCTTGTCCATCTATTCTCTGTTGTGTGATCCCAATCCAGATGATCCTTTAGTGCCTGACATTGCTCTGATCTATAAAACAGATAGAGAAAAGTACAACAGAATAGCTCAGGAATGGACTCAGAAATATGCAATGTAATTAAAGAAATTATTGGATAACCTCTACAAATAAAGATAGGGGAACTCTGAAAGAGAAAATCCTTTTGATTTCCATTTGACCGCTTTCTATGAGGCCACACCTCTTCTTCCCCTGTGCACATGTTTACTTGATACAGCAGTGCTGCATGTTGCACATACTTGGAAACAACAAACTAGAAATATTGTACTTCTGTAACCAACATTGCCTCCTAGCAGAGAAGTATGTCTGTGACAAGCCAGTTCTTCTGGCGTAACCTAGGTGTGAGACTAAAAAGCTTTCCTTATTGACTTAAATTTGGATAAAAGCAATGTGTGAAGTGTGGTGGGTACATGTGTGTGCTTGGATGGAGAAAAGCTCCACTGGCCTGCAGGAGATGTTTTTAAGTAGAATCTGTACGAAAAGCAAGGTGAAGAGCATGGAGCTGCTTCTGTATTCATTCTGTTCTGAAGGACCTATAGCTTAGGTGAAAGTTATGACCAACCAAATTAAACATCCTGTATTTTAGGGTCTAAGTTTAACAGATCAACATTCAAATGGAATGGAGCTATTAGTACATAAAGTGTGATGGGCTTTGTTCCCAACTCTTTTACATCTCTCTGCCCCTTCAACCTTTATCCTTTCAGCCCCTTTCTCTCCATTTTCTTTGGTTTATATGTGGTTTCTCAGTTAATACATAGCTAATAGCTCTTATATTTCTTATGTTTTTAACTGCTTAGGTCTATTTGGATGTAAGGGTGAAAATTCATTTGATGGAAATACTTGTGTATATTTAAAGACCCAATTGCTCTTCTGGAGCTTGTACATACAAGAATGATTAATCTGTGTAATAAACTGGCTACTACAGTCATTACATTAAAAAAGAGAGAGAGAGACAAGGAAGCCTAGCTACTGCTCCAGCTTGTGGCAGACTTTGGCATCATCTATGTGGTGCTGGTTTTAGGACCATGCAGAGTGTAACAGTTGTGGGGTCAGGAAGGCTTCTACCTAGATTTCAGAGGAAAGCCTAGGAGGTTAGGTGGTTTGACCCTGAGAGGGAAGCATGTGAACGTGTGAGTGTGAAGCCAAAGGTTCAGTGGAGACCCCAGAAGGTTGTAGAAGCCAGGAATGTGGATCTAACGACAAAAGCTTCAAGGAATGAGCAAAGCTAGCCCAAGAGAGAAGCTATGGGAGCTATAGCCACTGGAGGTGCCATAGGGGTGGACCTGCCCAAGTTCTTTGGAGTTCATATCTTGCCACAGACTTCCTCAGAGGCTGGACTTGGGACTATGGGACTTAGTTATTGCCCAGATGGATTTTGGGTTTGTTTGGTCCCATGTCTTTCCATCCTCCTGTTTGTACCTTTTGGAATGTTAATGTTTATCTTGTGCCACTGTATGCTGGAAGTGTTTAACTTTCTTTTCATTTGTACAGGGACTCACAGCTAAGAGTTTGCCTTAAACTCAGAGGAGAATTTGGACTTTGATTTTTCAGCAATGTTAAAACTGTTAGAACTTTGGCAATTCTTAGAGATGGGCTAAATGCCTTTTGCATAAACGGATGTAGAGGAGTCTTTGGGGGGCCAGGGTGGGATGCTATGCTTGTATCTAGATGTCCCCCTAAAGCCTCATGCAGTCATAGGTTGGGCTTTTTGGAGCTGGATGTATCTAGCATGTTTGATGCTAGGATTAAGGATATAATGTTGGGGTTAAGAATGAACCAACCTGGATGTGGCTGGCACCACCCCAAATGCAAGTAGTTTGGAAGGGATGAAAGGGCGAGGCAGGCTGTTGCTCTTTGGTACTTTGCTATTTCACCACTTTGCTGCCTTTGGCCTTCCATGAACTATTTCTCCTCTGAGATGTCCCTCTGTCATGCTACTTGTTTTGGAGCCAGCCAGCTATGGACTGAAACCTCTGCAAACTATGAGTTGAAACAAACTTTCCCTGTTTTAACTTTGGGTGTTGAATATTTTGTCTCAGCCATGAGAAAAGTAACTAAAACAATATCTAAGTAGATTTTAATACATTTGATTGGGGAGCTTCTATTAGGGCTATTCATGTCACTCTAAATCTGGTTGATCCAAGGTGTAAAAGCATGATATTTTTCATAATGAATATACTACTTATATTTCAGACAATGCAGGCCAATGCCATTCCCCATTAATGATTTTTGATAATGTATGTATCTTCAGAACTTTAGGGTATATTTTCTAGATGAAACAACAACAACAAAAACCAAGTGCAGAAATTTCTATGCTATATTCTCAAAGAAAGACAAAATCTTTATCATTTTATGAAAAATGGAGACTTGAACTAGAACACATGGACAATATTTTCTAGGTGAAGGTATAATCTTGTAAAAGTAAATTGATAGACTCAATGTTTTGTAGTAATAAGAGCCATAATCTGAACTGAAAAGAAATGTTTCTTTTTCTTCAAAATTCTCATTGGAGGATATAATACACCATATGAGCAATTTTATCCTACAAATTATTTCAGTGGTAGGAACCTTTGCCAGCATCTATACATCTATACATCCTCATTTTAATTTGGCCTCTCCAATCATCATGGGCTCAGAGTCTGTGTATTGAGTCATTCAGAACTGGGTTTGAAGATAGGACCACTATTGTCACCATTCTCTTTACTTATTTTTTACAGTGGCTAGACTGTACTCAGTGTGTGTGTGCGTGACAGTTTTATATTTATTCTCTGTTGTAGGTGCTCAAAAGATGTGTTGATTGACTATATCAGTGAATGAATGAATAAATATAGATTTGACATTTCTCAGCTCCACACTATTCAGCTAAGTAAGAAAAACAATATCTAAGCATCCATTTGTGGAGAAAGGTTTATGAGATCAGGCATGTAAAAACACCTGCTACCTCATTTGACATATGAGAAGGCATACATGAGGAAAAGAACAAATGTGCCTGCTCACAGCATGAGCTCCATGTAATTGAGGCACAATTTCTTCATCTATAAGATTTAAACAACTTTAAGAGCAATTAGTCTCTTAATAATATCTTTGCAAGAGGATAGAAAAAGAAACTGCAAGAGGCAGTCCAATTTCAAAAATGTTAAAACATGGGGGCAGGGCAGCATACTACTGAGACACAAGCAAGTATGACATTTTTATTTATGAATTATTAAGTTGAAAATTTTGGACTTGTATGCATTTAAATGGTACAAAGCAATTTTCTCAGGGACAGATTACCCTTGAACAAACAGACCTTGAGTTTTCAGCTCTAAGAGGTTTTGACAAACTTAATTTCTGTTTTCCAGAGAAGTAGCAGTGCTCTTAAGACCTTTCCCAGCAATCATCCCATTGCTGCTTATAGCATCAGGCACAGGAGGCACAGATGCAAAGAGCCCCTGAAGCTTCCTCTAAGGATTACTCCCAAGGACATACATACATAACATGGTCTATTTGTGATAAACGTATGCAAAAGTTGGTGCCAAGTATGCAGTTTGCTTAATGATGAAATAAAAACCACTTAAATTAATGAATATGTGAAACCCATCTTTCCAATATAATTCTTGGAGCAAGCAATGTTAATTATTTCCATTACTTGACTCCCCACCTCCCAACAGGCTATTCTTTTGACTCCTGAATGCAACTATCTGCTTTGTTCCTAGTGAACTTAATTCATCTGATGGGTCTGTTTCCAAGCTTTTAGCACCTCACATATAACACTTCAGTTAAATTGAGAAGAGTAATTACTTAGAGTGACAAACAGAAGAATGGTAATTAAGTAAAAAGTTCATTTCAGGGCTCTTAAGCTAGAGTAGTGCAAAGTAAAGAGGTCATGATTTAATGTATTTTCTTGACTTGCTTTTGTAAAACACAGTTCTTCATTATAATAATGCCAAAAGAGCAAAAGTGTGTTGCATTAACAAAGAATTAATGACTCTTGGTTACTGAAGAGATCTTATTTCACTGTTTTTTTTTATTCACAAAGTGTGTAAGATTCATGATAGGGAATAAAGTTTATGTTCTTGGATTTCACTCTTGTTATAAATATTTCAAATATATCTTAATGTTACTAATGTTCAAGCTAGGAAATCAAGAAGCCTATCCAATTTTTTAAAAAATCTCTAAATCCTGATCTGATTGATTAAATATAATTGTCATAAAGTTTATATATTTAGTATCATGTAAACTTCTCCTAACTGAATAATATGTGTGCTTGTTAAAGATATTGAGCATTTGGGTTTTCTAAGAGGGGCCAGAGCTCAGTAAATGATTCAAATAATGACAGAAATCACCAACAGTTGTTGGTGTCAGGCTGGAAAGAGTAAAAGAAGCATAGTCTAATATTTTTCCATAACTTAGTATTCTTAACATATGCTTTATTGTTTTTAGCATGATATTTTGACAGTAATCTATAAACATAAGAATAAACATACTGAGCACTTAACAGAGGCAGTGAAAGTCAAATCAGTTAAAAACACCGATTTTAACTTAATGACAAATTTTAAATAAGTTGAAATTCCATTTTCATAAAAATTTTGTTGTTTAGCAACACTATAGGTGCTTGACAAGCATTTGTTGACAGAAGTTGGAGAAAATCACCATAGATTCAGAGAATATGGGGGAGTAAAGGCTTTGAAAGATGTTTTAGAATAGAAGTAAGATCCAGATATTCATAGTGTGAGGAGGAGAATATGTCCTGAAAATGACAGAAGATGAGAATGGTTGTTTCTATTGTCATTATTTCCATCACAAAATATTGGCCAACTTTGAGTAGCTGAACCTTTCCAGATAATGTCTTTTTCTTTCCTTTCAAAGCTATCCCAGCATTCTCTTACATCGATGTTCTATGCTCAATTGTATCACTCTCAAGATCATAAATTGAAGTTCTAACCTCTAGTACTTCAGGATGTTATTGTATTTGGAGATAAGTTTTTAAAATAAATAATTAAGATGAAGAGAGACCCTCAGAGTGGACACTACCAAATTGACTGATATCCTTGTAAGAAGTGGAAACTTAGACATAGAAAGAGATACCCAGGATGTGAACCCAGAGAACAACAGTCCTAAGGACAGAGAGAAAATGTGGCCATGTGGAAGCCAAGGAGAAAGAGCTCAGAAGAAACCAATCCTGAGATATCTTGATCTTGGATTTCCAACCTCTAGAACTGAGATTAAGCAGAAAGTCTCTGCTTAGACACTTAGCTGGAGTAACTAGGAAAAGGAAAGAAAAGAATCAGATAAATAAAATAAGAGATGATAGAACATTAAAATTGACCCCACAGATATACAAAATATTATTAGAGATAATTATGAACAAGTATACGTCAACAAATTTGATAATCTAGAAGAAATCAACAAATATTTAGACACATACACCTTACCAAGATTAAATCATAAATAGAAAATATGAACAGACCAATCAGGAATAAAGCAATTAAATCAATATTTTAAAAGCCTCCCATGGTGCAAAGTTCCAAGTTTGTACCCTGGTACAAAAAAATAAAGTCTCCCATCAAATAAAAGCCCAGGACCAGATGGTTTTACTGATGAATTAAACCAAACATTAAAAGAAGAAATAATGCCAATTTCCCTTGTTATTCCAAAAAATAGAAAAGAAAGGAATCCTTCTAAACATATTCTATGAACCCAGCATTATTCTGATAGCAAAACCATGTAAGGACAAAACAACAAAAAAGGAAACTACAGGCCCAAATCCTTGAACATAGATGAAGTTCTCAACATACTACCAAAAACTGAATTCAGCAGTACATTAAAAAGATTATTCAATATTAGAAAGAGGGATTCATCTTAAAGATGCCAAGAGGATTCAACATATGCAAAACAATAAATGTGACACACCATATCGGCAGAAAGAAGGGCAAAAGTCATAAGATCATCTCAAATGATGCAGAAAAAGCATTTGATAACATTCAATGTATCTTCATGATAAAAAAAATACTGGACAAACTAGGTTTACAAGAATGTATGTACTTCAACATAATAAAATCCATTTACAATGAACCAACAGCTAACATTACATGAAATGAAAAATAGCTGAAAACTTTTTCTCAAAGATCTAGAGGAAGACAAAGATGTACATTTTATCAATTTTGTTGAACATATTTCTAGAAGTACTAGACAGAATAAGTCAGGCAAGAAAATGAAATAAAGAGCATCCAAATTGGAGAAGAAGAAATCAAATTGTCATTGTTTACAGATGACATGATCTTATATAGAGAACTCCAAAATTCCAGTGAAAATTGTTGGAACTAGTAAATGAATTCAGCAAGGTTGCAGGATATGAAATTAACACAAAAGTCAGTGGAGGAGGAGGAGGAGGAGGAGGTACTTAGGAATAAATTTAGCCAATAAAGTAAAACGACTTTATAAAAAATTATAAAACTTTGATGAAAGAAGTTCAAGACAAAAAAGTGGAATAATATGCTGTATTCATGTGCTGGAAGAAAAAACATTGTTAAAATGTCACTACCCAAAGCAATTTGTAGATTCAGCAAATCCCTATCAAAAACCAATTGCATTCCATTGAATAAGATAAAATAATCTAAAAATTTATATGAGGCCAAAGGAAAAAAATGAATGATGAAAGCAATTCTTAACAAGAGGACAAAGCAGGAGACATTACATTGCCTGAGTTCAAAACATAAAAATCTGTAGTAATGAGAACAGTGTGATACTTGACTAAAAATGGATACAGAGACAAATGAAGAAAGCCTACAAGTAAATTCACACATTTACAACCAGCTGATTTTTGACAAAGTTACCAAAACACATTGGAGAAAGGAGAGTCTTTTCAATAAATGGTGTTGATAAAATTGAATATCCACACACAAAAGAATATAGTTAGAACCCTATCTCTTGGTATTGCAAATATCAACTCAAAATGAATTAAAGAATACCATTCAGTATGAAAGGATGAAATTCTGCTCTTTGTGGCAACATGGTTGGAAATGGGGATCATTATGTTAATTGAAATAAGTCAGCCAGGCACAGAAAGGTAAATGATCACACTCAGGTGGAATCTAAAAATGTTCATCTTGTGGAAGTTGAAAATGTGGGGCTGGGGATTTAGCTCAGTGTGCCACCACCTGCCTCACAAGCACAAGGTCCTGAGTTCAATCCCCTATATCAAAAAAAAGAATGTTCCATTGAAAATAAAGTAGTAGTTACGAGAGGCTGGGGACAGTGGGTGGATGGAAAGGAAGAGGAAAGTCTGAGTTTGATCAGTGTTTACTAAGTTACAGGACACAGATGGGAGCAGGAAGATCTGAGATGATTTGCCTGGTTGGATAATTTTAGATAACAATTATGTACTTTGATTTAAACAAATAAAACAAGAATGGATCTGGTAAATGTTCACCACAAAGAAATTATAAGAAAAATAAATGTTTGAAGAGATAAATATATTTATCCTTCTACCTGATTCAAACATTATGCAATGCATTCACATATCAAACAACACTTGGTAACTTACTAATATATACAACTGTTATATTTTTGTGTGTCAGTAATAAAAAAGAAGTAAAATTTAAAGAATAAAAAAAAAAAAAATAAATAATGAATAAATAAAAAAGAAAATACACATGCATGTGTATACAAACATTAAACAAAACATTCTCCTTATATTTGCACCTTTTTCTAAATATCAGACTACATTTTATCTCCTTTAATGAAATGTTTCATTAATAAGAGTTTCCATTTCTCAAATTCCAATCACTCTACAGCACTGTAATCATGATCATGGATGGAAATGACAGAAGGCCCAAGTGGTTGTTTTTGTTGTCATAGTTCTAGCCACCAATTATTTGTCAACTTCAAGTAGTTGAATTAGCTTAAAAGTATCTTGATAATCTCACCAATTATTAATTTTACAATTATCCCTTGTTGAAGAGCAATATGTACCTCTAGACTAGCAGTACTGCTGAATTCCAGACCTTTGTTACTCATTCTCCTCTTCCTCTGAAACTATTTAAAAATCTCTAAGTGAAGCCTAACTTCTTTGTCAGACACTTTTACTAAAATTGCTAAGAAATTATGGCCCAGCCTGTGTGCCTGACCTGTTTCTTCTCCTTTAGATTAGTGTAGATATTTTTTCTAATAACGAGTGAGAAAAAGTAACAATTCTAATTACTTTCCATTTAAATGGACAACCCAAAATGATTCTTGACAGCAATTACCTCTGCTGGGTCAGAATCAGCAGGTAATATCCCAGTGGGACAACCAAATCAAAGGGCCTAACGCATATTCCTTTGTCTGTAAGGCTTGAAAAGTGTTCTTTTATGTTATTGAGCATCTTGCTTAGGAAAGGGACCAGAAGATATGGCTTTGTTAATCGAATAGTGTGAACAGGATTCCCTGATCTAATAACTCCAAAGGAAAATTGACCAGTCTGTCCTGTCTGTCTGTCTATCTATCTATCTATCATCCATCTCTGTATCTATCTATCATTTATCTCTGTAGAATTTGAAATTCATAATCAAATGACTACTGACCATATGGATCTGACTTAGGATGGCTTTGTAGGATTGATTTTCCAGAAGTTAGGTAATGGAAGCTACTACAAAGTCAACTACTAAGTAGAATTCAGTATGTCCTAGCATGTAGGTAAAAAAAAATTTTTTTTGGTGGAAATAAGTAAGTGAGAAACATTTAAAAAGACTTACACAAAAAGAAGTAAGCATGTTAATCAATCATGAACATGCAGTGAGATCTACTGACAGAAGAATGTTGGAAACAAGGTCACATGCTAGTCAGAAGACAGGTGTTAGGAACCATGCATTCAGTTTCTCTTTTTCCATTTGACAATTCCTTATTTTAAGAACTCATTATAAGATCAAATTATTGAGAGGAGCGGAGGCCCCCAGTGCTGAGCAGGTAAGCCTTTCAGGCTGCCTTACCATCACCACCAGCACAGAGGACCAGAGACCCACCCAGCACCAAGCAGGTGAGATGTTTGGTCTGTCATACCACCACCCCCCCCCAGCGCAGGGGAGCAGAGCTCGGCCAGGTGCCAAGGAGGTGAGCCACGTGGGCGCCAGCAGCACAACCAATCCCTCAGCCCCTTGAAATGAGAAGACACATAAACAAGTCTCAAAACAAGACTTCCAGATCACCTAAATCAACCCCAAAGGGAAAGGAGATGGAACAATCTGATACTCAACCACATCAAGTGCCTGAACTGGCAACAAAAGAGGATCTGGAAAAAAAGAAATCAGAAATAATTTCTCAAATAACAGCAGAGTTTGTGACCATAGTGAAAGAAATTATTAATAAATCTAGAGTGGACACAGATAAAAAAAATAGAGGAGCTGAGGAACATGATGGAATCCCAACATA
>NW_004624734.1:15103257-15172330 GCF_000247695.1 Heterocephalus glaber
TTTGTTCATAAATCTTTTCCTACACCAATGTCTTCAAGAGTTCTACCTAACCTCTGTTCCAGATGGTTCAGCATTTCTATTTTAATATTTAGATCCTTAATCCATTTTGATTTTAGTTTGATGCATGGTGAGAGATATAGGTCTAGTGTTAATCTTTGTGAAGTTGAAACCCAATTTTTCCAGCACCATTTATTAAAGAGGCTATCTTTTCTCCAGTGAGGGTGTTTGGGTCCTTTGTCAAAGATGAGTTGGTTGAGCATGTCTGGAGTTGTTTCTGGGTCTACTAATGGGTTCCAGTGATACTGGGGCCTGTTTCTTTGCTAGTACCATGCTATTTTTATCACAGTAGTTTTGTAGTATAGTTTCAAATTGGGAATTGTGATACCCCCTACCTTGTCTTTGTTGCCTAGAATTGCTTTTGCTATTCTAGGTCTTTTCTTGTTCCAAATGAATTTTTGGATTATTTTCTCTTGTTCTGTCAAGTATGCTGTTGGAGTTTCAATTGGGGTTGCATTGAATCTATATGGCAATTTTGGAAGTATTGCCATATTTAACTTTTATCTCTTGAATTCATGTTCTTTTCTTCAACCTCATTGTCTAACAATAGGTTTTAAATGGACTACCTTCCACCAGATCTACTGCTTTATTCAGCCCTTAAGACCCACCAAAATTATGATTCAAATATTTAAATATTATTATGGAGCTTTCTATTCACTTAAAAGAAGTTTTTCACTTTTGAAAAACAAATCATAGCAAGCTAAATAAGCAATGAAACATTTGGTCAGATACCCTCAAGTATTTCCTTGAGATCCTCCAGTCCAGGATGTTCCTCCTCTGTATTAAAAACAAGGAAGGACCAGGGATTTAGCTTAGTCGTTTTGCCACCTGCTGCGCAAGCTCAAGGACCCACTTTAGATCCCCAGTACCAAAAAAACAAAAACAAAAACCCAACAACGAAAAAAACAAATCCAAGGAAAATGACATCATGACTTTGAAAATAGTCAGAATTTCTATTATGGTTTGTATCTGAAATGTCCCCCTAAAAGCTCATGTTTTGAATACTTGGTCCTCAATGCAGCAGTGATCAGAGATAGAAGTTTTCTATCTTGAGAGTTTTAAACTTATTAATTGTGGGGCCATTTTGGAGGAAGTGGGTCACCACAGGCATAGTATTGAAGACTATATTTTATTCCCTGCCCCCTTTGCTTGGTCTACTGCTTCCTGATCAGCATGAGGTGAGCACATTTACTCTACCATGTGCTCCCCACTGTGACATTCTGCCTCACCACAGGCCCATAAACAACAGAGTCAAATGCCCATGAACTGAAACCAAGAGTGAAAGTCAATCTTTCCTCCTTTTAAGTTGTTTGTATCAGGTAATTGTCAGAGCGACAGAAACCTAACACATTTCTGGAACCACAGTGCCTACTTTCAGGAAGTACAACCACACTTCAGAAAGTACAACCACACATGCTTCTCTATTTTCTTTGACTTTCTCTTGACTAGTCAGAAACTTTGTGACCTGAGATTAGAATTTATACCATAATCATCAAATCATAGAGATGAGTCTCTACTCCTTTGTATATAGAAGACATTATACTAGATCCTTTGTGATATCTGAGCCTCTATCCAAAAGGGTCAAGCATCTAAAGGATCTGTATTCTGATACAATGTGAATCATTCTCATTCCTTACTGGTAATACTAACAATGATTTTTGTGATGATTCAAGAAAGTATCTTAGAGCTTTTCAATAACAGTGCCTCCTCTGTTCTTAGAATATATCCATAATGCATTCCACCTACAAGAGAGTAGGAGGCTTTGAAATGCTTATTATATAACTGAATGGATTATGCAAGTTTTTGTTGTTAAATGGATTATTTTCCAAAACTCAACTCAAATATCTTTTAAATCCTTTAATATTTAATTTTCTGAGAACATCAAAATATTATAACACATAAGAACTCATAGCTAGCATGTAATGTATCTAAAGTTCTCTATTTAATAAATACTATTCTTAGATCTTTGGGGTGAGTATGTATTTAATAGATCTCTAAATATATTTTGTGTGAGGAAAGTATGCACTTTGTAGTCTAAAATTCTACAAATTAAGATGCAAAAGTTGTCATTGCAATAAATGATATGTGTTCCTATCAAGAAGAAAAATTAAAGAGTATTTTCATGAACACTTATTGTGTATAAATATATATATATATATATATATATATACAAGTGTATGCATATGTGTGAACATATATAGATATATATTCATCTTTACTCTAAGAGAAATTTTGTATCTTTCAGGCTTATACTTTCATTTTTCTCTAATGGAACAAACATGATAGTAAAATCTGAGAGAAAATCACACAGCATGGCTACATTTTCTAGACAGACCTTTCTATAAATTTCACATAGGCCATTTTATTGCAATATAGGTGCTATATTTGTAACTTATTTTAAAATGCTTTAGTATGAAGAATGTGGTAAAACTGTATACACTAGTTTTAGTCTCTATCCTAGAATCAGTCATTTGTCCATATTAACAATTCATATCCAACTAATCCCTTTGCCATTAATCCGAGTGACATACACAGAAGCCACCACCCTAAAGAAACTATTTAAAATTCTTTTACCTGAGATCATCCCCAGAGAACTGTTTAATCAGCATCATGAAAGCCAGAAAGATGCAACATGACTGAAATTAGTGATATCCCAAAATGTGAATTGTCCAAAGTATCCCAGAGAAGCCCCCTTCTTTTGCGTGAAAAGGTAGGTATATAATCTAGCAGACCCTTTAGCCTTAGTCCTAAATAACGTACTCTGGCTTTGATCCCTAATATCACTCATCTTGAGTCCTGACACTGTTGTGGAAGATTCTAAGATGCCTGACTATGACAGAGGTTTGGCTTAATCCAGTGTTTGAATCAATTGGCTCTTTTCTGAAAAGTGTTTTGGGATCTGGAAAACCGACAGAGACCTGGAACTTCATTGAACTGACAAACAAGATTACATGACTGCTGTTCTTGATCATTACAAAATGTTTGAGTATTTTACAGGCCATGGTATTAGGTTATCTTTCACTGAAACCTGGTACCAAATCTGTAAGAGTACCCTCACTAACATATAATTAAGACTCAGGAAAGAGAACCTAATAGGTGGGTATGATCAAATTGGCGTGATAACTTTTCTCAGTGTCAGTTATGTGACATATTTTCAAAAACATGCTCATCCCAATTAGATATTTATTAAATATTTAATGAATTTAATTGAATAGTAGTTCAAACTAAATTAAAATCAACTGCATGCAAATACACAGAGACTCGGTAATTGAAAAGAGAGGGGTCTGAGTTCATTTTCAATTCAGAAATATCAGAAGTATTTTGTCTGTCATAATGGCATAACCAGGTAGTGAATTTCACATTAGTGAAAATTTGTGAATTTGTCCTTCAAAATTATGATGTAGCAGAGGGAAAGAAAATTAGGTTTTGGCACTTGAGTTCTTATTCAGGCACTATCTCTGAAAAGCTGGAGGACGACAAGAATACCACTGAACTCTGCTTGCTTTTAATGTTTTCTGTAAATGAGAGAATAAAATTAGTCCTATTGTTTCTTTCATTCATATCATCATTTATTCAATAAATTTTAATATTAATAATTGCAAATACTATTTGTTTTAAGTATGCCATATTTTTATTTAGCCATTAAAACAGCCTTGTAAATTTGATACTTTTATTATCTCTGTGTTACAGAAGACAGTGCTGAGGCACTGAGGGAGTAAGTGGATACCCTAAAAGTTGTCAAATAACCGAGGACAATTTAGACATGCACAGATGCAGGTTTTTCTCGGTAAATATCATAGTAGTAATAAGTTCAAAATAACTAGTTATTTAACTCCTGAAGCCTAATAGGTTACGATGAAAACAAATTATTGTAAGTTGAGTTTTGTCCTCCAGAAATGCATATGTGGAAGTCCTAGGCACTAAATTTAGTAATGTATTTGGACATAAAAATTTCAAAGAGGTAATTAAGTTAAATAAGAGTTCATTAGCACAGACCCTAATCCAATGTTACTGGTGTCCTTACAAGAAGGAAAATTAGGACACATAAATGTATAGGCAGAAGACCATGTGAAAATACAGGAAAACAGGATAAGCAAAAGGGAGAGAGCCCTGTAAAGAAGCGAATGGGGTGGATAGTATATCTTGATCTAGAACTTCTTATCTGAATGAATGCAGGAAGAGCGTGTATTAAATTCAACATCTTTTTATGATTAAAACCTCTAAACAAATTACACGTAGAGGTACTTTCTTCGACCTGACAAAGGCTATATACGATAACCAAACAACTAACATTCCACTGAACTAGTGCCGAATCATGTGAGTTACAGGGGAAGTCAGCTCCTAATAAAAGGATGAGTTTGGACCCTATCCTCCCTCTGTCTCATGTGCTCACTTGTCTTTGGCCTTTCACCATGGAAAGATACAGCATGAAGCCTTTCACCAGGCTCCAGCACCACGCTCCTAGACTTCCAGTCTCCAGAACCATGAGACAAATAACTCTCTTCCTTTATAAATTAGCCAGTCTATGGTATTTTGTTTTAGCAGTCAAAAGTAGACCAAATCACTCACTAATTCTTTTGTGCTCACTCTATTTTAACAAATATCACTACCCAAAGGGAAAAGAATGGAGACCAGTCTAAGGGGGGAAAAAAAGTCAAGCACTGTGATGGAAGCACTATCCAGACAGAGAAATGGAGGAAGGATAACTAATATTGTTTGAGTATGATGATTGGGCAGATTAAGGGGAAGCCTGAGTGTCAAGTAGGCAGGAAATGTAAACAACTGAGCAGAGGGTGGAAGACCTTGCTAACGTTGTTTGCTGCCCTGTCATTTGTTCCTGATCCTCGAACATGTCATTTATTTATTGATAGAACTTTCATATAGATTCTTACTGTAGTTTTAAGCTAAGCAGTTTCATTTGGCAATGATGAATCTTAGAGGTATATTAAGAAAGGGAAGGATTTGATCAGAATTGCTACTGTGTAGATCTTGGAAAGATTTAAAATATTAGAAGACTAGAGAGGGAATCCAAGAGAGGGCACTACAAGAACCAGAACCAAGGGTGATGAAATTGAATACTAAAAGAGACTGCTCGAAGAAGGACTTCATCTGAAAGAGATGTAGTAATGAAAACAATTTTATTTCTCAATAAACTATCAATATCTACTTCATCAATGACAGCTTTATTCGATGACTACATAGCACAATATCCTTTCCTAAATGTATACTATGTCATTCCACTTAATACTTACACATCCTTGTGATAAATGGCAGATGGAATTGTTATTATATCCTTCAAGTCTATGGGATGAGTCTGAAGTCACACAGGGAGTCTGCTGGAGTTAAAATTCCTGACCTGTTGGTGGTCATATGGTTTGGCAGCTTAACTTTTCACGTTTTGTATAGAAACTGTCTGCTCATTGTAAGTGTCCCACATCCTATACACTTTTTAAAGTCTCAATGTTACTTCTCATACCTCTCTATAATTCCCCAAAGGCACATATCTAATAAAATATTTTTGCAATCACAACCTCCTGTTTTAGTACTAAAAGTTCAAAGATAAGAAGATGCATTCAACAGGTCATGAACTAAGTACCTAACCAAGGTTGGATTTTATATCCAGGTTTGATTTTGTCCTTATTGTGACTGTGAGAAGTTTGTAGGTGATATCATGGTTTAATTTTAATTTTGGCTGAATGGACAGTTTCTCAAGATCTAATGTGAATCAGTACTTTAAAAGAACATCCCAGTATAAATTAATTTAGAAATAGTACAAGTCTGCAAAGGGGAAACTAATATTTCCCTAAATAATCTTGTCCGTGAGCAAAAATCATAGCAGTGTGAAAAGAGGATTGATAGTGAACTACACATGCTGGTTCAGAATCCTAATTGTCTTCCCTAAAACCTGAGTTTAAATGCATTTGGACAAGTAAATGGTTCTCTATTTTTCGTTGCTTAAGAAAGCTCATTTCTTTATGGTAGTTATCATCTGGCAATACACACTGAATTATGGTGCCGCTCACTCAGTCAATTGTCAGTATGTGTAGTAATGCACCTGTTAGTCAAGAAATCCCTAGGATACAAAACTGATCAGCAAAGAAGATGTCTTCAAACAGAGGGCCATCAGAATATTGCTGCTGAATTATGCAAGAATTTCTGGTTTATGGTCATTAAAGACAGTAACAAAGCAGCTGTCCCTGAGTAGGATGTTGTCAAATATGAATGTAAAGAATACAGATGGTTATCCAAGCATTACCTTGAGGTTGGTGTTAGTATTTCTTTTATAAATCCTTCTTTTGATAAGATTATAATTTGCCTGATTAAATATTTGCTTTGGGCATTACCTTGCTGCTAAAGGTCTAAAACAAGGTGAATATGCAATGCCTGTCTCCGTGCTCCAGTTGTTTAATGGAGTTTCAGAAGAAAAGGCTTGAAATACATGATGCAATCATGGAGTTGATTTTTCAATTAAAAATGGAATGTTGTTTTATACAAACAGATCTATTTCATGTCATTTTAGTCTGCTTACCCAACTGAATTGGTTTGAACTGGTTTCTGTGGAGGAAAAGAGAAACTGAAGTAACGGATACTGAAAAGATGCACATCTTTTCTATTTCACTAACATCGTCAGCCTGGGATTGAAAAGATTATTGGTGCTGTGTGATCTGGGAGTGCTGGCAGAGGGAAACAATGCGAACAGTCACATTGCTCAGCTGCGAGGTGGGCCAGGCACTGGGGAACACAATAGGGACAGGGCGCTGTGCTCAGTAAATAACAACGTAGAGCCATGATGATGGAGCAAATATTTGAATATCTCCGAGGTGATAATCACACACAGAGGTAAATGTTTATAGTTGAAAAAACAGTCATCTCAGGAACAGGTTTTGGCACTGCAGAAAACGTGAGTGGTGAGCTTGACCCTGAAAGCTAACTCTTTTACTTTACCAAGTAGTCATGGTCTTCATCTCTAAGACTTGAAAAGACTGCTTCTTCTCTAAAATATGGCAAATAATATTTTGACCAAGTTTTTAAAGTTACCTGCAGTTTTTGTTTTTGCCTTTTTTTGAAGTCATTAGTGAAATGAATATATCATGAGGTAATGAAAAAAGAATCCCTACAGAGAAATTTAGCTACAAGTAGACCCAAGTGGCATGAAGAACCTCTCCTTTTAGTGGTTACAAAGACAGTTTCCCATTTTATTCTAATGCCAATAGAAAGTAAATTGTATCGAGTAATTAATTGATAATATATTTTATTTGTTAAAACATAGAAACTCAATGACATATTCAAAGAAATCATTGTTTGAAAATTTGTAGCATTTAAAAGGAATAAATTTTCTAGAATTTGATGGCAATAATTTACTGCTGTTTGAGTAAGAACATCCTATTTCTCAAATGGCTTAGTCAGGAGAATAATTGAGAGAGGAAGACATAATCTAGCAGCACATCTATGTATGTTTTATACGTTTCTATCTCCTAGATGGTAAATCATGTTTTATTATACTATGTTTGTATTTTTGCTTAGCATTCTATCTTGTATACTATAGATGTTTGACAATTGCTTATGTAAATTCTAGATAAGGACACAAATGAAGGAAAGGAAGTAGTAGCCCTCAGTTCAGCAGTAGTATTTGCAAGCACAGAGGCTGCTCCTGCCCACAGGCATCATGGGAAATATAGGAAAGAAGGAAGGGAGGGAGGGAGGGAGAGAGGGAGGGAGTAAGGGAGGAATTTGGGAGGAAATGCCTCTTCATGATTGGGTAAATTACTGTTGAAGGACTTGTGCATGATGGTCATTGGAAATACATTTCCACTCTGTTTTCTGATTTATAAATACAAAGAGTCAGGAAACACAAACGTTATTGCATACATATGTAAGCTTGTTTAGTGTTAAAACCTAATTTGATTTAGTTCAGGCCTGTAGGTATTTTGATATATTATTCCTCATATATATTTTTTCATAAAGTTTTCTTTAGAAATATTATGTTTGATTGCTGGCAACTGTCTCAGTCTTTAGTGAGGGTGCTATTTAATATATGCTGTATGTATATCTTAAAGCATTTCTAAAATATGACCAGATTTTAATTACTGAACACATGCTAACGACAAGAGATTCAATACGGGATTGTGGACAAGTGTGAGTTCACAAAAGTCCACAATATTATGTAGACTTGCACAGTCAGTGAAACCACTTGCTTAGCTCAAGCAATTCTCCATCATGCTCCTAAGGTTTGAATACAATTCCTTCTAAATTGAACGTGATTATTTTCAGTCTTCAAAGAATTACATAGTAGCAAAAGTGAAATAAGCCAACAAATCTATAGTTCTGTGCTTAATATTATTCAGGAATGGTTCTAATTAAATTCACTCTGTATTTTATGCAATCTTAACAACATAGGTATTGTTTTTATCATAATTTTACAAATGACCAAAAATTCAAAAGAAATTAAGTAACTGTAATGCCACAAATTTTGCTAGTAGCAGAGCTGGAATTTTGAGACTTTTTTAATACCCATGGCTATTATTAGCGTATATTATAGCAATATGTCTAGGACATTAAGAATAAAATAAGAGAATACAGAAGTTCTTTGAAAAATATATAGAAAAGATGAGAAGAAAATAAAACAAATTTAACAAAAATGTTGAGAAATGAGTACATATTCTTATTTTAAATACCATGCTCGCAAGATCTTAACATTATCCCTTAAAAAAAGAAAGGTTTAGTAGCTAGAGCCCAGAGAAAGCTGCCTGGATTATACATGCATGACTTTGAAAACTTGAAGTTTCATCTGTTTTGCATAACTGGTTTATACTTTATCATGGGCATGAATTAGTTATTCTCCTTTATTTTCTTTCCAAAACTTTGTCTTAAAAATTTCAATGAAGTATTATTCTGAAGGTAATTTAATGAACCATAATCACAACTACATGTATATAAATAAAGTAAGGGATTTTCCAGAGTGTCTGTCTGGATTCTCCACAAAGTGGAGGCCATGGCAGTGTTATGTGCTATTGCTCAAGCAGGGATCATGACTTTGGGGAGAGGAGTTGGCATAAAGCGGGATACAGGGAAGGAAAAAGAGTCTCAACAGGATGTATCTGATAGCTGGATCCTGAGATCTGGCCTCCAAGACATCACTTCATCTCAGTGCACTGAGTTGTGTGGGAAGAAGTGTCCTGTTCCTATCTCTCCCAGTGAACATTTCACCCCACTGGTCGCCCATGAGGTTCCTAGAACTTCCAGATTGAGGTCATGTGGTCTCCAAAAGATATCCTTGTTGATATCCTTCACTTCTCCTTCACATCAGTAGGGGTGCTGAGGGCTGAATTGTATAGCTTGAGTGGGAGGTAACCTAGAAGCAGGTTTACTTACCTGCACTTGGTTGGACATCACTTACAGAAACTTAGCTACAGCAGGATCCTTAGACTGTCAAGGATCTGAAGTAATTAGTGATACATAATCTAAGGAGTTACCAGTGCATTTCTAGAATGTGACCTGCAAAATTACAGAATACCGGATATCAGGCTTTGTGTCAGTGCAGAGTGCAGTTGGGTAGATGCACTACTATGACCCAGGGTTCTTCAGAGACAGAGAATCAATGCGGGGGGGAGAGAAAGAGAAGAGAGAGGAAGAAGGAGGAAAAGGAGGAGAAAGAGGAGGAGACTTATAGGGGTATTGGGTCACAGTGTTGTAGAGGTTAAGTTTCATGATATGCTATTTAAAACCTAGAGACCCAGGGACACCAAAAACATAATTCAGTCCCAAATCTTCAGAACAAATTAAGTTGATGGTGCAACATTCAGTCCAAAGTCAGCCACCTAAGTATGGGGGGGGGGGTGGCTCCTGATACAAGTCTTGGAATCCAAAGGCTAGAGAGATTGGAATCCTTTTCTAAAATGTAAGAGAAGGGTGTCTCAGTTCTAGGAAAGAGAGAGAGTAAATTCACCTTTCTTTGTATTTGTTCTGCCCAGATTCACACAGACTGGATGGTGGCCAACTAAGTTGAGGGTTGATCTTCCTTACTGATTTCCCTCAACTTATATACCTGTCTCACCCAGAAGCACCCTGACAGACACATCAGAAACAATACTTTCCTAGCTGTCTAGATATCCCTTAATCCAGTCAACTTGACAATCATCACAGCAGTGATTTTGAGCTAGTGGAATTATTTATTGTCTGCATTCTTTCCATAAGTAGGTGCTCATTCCATATGACTCTTAACTTTAGGGAAAGTACATTTTCTGTTGGAATAAAATGAGTTGATAAAATTTTATTTCATAAATTATATAAATAAATATTTTAGAAGTGGATTATCATTATGTATTCTATTTTTCATTTTTCATTCCATTACTCTTTTTAGTTCTTATAATTTGTCTATTGCTTTAACATTCATGTAGTGATTATAACAAGGAACAGGTAAACTGTACTTTGAAATGTTAAAAACATGAGTGGTTGCTAATTGGTACCTTTATGATTTAGTACTCTGGCATACTAAATGCCATTTTCTAGTAGGGATTATTTATTTCCCTAGGATTCTAATTTCTTTTATGATAATCTGGCTATCTGTCACCCCACAAAGGGCTTTAAAATTGAATAATGAGAGTCATTTGAGTGTTTGAAAATAAATCTTTTAAATATGCATTTATTGTCCCCAGAAGAAATCTAGAAATATGATGAGCTCCAGGGTGTCACATGAAACTTACCAGGTTGCAAAGACTTCTGGCTTCATATCACTTAGCTTCTCCCAGCATCCCTAATAAACACTGCCTATTCATCTGGGTGGAATGGACAGGAGCTCATACAGGCACCTGGCTTATGCTGATGAAGGTCAAAATGAGATGCTTATCTCTGGAAAGAACCAATTAAATTTACTCTGGTAAGGATGAAGAGACCAGCAGCTACTCTGTGCCTTAACATATGCCCACTCCCCATCCATGAGTGTTGAAATTGGATTAGAAGATTCCTAGCTATGTGTTTTCTTCTTTGGTCTATGTGATATACAAAGCAACAAAGTGGGTGTGGGACTGTGGTAAGGATGACTATAATGTGTTTGTTAATATCCTTTGATGTCAGACTGAAGGAAGGTTTTATCCCAGTCCCTCAACTGAACTGTTCATCTTGTGCACACTTTTTAATCCCCATCAACTTCTGTTGCTTAATTGTTATCCTTTATCTCCCTTATAGAGTTGCACAGAAGATGAACATGATAATACACTTAAAATCCTTAGTAGCTCTCAAGAAGTAGTTGTTAGCATAAAGTTATCAGAGACAAATCCACTTAGATTCTTCAATAGCAAACCTCCAAACACATGCCTTTAGCAATTTTCAAGTGCTAGATTCAATTGCTTCCTTCTTACAAAAAATCAACAGAGATAAATAACATCACTGCAAAATAGGCAATGATCAGTTTCACAACCTTGAAAAATGCTTTTTAATTTACCATTTCCCACTTGAACTGAGAATGTGTTAACACACAGAAAGAGCAGGTAAAACAATTCATTTGCTGAGACAATAGCAGCTACAATGATGGCTTATTGCCCAGATTCAACTCTCCTGGAATACATCATGAAACAAACTATACAGTATGCAGTTTACAAAACATGTAATTAAGAAATCCAAAACTCTTCAAAATGGACCTTTCTTCTTTTTTCTCAATGAATCTCAGAATTTACTCTGGACAGGAATTATGTGATAATATCAAATTATAATTTTGCACATTGCCTGCCCCTTTTCCTCACCCTCTTCAAGAAGATCCTGGAAAACACTCAATGGTTTTCTTTTGCATTTAGAATCATATTTAAGCTTATTTCCATGAATTATAAGGCTATCTATAATTACATCCTCCCCACTTCATCAATTTCTAGTTCATACTGGGCCTGATACCTAGGAGAGGTTTAAGTAGATACTTAGTGTCTAATGAAAAGTCTCTGTATTTAATCTACCCATTTCAGTGAAATTCTTACAGTTCAGACAAAACATATCCCCCGAAAGACTCATGTGTTCACAGGTGTGGCTTTTGGAAGGTAAATAGATTATGAGATCGCTAACACATTGGATTAATCCACTGACGAGTTCATAGCCGAATGGACTATCAGGAGGAGGTGGTTCCCAGTTGGAGGAACCGGGTCTCTGGAGGTGTAACATGGAAGGATCTACCTTGTTGCTCATTCTTTTTCCCTTTTTCTCTGCTTTCTGTCTATCAATAGGGGAGAAGCTTTCCTTCACTGTCCATTCTATCATTAGGTTTCTGCCTCCCTACAGGTCTAAAATCAATAACCATGAACTAGAACCTCTAAAGCTATAAACCAAAATGAACCTTTCCTCCTTTTAGTAGTTATCCTCAGGTATGTTTATCACAGCAATGGAAAACTGACTAACATAGTACTCCAGTCTTATCAATTTTTTTTTCTGACACTAGTCTTCCCAAACATGCTCATGAGTATGGGTTACAAGAGATATTGTGAATCCTGTCGCTGTCTAGTGGCTCTCATTCCACTTTTCCCTCCTGAACCCCTCTAGACTTGGTGTAGACATTATTTTAAGGAAATACTCTCTGCTTCCAGGTTTAGATTAGGTTCCTGTTCCATAAATTTTGAATGGAATTCTCTATCATTTCCACTACTGTATTCTATTATAATTTTATATTCTCTGGTTTATTTTCTTACTTTCTTCTTTTACCACAAGCTTTGCAGATAGATGTATTATCCATGTCTTTTTATTTTATGTACTTTAATGCTATGATTTATGGAACACTCTTGTTGCTAGAGAGATGGGCCTTCCCCAGGATTAGTTGATTCTTAGAGAATATAGAGTATAGATGCCCCCAATTTATGATAGTTTATCTTATTATTTTTTTACTTCACAATGGTGGGAAAGTGATAAGCATTCAGTGGAAAACATATTTCAAGTTTTGAAGTTTGATATGTTCCAGAGCTAGTGAGACACAGTACATAACTCTTGATGTTGGGCAGCAAACAGCCATGGGTCCCAATTAGCTCCTCCATCATGAGGGTAAACAACAGATACTCTCCAATATACTCTGTCGCTAAATTAAAATGTTTGGTAATTGTGTTATGTCAACTTGACTTGAATAAAAACCATCTAGCAGACTAGTAAAGTCTGTGGATGCTTGACATACAGGCCAGTAAACTGATGGGGAAAGACCCACCCTAGATGTAGGTGGCACCATCCAATAGACTTCTCCTTGGATAGAAGGAAAAGAGAGAAAATGATGTGCGTGGGTTTAGGAAGCATTCCAGTCTTCACCATTGCCTTTGGATGTTCGTCTCCATTTTCTTCAGCTTCCAACATAGACTGCAGCTGTGGTTCTCTAGTAAGTTTCCAGACCTTCAACATTCAACAGCTAGTGGATCCTCCACTCTCCAGGGCAGGCAGCCACTATGCATTCTGCCACCTCAGATCCTACAGATGGCTCTTGTAGACTATTCTGCCCCTGATCCTTTAAGACTACCTAACAACTAGCTTTGCATAGTTATACATATATTTCTACAGATTATTCTCTGTTCTAGAACCCTAATACAATAGGTTTTGTGTATTAAGAGTAATTTTTTCTTATAATATCTTGATCTTACAGTGGATTTATTCAGCTGTAGCCCTATTGTAGGTAGAAGAGTATCTCTACTTGTAGGGTCTTTCATACAGAAATCACCTAATCCAGAGTCAGCATCTCCAACTATCTGCTCTGTTGGGGTCACTCTCAGGACCATTACTACTCACCTGCAGTCCTCAAAGCCTGCTCCCAGACACCTAGGGAAAGTTCCTGTGTCCACAGCCTGCTGAAATCCTTCACACTAGTCAATCTTCAACCTGCTTACTCTGCCTCATCTGCTCCTCCTCCTCCTGGAAAGCACAGTGAAGGCTCTTGCTCACATTTTTCCAACTCCTTCTACTCCTGAGTGCTTCATTGTATGGCCCCTCATGGTGTGGGGTGCTCCCTCTTGTCATCAGGGAGTATACCAAACTGTCTTTTCACTAGCAATCATCTTCTATTATGTTGGCCTTATGATACTTAAATAATAATGAAGTTTATGTTTAAAAAATAGAGATTAGATACCTTTTGTTCTTGTGAAATTTTCAGTGCCTATTTGCTAACCTGGAACTGCAATAAATGCTCTGTCTATATAGCTATGTATCCATCATGAGTGGAATGAGAATAGTTTGATGCCAATTTAGAAATATGTCTAGTACATTATTAAAATCTGCTTCCCACACTTTCTATTCATTATTAAAGAATGAGGCAAAGGCAATCATGTTTGACAGTAGGGTTTTTACAGTTTCTTCTAAATTATGCACTTCCAACATTGTATTTTGCTTGTAATATAATTATCCTTGTTCCCTAGTTAAAAAATTATTTTCTCTACTTCTTAGTTTGATTGCTTTCAAGAACTTAATCCTTTGACAAAACATTTGGTTGAGAATAACATGTACTTCATCCTGATATATCTTTCTAAATACTGTTCCATATGATTATACTTAAATATAATTAAAGAGCACTTCAACTGTTTTGTGATCTGACAGTTGTGGGTGAGATACAGGAGAAAATATTCAAGGAGATGAAAAGAGGAGAGGCAAGGATGGTTTATTTTGGACGCTTGGGTTGGCAACACTCACATCTCTGCTGGTCACACCTGCCATATGTTGGCTTCTCTTTTCCTCCAACTGTTTTCCTTCCTACAAATATTTTCAAGGCAGGAGATATTGCTTCCCACTTCAGGATCTGAGAAGTGATTATGTTTGCATACCAAGTAGTTTGACATTTTCTGAAGTGTATCAGTGGTGAGTTCTGGCTTTGTTATCTTGTCTTGGGGTAGTTGTACTATTCATCTCCAGAGCCTCTACCTCCAAGTACTGAAAAGCCAATCTTTTTGTTTCTTCAAATTTCTCTATTACTGGGATTTCTAGTCCCTAAGACGGGTTGACAAGGGTGGAGAGGAAAATTTGGTTTGTTTTAGAAAATAAAATGAAACTCTGAAGACCATACTGTAGAAGGCAAACTCTCCGGCACCTACCCTGCAAAATGAGCCCTGTCAGTGGAGCTATGTCCAGAATGCAGGGAAGTGGGAGACGAAGCAGTTTAAATAAAGATGAGAGTCACATTGTCTCTCCTTTTCTCTCTGCTCATTTTTTGAACTCAAATCCTGTCAAAAACCCAATTCCTCCTGAAGATAAAGAATAACATTTTAGTTATAGGCTAAGATAGTGTTTTCCAGATTCTTCAGAGTACTTTTCCTGGTTCCTTTTCATTTTCAATGTAACTCATTTTTTCCCCCATCCATCTTCCTTTTTCTTTTGATTCTTTCTGCTTGATAATTGTGGTAAAGTAATTCCTTTAAAGTTTTAGCTTGCAGAAGCAATTAAATGAAATCTCTGGAGGCCAGAGCAATAAAAAGTCATGGTTTTTACTTATAATATGGAAATTAGGAATAAAAGTTATGTGATGAAGAGCCACCAAAGCAATTGGGGTGTGTTCTGAGTCTTTCTACCAAACAGGTCCATTAAGGTTGAGACATATTTAACATTGCCCTGACTTGGGTCTTAGAACAATGCCTCTACGCAAAATATGTCCATTAGCACAGATAATGATTAAGGGTGGGATTCATTAACTCTAACACAAATATAAGCTAGAGTCAAGGTTGCAGTGAGGTTCCACAGCTTCCAATCAATTAACTATTTGAAAAGAAAGTAGAAAAACCAGACAAGAAAAAAAAAGTCCAGTCTGAGTAAAGAATTATGCTGAAGGTAAAAATGCCCTGAGATATTGAAACTTATTTGCAATTTTTTTTTTGGTACAATATATATTTTTTGTTTTGTTTTTGTTTTGTTTTTGTTTTGTTTTTTGGCACCAGGGATCGAACTCGGGTCAGGCAGCAAAACCACTGAGCTAAATCCCTGGCCCAGGTACAATATATTTTTAACAAAGGGATTTTAGTCTCAATCATGGGCCGATATCAAGTTATTCATGACATTAATTTATTTCTTAATTATATATATATATTTGTTGCTGGTGGTGGGAAAGGAGGGGTGAATTAAATCTACAACTTTAAATGTAAACTATATACCAGAAACTTGAAAGTAATCAAGTTGAAATGATATATGGTTAAGAATTAATGCTAAACCCAAGATAAACTTGCTACTCTGACTCTTCTGCCTCCTCTTCCCTTTTTTAGATTTTTTAAAGTGAAATTTACATTGTCTGGTCATGGCTTTTCTGGCTAAATAGTAAATTTTCAGTCTTTGAAGAGACAGTGAGACCTGGTAAATGAGTATATTTCTCAAACTTTTTAAAAACAGGTTTTGCCATGGCACTAAGTCTTGGCCAATGTGAGTGATCTAAGCAGAAGTCTCTTGGTCCTTCTTGGAAGATGAACAAACTTGAGGGCAAAAAAATAACCTTTTTAATTTACTTTCTACCTTATTATTTGCTGTCGATAGATTGCAGGTTAATGTCTGGAGTCTCTGCAGCTATTATGAACCCTGGGGTAATTTTATAATAGAAAATATTCATGGAAGCAGAAAACTACAAGAAGTACTAGGAAGTGGGCCCACCAAAACCAATATAACTTTGGATTAATGTTCTCATAATGCTCTTACATACACAGGCAAAATCTTGCCTGTTTAAAGCAGTGTACTTAAGTATTGGTAGAAGCTGAAAACAATACCTTATCAATATAAATTTCCTTTTAAATTCTTTTTTATAGGCTAATAGTCTCAATTTACCCCAAAAAGAATCTGAAGAGCTTAGCTTTTTTCTTTTCCTCCTTACCAATTTCCTCTGCAACACTCTGATTTTTTCTTTGTTTTTCCCAAAACGTAGTCATAGCTTTTAAAATTCATGGTTTTTACCAGCAGAAAGATGTAAGATCAAATATTTTATGAACCATGTCTTCTCAAAGATTTGCTTGACTCTTTGTACCTGTATCCTCACCTGAAAAGTATGGACAGTGAAAACAAGGAATAGATAAATAATATGCAAAGCATTTAGAATAGCACCTGGCATACAGTAAGTACTCATTAAACTAAGTTACTACTGTGTTTTCAGTATGATTAACATTCTCAACGTAAATTATATGGAGAACTTTAAGCTTAGCCACAGAGGTTATGTTTAATTGGACAGGGACCAATTTAACAACCCTTCCAGTGCTCCAAGATAAATGTCATGCCCTTCTCCAATCGTGTTCACCCTCTGTGGGACTGGAAGAAAGGCCCTGATTCTTTTCACACTTTGCTCATACTACTTGCTTTTCCATGCTGAACATTCTAATTGTGGTAGTGATATTTAAAAAAATGAAATCCAATAATCTCAAACATTAGAAACAATTAATAGTGCTGTCCTTAAAAGAACAGGCTTCAGATGTAGATGGACCAGCATTAGATTTTCATCTGTCATAGCTGTGAGACAATTATGCCACTTAATTTAGCTTTTCGAGTCTGTCTCTCCATCTACCCAGGGCTGAAAGTACTATTTGCATTTAGATGGTGCTGGTGACCCTCAGCTGAGATAATGCATGTAAGAACACCAACAGGACACCAGGCATTTCACAAATGCTCAGCAAATTGAGACAGTTAATCTTGAGTATTAATAAGAATGCCAATAAAAAGGAATAATCACATTTTAATATAAGCCAATAATTCATTGATCCAGTTAAGATCATCCAGAAAAAAAATACAATAATATAAAAACTGTTAAGAAATGGAGTAAAAAGCCACATGGATATTTTCCTAGGAATAAACCTTTGGAAATCTGGAGAAATGAAAATTCATGCTCGAGTTAGCATTTAAAACTCATATTTCTTCATTTTGTTTTCTCCACATATGTGTGCCTTTTTAAGTTGATTTATATAAGCTTTGAGGAGAAATGGTTTTGAAAAAGTTTTAAAGGGCAGCAAATGGAAAGATCAATAGACTTAGAGAGATAGAGGAAGATAAAATTGTAGTTAAAATGATATGAACCTGAATTATTGAGGAGACAAGGGAACATTAGGATTTGTTTGACTTACTAGCTGAAACTGGGCTGGAGGGAGGGCCTTAGATACACTACCTTAGATACACTGCTACATGTGTATCTACTCTCATGAGAGTTTTTATATTTTCACAATAGTATAGGCAGTAGAATGAGTCTCCAAGTACCTGAATCTCAGCATCAAAAACCGTTTATACATTGTCATCCCTGGTTCATCTATTTCCTCTCATCTTTCCTTTGCCAGTTGGGGTTAATACTACCTAAGAGAGAGGTGAATCACTCTGCCCTCACATAGTTTCTATTCTGAGAAAGTATATTTTAATGGATATTTTCAAATTAATGAAGCAAGCTTCATGTAGCGAAATTTGGCTAAATGCTGTGAGAGTGTAGAGAGAGAAAATGAAATCACACAGAAGATGGGAGAAGCTTCTCAGAGAACAACATGATTTTGAATTAGTTAGATGAAGAACAGGACAAGCTGGAAACCCAGACAAAGGGAAAATGTGACCCAAGCTCATAGGAATGAAGTAGCATTATGAGGGGGAAAATGGCAAGTGTTTGTTATAGCTGGAAGGTAAAGACTAAGGAATGGAGGGGTACTGGCAGAAGCTAAAGAGAAATATAGGCATAGGTTCATGACCAAAGACCTTGCACTTGAGGGTGAGCAATATAGGTGTAATCTTGGACGATATTGCTGGAATTGGATAATGTTGGGAGCTGTAGAGGTTAAAGTTGGGAAGTTAAAGATCATATAACATAATCTTGATTTTATTGATAGTTTTAAAGTTCAACCTATGGAAATAGCCCTTGAAAGCTTTGAAGTAAACAACATAGTTTTGCTTTTTAGATGGATCATTCTGATCACATTGTACAGAAAGGATTGGAGGAAGCTAACAGTAGAAACAGGTTTACTAATCAGAACATCATTTAATAAATTTATTTGAGAGAATTTGATTAGATCTAAATATATGGCAGAGATTTCTAAAATGATGCATGAAAATATCCCTCCTGTTCACTGTTTACAATTTTGAATGTGCATTAATTTTAAATAATTCACATTATTTTGACCCTTGTCTGTAAAATATATCATCATTCTCTTCGCTTCTGCTCTCATATGTCTTATCCTCTCACCCTTCCAGAAATTTCTGGAATAAAATATATTTTACATGAAATAGATTTAAAAATTATGATTTCTTTCTATTAATTTTATGTATATTTGGAGATATTTTGAATAGATCATTATTTATTGTGTCTTAGTTTATTTTTTTAACCCACATTTCTAATCTGTGACGCTTCTTAGAGTATTTTGGAGTTGAGTCAATTTCCTGATGGTACAAAATTTACAATATACCAATAGTCCAAGAGTAAAAATTATTTTTAGTTGTTTTTTAATTAAGAACATTCAGGTAGTGTTAATATGAATGAACCATAATTCAAATTTTAAAATTTTAAATTGATTTCTGTTTTGTCAAATTCTGACATTGAGAAACAGGTACAAATATAAAGGAGGTATTTCATAATTGAAGTTTTATTCTTCAGGTAATTACCTTAATCTTTCAAACAGCTTTCTGGACAAAATATAACTCTCCTGAAATAGCATTATTTTTTAGAATTACCTTGCCATCTCTATTATAGCTTATGACCTCAGCATATGAGGATTGTGTGGCCTCATTCCAGAGAGTAATTTACCACCAGGTCAAAACTATACAGCAACACAGCACCATAACTATCAATCACTAATACTTAGATATCAATGCCACTTTTAAAAAAAAAGTCACCCTGTGTGTCCGTCATTACCTCTTTTGGGACGACCACTTGCAATTTATATTAAGCTAGAAAAAATGTTTTCTGAAAATAGTCCATTGACCTACTTAGAGTAAAGTTATCTAAAAAAAAAAAATATGATAGAATCTTTGTCAGCCTGATGTAGGTTCCCAGGTGAAACCATGGAGCTTTTGCAAGCAATCTAAGCAGCTGAACAGGTTTTCTCAAGATTTTCCCAGGCAGAATCATTGGAATTAGGACTAGAAAAAATGTAAACCTTCTGTGTTTAAAAGTTGCCCTTCATTGTGAACTCTTTCCTATTAGCCAACATTCTTAAGATGGGGCGTAATTTTGTTTATTACTTACAGAAACACTCAAACTCTCCCCAAACATAGCACACATTTTTATCATGATATAGAAAGCAGGAACCAAACATAAACATTTAAAAGGAAATTACTATTCAACAAGAACAGCTCCAAAATTATATACATTAGAGGAAGAAAAACATACTCTATTGTTTAGACTTCCCTTGTTCCTGAAGGAAATCCCTTATGTAAATAGTAGTTAAAACTTGCAAGGTAAAACTCTGTAAGTCACAGATCAATTTCTGTGACGTTGAATTTGGAATGCTTGCTTCTTTCATCTAGTGTAGGGGACAAAATAGGCAGGAGCATGAGATTGGTAGTTCAATGGATTTAAGATTCCATGATATGAGGCATTGGTTATCCCATTCTCCTTCTGGTGGAAATATTCCTATTATATGCCAGCTTAGGTCAAAATCCTCACAGAGTAGATACCACAAATACTTTTACAGGGTCTCACAATACCATTAAAATTTTGAGAAGAGCCTTCCAAGTCATAGATAGTAAATAATATCAGGTGGATACCTAAATGAATGAATATGCATTTGCTTGTCTTTATAAGACCAGAATTCATTGTTCTAATTTTTTTCCACAAATGAATTATATTAAAAATTTTAGATGAGCATATTCCTTTAATTTTCATAACTCTGAACCTAACTCAGGAATTGTGAGGATTCCAGGACATTTCTGAAAGTTATGATTGTCCTACACCATTAAATTAGTCATTATTTGCTCATGCTAATTCTTAAACTATATTTATGCATAAAGCATAGAAAAGAAAGAATGCCATGACAGTTTCTGAGTCTCTGCTGAGATTTATCATGTCCAGGAGAGTGAGTAGGAAAAACATGAAGCTTATAATTTGTAACTTGTTACTCATAATTGTTAAAACAACAAATCATCTCATTAGTGAATGTTACCTTTAATTTAAATATTTAGATTTTTGATGATGGAATGGCGTTGCATACTACCATGGAGGTGGGGTTTGGAAATGATCATGAAACAGAAGTCATGAATCTGTCTTTATTTAGTGACACCGAAAGTCACAACTTTTTCAAAACAGAAAATAAGATCTTACCATTATTGTGTCCAGGCTCAAGGTCTATCCACAACCCTATGGACTTAATTTGGGAATCCCTTTGGTTAAAACTTGTGTTTGAATCCACCAATAATTTGAATACCCATAAAACAGATGAATAGGTGTGAGACTTATATGGTAAAATCAGCAGAAAGTAAGTCAAAATACTAACTTCATAAGGTCGAAAGTTTCCTGCATTCATAACAGGGCTCTATTCTGAAAAGATTCCTATGGTAACCTTTGACAAAATCATATCTCATGAAGTAATCAGCAGATGTGAAAATTCTTCATGCTAGTTTTACAAAATTGTTTCAAAGGTTGAAGTTTCTGTCTTTGCTAAATCAGAAACAAAGTATTAATCAGAAATTGCATATGTGTACTTTAACATTTCCCATTTCCCATTAATACATTCCAGAAATCTGATTTGAAAGTTTCAACTAAAAGCCAATTAAGAAGATTTTCATGTGTTATAAGTAATAGAATCTAATGCCTCTTAATTTCTGCCGCCAAATAAATGCCAGAATGAAAGTTGCAGGGAAATGTGAACTATGTATTTCTCATGAGCAAAAGGAGTCATTGCATTGAGGGTGAGATTCAGAATGGTGCTTTCAGGAAGGCGTTTTGGCATGTGCTCATGGAAACTTGATGGCCCACGAGAATAGTGGCAAATTTGCTTTTTCAGTGAATCAAGAAATTAACTCTCTGGCTTAAACACCAGTAGTTGGACATTCACCTGGAATATTTCTCTTTCTTATGGAATTCCAACTTGTCAGCAACTATGATTAATAAGGACATGGAAAGAAAAAAATTCTTACTCTGGTCAAATGATTTGGGGAATAAGTTTAGCTTATTCCTGTTTTTGGCTTGGAATAAAAACTATTCCAAACCACAAATGAGATGACCTGGCATAATCATCCAACTCTCTTTCCTCTTCTCTCCCTCTGTCTCCGCTCTTACCTCTCTCTCTCCCTCTCTCTCTCCCCCTCTCTCTCTCCCCCCAATTTCTGTACATATGAATATGTGTTTATTTAAAATCATCAGAAGTTTCACTATATTGGGTTTGTTTCTTTAAGATTCATCTTGTCACTTTCCACTGGAGACCTCTGCTTCCTTTTGGCATACATATGTCTACAATAAACTGTACATCTACGGGCTCTGGGTCCACAATTATTTATTCTCTTTTGGGCTCTAATGATATATAAATTCCATGATCATTCTCTTGTGCTTTATTGGGGTGTGATGGTTAATTTTATGTTCCAGATTGGCTAGACTATGCCTCCCCTATATTTGATCAAACATCAGTCTAGATGTCAATGTAAAGTTACTTTTTGTATTAGATGAAAATTTAAATTATTAGACTATGAGTAAAGCAAAATGCCCATAGTGTGGGTGGGCCTTACCTAAGCTGTTAAAAGCCTTAGTTGAAAAAGACTGAGTTTCCCTAACAAAAAGTCTTTAATGAAACTTCAGACTTGAACTGCTGTTTCCTGCTCTCCAGACTGCTGGCTTGTGCTAAAGACTTTAACCTCCCCAATGCCTAAAATTGCAAGGGCCAATTCCTTAAAAAAGAAACTCTCTATTTTGTTGTATTTGTCTGACCGACCTCCCAACCCCTTTTATTGGTTCTGTTTGGAGAAGGGAGACTAGCAGGAGATAAACAGCCATGTGGGTAGAGGGATACAGTGTTTTAAATGTGGCCTGATTTTTTTTCCCCTTTTCTCCAGATGACTTGTGCCTGGCAAATTTCAGATTATGGTGATTTTCATGACCACATGAAAGCAGGATAAAAAGTTATTTCTGGGGCCCTATAATGTAGCAAAGATTCTGCTTCCGTAGGTCTAGGATGGGATGACTTTCCTACTAAGTACCCTGAATCTACCCCAACACACATGCTTTGTGCAATTCAGTTAGATACAATGGCTGTGGGAACACCACATTTCAAGGCAGCTGGTATTCTCATGGGCCATCAAGTTTCTATGTGGACACACCAAAAGGCCTGCTAGAAAGCACCATTTCAAAAGTCACCCTCTCTGTAGTGACTTCTTTTGCTCATGAGTGATATAGTCCACATTGCCTTGAAACATTTATTCTGGTATTTATTTGGTGAAATAAATTCAGAGGTATTAAGATTCTATTTCCTGTAACACATGAAATTCTTAATTGCCTTTCAGGAAGGCAGCACAGATTATTGGAACAAGGCATTCAGAGCAATCAAGAATGCCTAGGAGTTTGAGAATGGTGATGATGAAATAGCATGAACACCCTTTCCCTCCTAGATTCTAATTCATGCATTTTAGAGCAAGCAAAAGGAACTTTAGAATAAGACAAATAAAATTATAACTTCATGACACAGTAGAAGCAGGTTAAAAATCATAGAATTTGCAGGAACCATTGACTTCACTTCCTACAGGACAGTTTCTCTCATGAATTTATAATTTTGTCTAAGATCATCCACGCCAGGTGGCCACCACAACCTGAGAACATCCAATTGTGAAATATTGATGGATTCTCAAGTAGCATGTTGCATTTTATACTATGTTATTTCCTTAATCCTTCATTCACTAACCTGCCAAACATCTGTCAAATATGGACTACATTTCAAGACTGGGGAAGACATGAGGACATAAGAATAAAATAGGTCTTATTCTTATGGAGTTCATCATTAATGAAAAATAGAAATCATTTATACAAATACACACAGAATCACAGTAGAATGCTTCCAATAAAAACTTTAAGTACAAGTTCTTTTTAGGTGGTGAACTTATTAAGGAATAAAACATCGATTAGCATGGATTTTTGAAATGAGATGGACCTGAGCCATTAGTTATGATCTTGGATAAGTGTCTTACTTCTCTAAACTGAAAAACAGGGATAACTATAGTCTCTATCTCACAGGATGATGAAATTAAACCAAGACAATGCCTGCAACATACTCATTCAATACCTGTCTTATACTGATCGCTTCAGAAATAACTATTCAATGTATGAGCAAGTTGCAATTTTAAATGTTATGGGATGAAAAAGAAATTAACATTCCTTAAAATATTACTATTTTCCATGCATTGTATGCAATGTATTTTTCATACATAGTAAAATTGAAATAAAGGTAAAATTTACACTGCACTCCAGAAGACTTTAGAAACAATCAGACTTTTTTCCCTCTAGATTGAGAAAGGAGTGTAATGCACTTAGCTTCCTGAGAGATTTTAATGATGAACTGAAACACATTGAAGTTTTTTTTTCTGCTAAAACAATTGTTTTATCATGCAAAATAAAACAGTGAGGCCCACAAATCCATTTTTACAGAATTGATTCCTGTCAGTACAAGAACCAATAATCAGCTATGCCCAGGCTGTAAGGAAGCATTGCAATTTTTCTCCCCAGAAACAGGTTAATTTTTTCCTAAACCACCTGATTCTCCAAGTACTACTTGTTGGAAAAATACTCAGATTTCATGTGTGACATACAAGTAGAATGTGGAACTAAGAAACTGACTGATATTGACTGAGCTAAACAATTCCAATCTACACTTTCAACATTAGGGAAACCATCTGCTTCTTAATTTAAATTCCTAACCAGAGACTCTATTCCCTACCTAATAAATATTAATTAGAGCCTGGCAGTTTCAAAGCAAGAATCATCCTCATGTTTGCATTTGGGTTGATTCATAGCCCAAAGAAAGTCCCTCTATTCTGTGCATTATTACATGTCATAAATCTACATTCATTCCTGTAATCATCTAATCTTTCAAATATCTGTGCAATAAATAACACTGATTACTGATTACTTATCTAAAGTACTGTTCTGTGTGATACTTAAATAGAGAGACCTTCCATAGATAATAGTACTCACTAGGTTACATAAAGTACAAGAAACCTGATACTCATTTTCATGTCAAATGAGATTCTGTTTTCTCTTTTCAAAGCCAGAAGAAAAGTATATGAAGCAGATCAGACAAAATAAGATCTCTAAAGCCCCTTTGAGGGTACCTTTCCTTCAGTGCAGAGATACACTAATTTCTGTTTAATAGTGAGTAGACGACCCTGAAGAAGACTATAAGAAATATTTCAACTTCTCATGTATTTGATCATTTAATAAATAATTATTGAGTATTTTCTCTCGGCCAGACTCTGGATATGTGACAATAAATAAATAAAATAAGACGTAATCAGACAACTCCTAGAATTCAAGCCTTAGAAGGACAGCAAAAAATGAATGAGGAAACAATCAAACAAAAATAATCATGTGCTTCATAAGGATATTTTGGTCAATAACAGGCTGTCTATATGATACTGGACCCATTATATTATAATATTATAAAAATTCCTGTCCCTGGTGGCATCAGAGCCATAGCAATGTCTAGTGTAACATCTAGTTTGTAATTACAAACTCGTTGTTGGTGGCAACAAACCAATAATACTCTTCATCACATAAAAATATGCAGTACATAATTGTAATCATAATCAACTATTATTGATTCTTTATTTACCATACTGTACTTTTTCATTGTTATTTTGGAATATACTCCTACTTATAAAAATGTTTACTGGAAAACAATGTGATATGCTAGCAGCAGCTTCATACAAGTTGTGTTTTCTGTGTTCCTGCATTGCAACATTTTCGCCTGTGTTTTATTTAATCTCATGTTGCTTTGATTATCACAACCTCTAAGTCCACAAAAATCCACTTTGAATGTTTTTGACCAGGCGTTACACTGTGTGTGACCTGGAAATGAAGTTAAAAGTGAATATCAAAAGTGAATCAAAATGATGTAAAAATCCTAAATAATCCAAAATGAGACAATCAAATTGAAGTAGTAACTAAGAAAATCCCAGGACCTGCTGGATTCACCACTGAATTCCACAAGAACTTCAGAGAAGAGCTAATGTCAATATTCCTCAAACTCTTTAATAAAATTTGAAGCAGAGGAGTCCTTCCAAATTCATTTCTGGAAGCTAGCATTACTCAGATTCTAAAACCAGAAAATGGCCCAACTGCAAAAAGAAAAATGCAGGTCAGTTTCTTTAATAAACATAGACGCAAAAGTCCTCAACAAGATACTGGCAAACAGAATTCAATAGATCATCAAAAAAGCACACATTGTGACCAAACGACCTTTATTTCCAGGCATGCAAGGGTAGTTAAACATACACAAATCAATAAATGTACTATATCACAGAAACAGCATGAAAAACAAAATGTACATAAGTATCTCAACAGATGCAGAAAAAGTCCCAGACAAAATTTAGTATCCACCCATAGTAAAAACTCTGAAGAAAATAGATATAGAAGGAGCTTATCTCAACCTGATAAAAGCCATTTATAACAAACTTTCTCCTCACATCACATTAAATGGAGAAAAATGGAAGGCTTCCCCTCTAAAATCAGGAACAAGACAAGATTATTCTGTAATGCCTCCCTTTCAATATAGTAGTAGAAATATTAGCCAGGGCAACTAAGAAAGAGAAATGAATAAAAGGAATACATGTAGAAAAAGGAGAAGTCAAATTATCATTATTTACATAGGACATGGTCCTCTACACAGAGCATCCAAAAATGCCACCAAAAGACTAACGGAATTAATAACCAAATTCAGTGATGTAGCAGGATACAAAATCAACAAAAGTCAATAGTACGCCTGTAAACCAATAAAGAACTTACCAAGAAAGAAATTAGGAAAATATCATTCACAATACCACCAAAAAAGTAAATACTTAGGAATTAACCAAACCAAGGAAGTGAAAGACCTCTACAATGAAAACTACAATACTCTGAAAAAGGAGATCAAAGAAGACATCAGAAAATGGAACTGCATCACCTGTCCCTGGAAAGGCAGAACCACTATTGTCAAAATGGTCATACTTCCAAACCGATACAAAGATTTAATGCAATAGCTATAAAACTATCAACAGCATTCTTCACAGAAGTAGAGAAAATAATTGTAAAAATCTTATGGAACAAGACAAGACCCAGGATAGCAAAAACAATCCTAGGCAACAAGAGCAAAGAAGGGGACATCACAATAAAGCTATAAAGCTACAGTGATAAGAACAGCATGGTACTGGCCCCTGCCCCCCCAAAACAGGTAGATCAGTGGAACAGAATAGAAGATGCAGAAATAACCCTAGTCACATTCAGCTCTCTGATCTTCGACAAAGAAGCCAAAAGTATATTCTAGAAGAGAGATAGAATCATTAACAAGTGGTGCTGGGAGAACTGCTATATACATGTGAAATATTGACTCTAGACCTATATTTCTCACTATGTACCACACTAAAATCAAAATGGATCAAAGATCTGAATGTTAAACATAAAAATTTAATCTGCTAGAAGAAAAAAATAGGTAAAATTCCTGACAACATAGACAAGGACTTTAACTCAAAACCAAAAGTAATTGAGATGTTATCTATATATACCAATTCCACATAAGGAATATAAACATTATGTATAGCTATTGTACTAATAAAATAAGAAAATACAAAAAAATCCCTATTGCCCAAGAAATGACAGTAAGAATCAACAAATAAAGTTATATCAAATTATTATTAAAAACTTCTGTGTATCAATTAAACAGCTAACAAAGTGAAAAGAAAACCTATAGAATAAAGAAAAAGTTTTGCCAGCTATTCCTTGGACAGAAGAATAATATGTAGAATGCATACAGTACTCAAGAAACTTCTTTTCCCCAAAATAAAAGACTAACTAAACATTGGCAACTGAAATAAATAGTCACACATTTCTCAGAAGAACAAATCACTAGTAAATACATGAAGAAATGTTGAACATCTCTGGACATTAAAGAAATAAAAATTAAGATGATACTGAGATTTTGTCTTACTCCAGAAAGAATGGTTATCATCAAGAAAAGAAATAATAACAAATACTGGTGAGGCTGCATTGACAACGGAGGCCTTCCTCACTGTTGGTGGGAATGTGAGCTTGTGCAGCTGCCTTGGAGATCAGTACAGAGATTCTTCAAAAAACTGAAAATGGAAATTCCATTTGACCCAACTATTCTCCTTCTAGGTATCTTTTTTTTTGGTACTGGGGATTGAACTCAGGTCCTTCCTCTTGCACAGCAGGGGGCGAAACCACTGAGCTAAATCCCTGACCCCCCAGGTATCTTCTTAAAAGAGCTAAAACATCATATTATAGTGTTTCATGCATATCCATATTTATAGCACCACAACTCACAGTAACTAAATTTTGGAAGTAGCCTGTATATCTATCAACAGAAGGGTTGCAGAAAATGTGATACTTGTACACCATGGAGTATTATTTTGCCACAAAGAAGGATAAACAAGTCATTTGTAGGAAAATGGATGTACTTTGAGACCATAATCTTAAATGAAATAAATCAGATGCATAAGCTTAAATATTGAATTATTTTTCTTATATGAGAAAGTCAAAATATGAATAAATTAATGACAAAATAAAAGATAGAGAAAGAAACAGGGAGATAAATTTTTCACAAAATGGGAGGGGACCAAGAGGTGGAGGGAGCCAAGAGAGAAGAGAGAGGAAAGGGGTAAAAAGAATTACAATATACTGTATAATATGCATGTACCAATTCCACACGAATATAACATTATGAACCTCAAGCATGTGCGAATAGAAATTTTTAAAAAGGGAAAAGTCACGATTAAAGACTAAAAAAGTGGGAAATCAGTAATAGTTATTTCTTGATAGCCAGGTGTGTCCTGTTCCTCAATAGCTATGATCTTGAAGAACTATATAACATTCACACAATGACAAAATTGCCTAAGGATGCATTTCTCAGAATGCATCTCTTTTATTAAGCAACATATGACTATGCAAGTATTTGATAAGCATTTTGAGGGAAATAAACAGGATGATACAATAGAACTCAAAAAAGTGGCTGACACACTTCAGACTCTTTCCATTTAAGAGTATAATGAAGTTAGCATTGTGAGGGGACTGAGCTATATGGGGAGAAGGATGAAAGATACGTGTATGTCATTGTGTGTGTGTGTGCATGTGCGATTGCACAAGCACATGGTCCAGGCAGGTGGTAGATACAAGACATAAGGAGCCTGCATATGTGAAGCTGAATGGAAAATCAATAATCTCTGAAATTTATTAGAATGTATCCCTCTCTCAACATGTTCCTATTTGTTATCATACTCTGATTCACCAGCAAAGGGCTCCCAACAAGCAAGGATAATTTTGTAAAACAGTTAATTGAAAAGGAAAAAAAGTCTTGCCACTTTGATGATTTTAGGGTATTGGTACTCAGTGTCATTGGTCCATCTTGAGTTTTTCCCAGATAGGAAGGAATGACACTTTTCTACAATGCACACTTGGTGTCATTTGCTTTATAAGTCCTTACTGAAGCCTTATTCTTGGCTTCAGTTTGGAAGGCAGCATTAGCATTTTTGCCATGGACAATGTTCTCATAAGGTCAAAGTCAGTGTAAATGAAGCTGTACTCCAAAGCAATGGAATACAAGAGTTTGAGCAACTTTGTATTTTAGACTTCTCCCAACTAACTTTTGCCCAAAGCCTTTTGTGCTCTTTATTAGCCAGCATCCTGATGGCTGGGTGCATGATTTCTGTGGGAGCACATCTTAGCTGGAGATACTGCTTTTTCTTCCCAGATACTCCATGCTTCTTGTAAATCACTGCAGACCTGGTATTCAGTCCTCACCTTTTTCCAGAAAATGAATTGTATTAAAGTAGGCTGTTACTCCCAAATCCCACACTTTTCCCTATTCTTCTGATGGCTGGATTTTAACTTACAGCCAATAACTACAATGACCACTCCTCTCACTTAATTCAGAAAGTACTTCTATATTACAGGCTGACAGATCAGCAGCTACTTTTGTTTTGCATTAACAAACCCTCCTTTGCCTAAAAATCATCTCTTGCATATGTAAATACCAGCCACTGTTCTTAGAATGTTATCTGGAATGTATTAGCCTCGTATCTATGTTATGTCCCTAGAGTGAATGTGCATGGCCCTTACTAACATGGAAAATTCACTTGATAATGATATTACCATGCATTAGTAAGTTGTCTTTATATGACCCCTAATTAGCTTGTATACTCTAAGAATACTAAGACATATGGCCCATTTCATCTTTTTCACTATTCTTTTGCATAAGGTTAGTGGTTACTGGTAGACCTACTCTTACTATGTTCATCTAAAAATTATGTATTTTCTGTAAGTAAATTTTTCTACAGAATTTATCACCACCCAGGCAGCTGCATATGAAGTAAAGACTATGGAGTTTTAATTCAGACATACATGAGCCAGAAAAATGTAGTTCTGCTCATTAGCTAAGTTACCTTGAGAATAACATCTGGCTACATGCCCTGCACATTTGAAAACTTTTCTAATTTAGGGAGAATATACAGTTCTGAAAGTATGCATGGGAGGTAGGAAACAGAATGCTATTGGAGAGCTGAAAAAGACTAAAATCTAGTTCCTTCCTCACTCTTATCTGCAGCTGGATATGGATTATTCAATGCTCACATCTATGAATCTTCAGGGTGTACTGTTAATGCATTGGAAGAGCTAATAATGAATGCACTGTTTTATAGTCTCCAAAGGAGCTGGGAAGTTGTCTATAGCCAAGACATAATTGTTGAGCACTGGGCATTGGGCATACAATTCCTATTGAGCAGTCTTGCCGTGGAGCTTCCCTCTGGACTTCATTTCTGTTTATCATCTGGGGTAAATTTTCTATCTTCTACCAATTGGTTTGCTAGTTTAGTTAACCAGGCTTAGTTTCATGCACTAGCAACTGACAACCATGATTGATGTACTTTATTTAGAAAAATATGGTGATAATATTTATCCCATTTCCAAGAAATAGCTGGCAAAATTTTTTGCCACTATAAAGGTTGTATCTTCACTCTGCTGTTTGTTTCCTTTGCTGTGTAGAAGTTTTAATTTGATATGATCCATTTATTGATTCTTGTTGAATTGAGGTTTTGTTTAGAAAATCTTTGCTTATACTTATGTCTTCAAGAGTTTTACCTTGTCTTTGAGCAGATTGTGTTTCTCTTTTAATATTTAGATCTTTGATGCATTTTTATTTTAGTGGAGTACATGGTGAGAGGTAAGAGTTTACATTCAATTGTCTGTATATATACAGCCAGTTTTCCCAGCACCATTTGTTAAAGAGGCGATCATTTCTCCTGCCTGTGTTTTTGGCTACTTGGTTAAAGATCAAACAGTGGAATGTGTCTGGAGTTGTTTCTGTATCTTTTATTCTGTTCCACTGATCCACATGTCTGTTACTCTGCCAACAATTTGCTGTTTTTATTACTGTATCTTTGTAGTATAACTTGAGGTTTGGGATTGTGATATCCCTTATTTTGCTCTCGTTGCCTAGGATTTCTTTTGCTATTCTAGATCTTGTCTTGTTCTATACGAATTTTAGTATTGCTTTCTCTAGTTCTGAGTGGAATGTTATTGGTATTTCAAATACTTTTGAATTTCCTGAACATGTCAAAAACTGTCCATAAAAGTATTTTTCATGGAGGTAAAATAATTGAAACAATTCCTGGTGAACAGATAAAAATCAGCCTATTAAAACAATAGGATAATCACCACAGAAAAAATGAATTAATTATAACTACATGTAAAACATACAACTTTGCAGACAAAAATATGAATTATAGTAAAGGAAATAAGCATTTTAAAGGGTTGCTAATAGTATAATACCAATCTTATCAGTATCAAAACAAACTGTCACATGACCTACTTAGGAACACTATAAAAATAAAATAAGAACATAATAGATTCTCCTAATATTCACCATTAGAAAGGCACAAGTAGGAGCTGGGGGTGTAGCTCAGTGGTGCCACACATGCCTGGCAAGCACAAGGTCCTGAGTTCAATCCCCAGTACCCAAAAAGAAGAAGAAGAATACACATGCTACCTTCTACAGAGGTGGTCATATTGTCACTTCATACTTCCAAATACATATAACATATGTAAAACTGTGTGCATCATCTATTATTTAGTTTTAAAAGACAAAATAAATATAGTATTTGAAGAAGACATTGCTCTGATGAGAGTCTCATGAGCCTTACAAAGGGCGTTCCAGTTGTGTCTTTCCATTCCTTTCTGCTTCCCTCTCAGTGTAGACTGTTAGCAGTTCTCTGGGCATCACACTTTGCAAAGCACTGACCTGATGGTCATTTTCCCATGAGTTGAGTAGGTAACTGAGAAAGGTTGTGTAATATTTCAGCTCCAAGACTCTTTTTGGGTTCCTGATCCCAGGGATGAATGCAAACCTCATCACAATGGTATGAGTGAGAAATGCGGATCTAATTCGTGAATGCTGCAGATGGAAGAAAGGCACATGAGCCAAGGAATTTGTGAAAATACTAAAAAGGGCATGGGCTTGGTTCTCTACTCAAGGATTCCAAAAGAATTCAGCTGTGCAAACACCTTGACTTAGCCCAGTGAAAGGATTTCAGACATCTGGCTGTCAGAACTGTAGGAGACTGCTTTTGTGTCACCTTAATTTACTGAGTTTGTGGTAATTTGTTTCAGCAGTCAGAGCAAACTAATACAAGCCTCTTCACACAAGTCTTCCTCTGTACTTTTCATTTTTCTCTCCTCTTGTACAGTATTTATTTTAAAACAACTTCACTCAGATGAAATTTGTACACCTAAAAATTGCCCAGTTAATTGTACAATTCAGTGACTGTAGTAAATTTACTGCATATTGTAACTCAGATATAGACCATTCTCTCTGCTCCAATAAGACCCACTGTGTTTATTTATAAATAATTCCACTCCAGCCCAAACTAAGACAACCACTAATCTACTTTCTGTCCCTCTGAATTTGACTTTTTTTAATATTTCATATAAATAGAATCATTTCTGAGGCTCATCCGTGCTGTAACTATCAGTACTCTATTTCTTATTATTGTTGCATGTATCCATTGTATGACCACCCCATTGAATAGACATACCATAGTCTGCTTATCTATTTAAAAATTGATAAAGATTTGAGTTGTTTCACATTGTGCTTTAATATCTATTTCTTCCTATGTATTTTATACTTTTTCTTTGTAGCATGTGACATATTATGTGATACTTGTGGACAGAAGAAGAAGTGTCAATCATTGTCTATCCCCATAGCCTCAATCTGTATGTGGTAAATTGTGGGTATTATGTGAACATCAGTCAAAACTGTGTGGTGCTTACATGACCCAGCAGCTAGTTCTGCCTCGTTATGGGCAGCATTTCCATTTCCAGCATTGCCTTTTCAAGTCACTTTTTTTTTTTTTTATGTTGAATTTACTATTGTCAGGTTGCCCTAGTCACAGGTTGTTCAAAGTCACCTTTCACATATACTTAGGGCAAAGTACAACATTCGTTGTAAAGTAAAGGTCTAGATATAGACTTTGTGGGAAAATCAATTATTTAAATAAGAAGTTATATACTTTTTCATGTCTTTTTGCTGCATCACACTATAGATCTAGCTAAAGAGTAGCAATAGTGAAAACATAAATGAAAACCCCTACTCTCAAGAGCTCTCAGCATTTAAGAAGAGAAAAAAAAAAAAAAAAACCTTTGTGAGATAAAGTTAAATTCCTTTGGATGTTGCCAACATTCAGCTTTGAATTCCAATAATGAGCAAGGAATATTGGCATGTGATTCCTAGGAGCCTTCAATGAATACTTCTTTTTAAGGATTTAGTTTCGCTTTCACAGAATTTTGGTAATCACTCATGCTGCTATGAAAATCGGATAATGGCCAACAATACATCCCGAAATGAAGAAAGAATGCAAGAGAAAATAAAGCAAGAAAACCCATAACACGAAGGGCATTATCAATTCAGGCTCAATCAGGCTTCACAGGTGGAATCAGTCTTAATTCAAAGGGCCTTATCCTCAGAGATTGAGGCAAGTGATACTTTTCTTTGTGGCCTTTCAGAGGTTTTTATTCCGCACAATCATAGCATACACCAAGAATGAAAGCTGAGCTTTTGAAAATATGTAACAGGACGTTGAAATGAGAAAAGGAAAGAGGCAGAAAGACATTTTATTGAAAAGAATATTGTAGAACTTAGCTTAAAATTGGACACTTGCCTTTGATGGGTCTGCTTTTAAAATAGGAAATTGATTTTCATTTAACCAATTGAAAGAAAAATATACAGCTCCACTCTTGCTCTTAATTCTGCAGGCAGTTCTTCCTTCCTAACCACTTTCCTTGTAAAGGCATTTGAATACTTTGCAAATAGAAAGTGTATAGGGTTTAGGCATGCTGTGTTCTGAGCGATTCAGTCTAAATTTATGTTGCTGTATCTTCTGTTTTCTCCAGGAATGAAAAAAGAACATTTCCACAAAGGTAGGATACATACAGTTCAGAGGAAATTGTGTGTGCAGACCTAGGAAGCTCTTTAGATCTGACGATGTGTAATAAATGAATTACATTCTAGTATATAAAATGTGACACGTGTGAATTAATTAGTAATACTGGCTTGATTTACATCAAATTACCAGTGATTTTTCATTTTAAATTATCTATAAAAAATTACTTTGGCTTATGATCCATTTCAAATGGGAACTTTAAGTAGGAAAGACAGTGTTATGGAGTCAAAACACCCTAGAGATTTTTGGTTATTTTTTTTTCTTTTTTCTACTATCAGCTGTATGAACACAAGGGTAATGTCTTTTTTTTATAACACAATTTTCCTTTCACATGGTATAGTGCCTAATACATACTAGGCTCTCAGAAAGTATTTTGAGTGAGAGATTGAATGAATAGTATGTTTTAACTGATATTTACTTTAACAAGAGTTTTCTTTCCAAATCTGTGAAAAATAAAATAAAATAATGTTGGTGGCAAGTGTGGTAGTACATGCCTATAATCCTGGTTACCTGGCAGACTGAGGTAGGAGGATTGCAAGTTCACGCTCAGCCTGATCAACTTACCAAGGTCATGCCTCAAAGGAAAACGAGAAGGGGCCGGGGATGTGGCTCAATGGTAGAACACTTGCCTAGCATGGTTGGCCCTGGGTTCAGTCCCTAATACTTCAAAAATTTAAAATGGTTTCAGGCACTTGAAAGTGTCATTTGTGTTAGTTCACTTTGTATTGTTTCAATACAATACTGGAGATATTCAGATTATAAACAAAAGATGTGTTTTAGCAGTTTTGGAGGTTCAGTCAGAGGCAGTTGGCCCATGTTGCTTATGGATCTGTGGCAAAGGAGCACATTATGGAAGGAACACGTGGCAGAAACTGTTCACTCTATGGCATCCAAGAAGGAAAGAAACAAGAAGAAAAGCTGGAGTCTCGTTGTACCCTCCAGGGTACACCTCCAGTGATCTAACTTTCTCCAAGTAAGCCACCCACCTAAAAGTTCCACTTCCACAGAACAGCACCACAGGCTGGCAACCAGGCTTCAAGGGATGGGTCTTTGGGAGACACTTGGAGTCCATATTATAGCATCATACAGCACCAATAATCATAAAGGAGAAGAGTGGGAAATCAGCTAATTCAGCATTCTAGTTCCTGATACAACAGTCAAATACATGATCATTTTGTTTGTACACAAATACTGCAAGTTACTAGAGGACTTATCACTGAAGTCAACAACATATTTTTTCAGCTTTAATTCTAAAAATAGTCATAAGGAGCTCAAGAATAGCTACTTAACATACGGTTGCTAATCTTCCTTCCAAGATAACACATACAACAAGATGTGACATGCAACTGTTCTGTTTTATGGGATTTTTAACAATGGTCAAGAACAAAATAGATTGTGCGAGGGAGACTCAGTGTTAAAGAAAGGTGCTAGATACTTGTGAAGGTTTACTTAGTGTCCACTAAAGCATCATGTGTTGAAGTCTTTGTCCCCATGTTGGCGTTATTGAGAGGTGTGGAACCTTTAAGAGCTGGGTTCTATTTGAGGAAATTAGGTCAATGGGGTTTGGCCCTTAAAGGGCACATTGGGACTTCACCGTATCCATTCTTTTTGTTTCCCAGTTGCCATGAGGTGAAGCTTCCCAGTTCCACACACTCCCTGCACAGTGATGTTATGCTTTAGCACAGGTTGAAAGTTATGGCTTCAATCAACCATGGACTGAGCTAAAATAAATCCTTCTTCTTTTTAGGTTGATTTTGCTCAGGTATTTTGTTACAATGAAGGAAGACTGTCCAACAAAACTGTCTCCAATAGTTTGGCAGCAAACTGTTTTTTTCCTTTGATCCATTATCTACCACCTGGCTATACAAGCAAATGGTGCTTATGGGGTTCAGAACACTCTACACTGAAATGTGATACCTTCACAACTGAGAAGATAGCAGAATCAGGACAGGCACTCTCACTTTCCATCAAGCCTTCTCACCTGAAGCAAGTTATATCAATATGTCTTTCAGTATAGGGGCCCCAGCTCTGCCGCAAAGAGGGGAAGCTATTGCTACTTTCCTACACAGAGAATGTATTAGTAGACATTGACAGTAATACAGAGTGAGAATTCCTTTATCACAAGTTTTCAAAAAATCTGTGCTGGCTACGTTTTTATTGCCATTTCAAATCAAGTAAAGAAAGTCCATAAAAAAACCCAAATGCTTGATGTACATTCCCTGGAGTTTGAGAGGCGAGAACCTGGTGCCTAAATTTTTTTCTGAAATCTTAAAAGTACAAAGCTATAGCTAAAGCATGTTGTCCAGGAACAAAATAGACAGAAATACTTATTTTGAGAATGGTACAAAATGTCTGAATATTCCATTGGTTTCCACCAAGCCAGATGTAGTCATGACAAAGAAGAGTCTAATTGTGTCTCTTGGGAGAAACTCTTTTCTAAAATAACTAGGAAGTGGGATGACTCTACAAGGAGTGTAAGCCTCAGAAAAACAAGAGCTGCACACATTATAAGATGCTACTTGGAAGTTTCAACACCCCCAGCTCAGGATGCAAAAATGAAATACATGATGCCACAAAGCACCAGTACCTGAGTCTTATTTTTATGGGTCAAAAGTACCTCTTCTTCCACTTGTCTCTCTCAGCTTCAACTTTTGGGACCCAAAGTTTCACCAGTTGGATATCCTGAAAGGAGGAAGATGAAAATGAGATAAAAACTGACCATATTCCTTTATTCACCTGCAAATTTCTGAGTAATATTCAGGCCTGACCTAGAGAATGAAAGAAGATTCCTGAAACTGGATTTTATGAACAGGAAAAAGAAAACTCTTCATGTTTTGTCTTATGATCACTGGACTTTGCCCAAGAATACAGATATAGGAAGAAGAAATTTAAAGAATGCATTTGAAGAGTTAGTATCAAAAAGAGAATTAAATTATTTCCTGCTAATATATTAGAAAACTCAGTGTACTCAAAGATATGTTTACACATAGAATATTCAAGTACTTATTTGCACATAAGTGTCTTTTGCTATACCTGAATCTTTATGTTTTCTGTGGATCAAGTGACTTGAGGTATGAGTTTAATAGTATACTAGGAAAAACTGTGGAAGACCTTGAAAGGGGATTACTTTAAATGAAATGCTGGGTATTGTTTAGCAGACCTTATAGGACATATCTTATTCTGTAAAAATCTTTACCTTAGATTATCTGACTTGATTATTTATAACTCCTTAGGAAAGAAAGGAAGTTAACTAGTAGAAAATTGATAGTAATGTAAATATTTTCTATCCATAGTGGTAAAATAATTCTTGTTTCTAAAAATGCATTTTTCAGTAAATAATAAAAATTTCTATAAATCAAATATTTATTTGAACAGCTTATAACATTGTATCTATACTCTTAGTGAGTAATCTGAGATATTTGTCCCCAGTTCATTTTATGTTTGTGGAAGAGGTATGACCATACTTTCTTGAAAAAGTCCCTCTTAGCAGAAGACTATGAGAGTTGGCAGAAGACATTACTTAATCTGAGCTTCAGATTCTCTGGAAGATGTCCTGAGTGATGAATTCTACCTACTTGAGATTGGAGTGGAGAAGCAGTGTTTCTCTGCCCTCTACTAAAATGAAGTTCTCTGGGCAGATTCACTGAGCAACAGCATGTATTCAAAGAATAGATAGGTACTAGAAGCACAAAAGTAGACAGAATACAACAAGCTTTTGTAGAATCTGGTGACATTTATGAGGGAAAATTCATTGTTTATGGTGGCATTTATGTTTTTACCATCACATGTGAGGAAAACTGACTGCATTCAAGAACAAGAGATTATTCCCAACTGAAAGCCTATCAATGGTAAAAGGCAGGTGGTATTTATCCATACATTGATTTTCATTTCTTAAACTTTTATATATAATAAACACTTGACATATATAGGCTAGATTGTACCAAATACTCCTCTTGGCTGGAAGAAATAAGTGGAACACCTACTTCTCTATCCAACTTTTTGCATTTGATATGATAAACCAAAATAGCAATCAATATACTTGAGTAAATATCTATTTTCTAGACTCTTTCCCCAAAATAATAAGTTCCTAAAACATTTACATCCTGAGTTATGGCAGAAACACTTGTGTTATGTTTAGCCATTGTTTTCCATGCATCTTGTTGTCTTTTCAAAGTATTTTTTAGTTTCACTTCTGTCCAAAATGCCAATGTTAAATGTTTTCACATATGTTATGGTAAAACATTATTTCTCCTGGTGCTTATTTCTTTATCAGGAGAGAATAGGTCTTGTTGCAGTAACAAATAACTTCAAGATCTCAATGCCTTAACACATTTATGTTTATGTTTCATTCATACTAATCTTACTATGTGCCTGGGAAACCTCTGGAGCAATAGAATTCTATGTGGGAATTGAGCAATTTATGCTGCTTTAATCTTTGGCTCTGTATTGTCAACATGAAATTTTCTTAAAATCACTGCAAGCAGGGTTGAGAAGACTGGATAATTCAGCACTGGCAATTAAATGATCAGTCTCAATATGATTCTGATAACTGTTGTCTCAACTAGATGATACATGCTCCATTTAACTGAGAATTGCTAGGACCTATGTTCAGAGTTGGGTTTTTTTTCCAGTGATGTTCAATCATAAATTCATTAACTTATTAAATAAATATCCCTTTGACCTACCTTCCATTATCTCTCTAATTCTTTCTGTTGGGAGAACTTAACAGTAAGCCTGTTACCCAGGATATCTCTCACATGCTGTTTTCAGAATGCTCATCTTGTTTTTACAAAGCAGAGCTATAGGGCTGAATATGGTCTTGGAAGAATGCCAAAAGTAAGAAAACCATCACAGTCCACCCCTTTGTCTGATGAGTAAATTTACACATTGTTCTCTATATGTTTAATTCTCTATGCAACACAATATAAATGATTTCTTCTATTTATTAAAGCACTATGTTTGGACAAATGGATATGCTCTGACTAGGATAAGCAAGAAGTCAGAAAATAAGGTCAAACTTTCTTTTAGTTCAGTCACAAATTGACTTGAATATTCTTTAACATAAACATTAAATGAGAAAGCCATCACCAACTATTATTATTTAAAATAAGCAAACAAACTTAAATAGAGAAAATTGGTATATTGTAGTTTAGTCAACAGGAAGGATCCTCCAAAATTTCTATAATTATGAGTGTATGTGTCCAGTTTTTATAATAGGTATATTTGTATCATTTCTGTAGCTAAGTATAAGATGTGTTTTCTTAAAAAGTACACCCTTTTTTATCTTACCTTCCATTTCACATTTCCTTTATACCTCACATAGTCTTGGTTCTTTACAAGGGAAGCTGAGTCAAATCATCATTCCTGAAATATCTAAATCTTCCACAGATATGTTCTTATTGGGTGGCTGCAGTTTTCCTTAAACTTTCATGGTTAGGAAATGGAAATACCAAGAGGTGTCCTAGAAAACCCTATGAGCTCTAGACAGTTTTCTTTGACCATACAGTGTGCCATGAACTAAATTTTCCCTTAAGCAGGATCCTTTCATCAGCTAATCCCTGTGTATTAAGTGGAGCAAGAAGCCCGAAACTGACAGGTGAGTTTTATCTTTCAATTGAAGAAAATGATTTTGCATCACCTGTTTATAGAATTCTACCCATAAAAGCTAAAGGAATGTATCTATAACCACTTAAACTTTCTGGAAAACATAACAAAAATACAAGTGGATTTTTAGGCATCAGAGAGGCGGAAGTCATTTCTACTTCCGCAGTTGGTTGATTTCTCTACAAAGGTATGTGTTATGGCTATGTGAAAAAAGTTGATTACTTATTCAATGCAAATGATTCATATTCTATATTATATTATGACATTAATATTATCCCAGCTTGTATTATCTGCATCTTTGGCAGGCCATTTAATTATTGTGTCAGGTCAACTCCTCCTGGGTGACGAGGTCCATGGTAATACCAGTAAATTCTATAGGCACAAGCACACTGTCATGCTTCTTTGTTAATTATGAGTTCCTTGGATCAGGAGTAATGTTGTAAAGAATATCGTAATGTGAATAAAATGCTCTGTGTATTTATAAACCAGCAGGAGGATTACAGAGAAGGAAAGCAAATGAATATCCAGAATATATGACTGTTCTAGTAAATAAGAGAAATTGTTGCTACCTTAGTAATAAAATAGCCCAGCAATTAGCTTGCCACGGGTGTCTGCTGAGCCTCCATGGAAATGAATGCTGCCGTCTCACAGGCCTTGGTGCTGTTCTCTGTTGAGGACAGAATAGGTGTTCAATAAAGCCAAAGCCAAATTTGTTTTAGTAGGGACAAGTCCATGTTTCATCTTTTTATATTATTTTTTACTTAATGATATATTGTGAGCATTTTTCATGTCTTACTCAAAAATAAGATCAACAAAGTATTAATTGTTAAAAGAAACAGTTTATTTTATGCTCAATGTTAAATTAGCATGCTTTCTTTATGTGCAAAGGGTAACATCAATTTGAGTAAGCTACAAGCATGAATACTAATCAAATGAGTTTTATCTTTAAAGTAAATATAAAGCAATTAATCTCTTTTATAGCCTGAGCGTCTAGAAAAAGAATAGTACTAGTTGTCTTAATTATTGGCTGCCGTGTACCTCTGCCTACTATAATTTCATCCACTTATACTGAATTGGGTTTGCAATGTTTATTCCTTTTCCCCCTTTCATTACAAACGCCCTAACTAAGGTTTAACTAAAGTAGCTTCAGGCTATACTATGCAAAGTTGAATTGACTTTGCCCAGCTTGGCTTCTGCGAGTCTTTGGATAATTAGCTCTGAACCACGAGTTCCTGGGGCTTGTGGGCCATCGAGGTATTTTTAAAGGTACTCATGTGTCAAAGGAAAACAACATGGGGCAGAGCCCATGTATTCCATTCTACCATTTTGTGTTTCCTCAGGTTTTTAAAAATACTCTCCAAATCCATCTTTTATAAGAATACTTCCTAAAGAAACTGCTGCTACACATGGTATTTTGAATACCCTACAAGAAACTATTCTAGAATCTTTTTATATTTCTATGGAGACATGCTCTTTCTTGCTTTTTTCTTGCAGTTATTGTTATATTTATTTTGCTCCTTCTAGCATTCTTCCTTATTTTTGATACTTTGTTTATTACTCTATTATTAGCTCTCAAGTGGAGGGTTTTGGCTAAGTAAAAGTGACACCAGTGCAAAGAACAGTAGTTTTAAAGTCAATCAGTGAGTCAGTCGGTCATATTTACCATATTTATTTGTTCCTCATTTACATTACATCAAAAGGCTAAATATTCCTGAAAAGAAATAAATCTTAATGACAGACAGACAGATGTTTTACATGAAGGAAGATATAATTTTTGAAGAAAGACCCTCCAGACCCTTATGACACCAAATTTATAGCTATCTGCTCATGTAATCGTTGGCTTTATTGTTATCACTCATGTGTGACCTTTATTATTTTTCTTATTGTCCTTCCCATTCCTCAGTACCTTCTGCAGACATTTTCCCATGGTAAGCATTAATCCAACATTTGTCAAATATAGAGTAACAATATTACATTTTTTCGAAGTTCTGCTAATTAAAAAAAATTATAAAGACACAATCTTCTCAACCAATTTCCTAACCTTATAAAGCAAACAAAAACACAAAGCCCCTTTTGAGTTCATTACTTCCCACCTAAGAATTGTGGAGAGGAACACATATTATCATAAAAATTCTAAGAAGAAAGTATTTCTGCAAATTAAAAATACAGGCTATCTAACACTGATATGATAACAAAGAAAAACACTGTGGAGAAGTATGCCCAGATTCTGAACAGTATCTTTGGTGTGTTTGCCAGCAGTATGTTGATAGACACGTGGTGGGAGCATCCAACCTGGGCAGGCTCCCGGTGAGCTCACTTGCCTGATGTAATGTGGGATATAAATATCTGGCCAGGCTAGGCTAGTAAGATGTCAAAGAGAAGATATAGAAAAGCCAATGTCAGGAGTTTTCGTCTCACAGGAAATGATTCTCATTGCACCAACTTTTGCCGTCTCACCCCCTCGCCCACGATCTGCAGTTATTTCAGGAAGACTCAGAAATTAGATGAAAGATTTCTCTGACAACAGAGAAGAAAAGTTTACGCTGCATGTTTCATAATTATTTTATCGCATATTGGCATATTTCCTTTTGCATTTTATCATTATATATATAAGCTGTATGAATGCACAGATCTTGATTGAAATAATTTTGATAACCTCTTTTCTCCTTACTTCTAATTTCTGAATAATTACAAACAGTTTGAATTGTCAATGAGAGAAAAGCCATTTCAGTTTGTTTTCCTTGGCCCAAGATCTCATTCAGGAAAGATGTCATGTTGTATTTGTTTTTGTATCTCTAGAGCCTACCATAGACCTGGTGTGGTTTAGATGCTTAAAACATAGTCTTTAGATGGAGGGGTGAAGGGCGCACAGGGAATGGGGAAAAAATAAGAACAAAGATACATCATGTACAGGTACAAGCACCCAATGATAAATGTAAACGTATTGTATACCTAAAATGTACCAATAAAAGAATTTAAGCAAAAAAACCCCATAGTATTTAAATGACTGAGAAAATAAGTGGCTAGATAGATGTATATACATGAGAATAAACAAATATATCCAGATAGGCCTTCTTACATTATTAATAATGATTATAAAAATTTTAAAATATGACAATTATAAAGAGCCTAGTCCACATTCACTGGTAGCTTGAGTCTTGGGCGCCTCTTTCATCTTTGAATAAAAACAACTGATGGGCTGTGCTTCTTTAACTGCATGGTTAAAGTCTCAGCCTTTTTCTACTGGGATTAGAAAAGAATAGAAAAGATAGGATTTCAGCCTAAACAAAGGAAAAATTATACTAGGTATAAGATGAATAGGGAAAGACATGTTCATGAATACATTGAAATTGTGGAACAAGCAAGGAGCTGTCTCTCTGATGCAGGAAGATATTGACTTGGGCAGCTCCGAGTGATTTATAGGAAGGAGAGGTGATGTTTTATAATCAGTGTTGGTTACCGTAACATAGAGTTAGTGGATTTGCTGTTCTCATTTGGATTTTTTGTTCTAAATTTCAGAGATTTCTTCCAATATGAGTGGCTTGCCATATGATAACAGTAAATGTCTTGGTTACAATGATGAGGTTAAAGGGCTCACTGATGTTTTCCCCTATATTTTAAGCCAATCTGTGCATCCTTTTAAATGTCTGAGAAATTCTGATATCTTGTTAACCCTGATTAGGTGGCTATGCTATTAAGGCCCAAACATTAACAGTGGTATTGGTTGTTTAGTAATTCTAAAAGTCATCCTAAGATTTGGAAAATACACAATTTCTATTGCTACTTTTGGTGTGCCTACATGCGGTACTCATTTTTTTATGCATAAAAAATTTTATGCCAGCAGGAAGTACTGTAAAATGCCTATGGCAATGATTTTAGTATGTACCACCTATTTTCAGTTTTTCCTCATTTGTTTTCCTTCTATTTATATAGAGTTGTAATCTCCAACAAGCAGCACTGGCCTCCCACATTATTTATTGTTTCAATATAGGGGACAATTACATATAATTAGCTGGATGATACCACTCATTTGCTGCTGGAATTTGCTATGAGTGCATTTGCTCCTTCAGGGAGTTGCTTTCTATTTCTTGCACCGCTGCTCTGATGCTGTTTAGAGTCTTACCTTTTTTTTCCCCCTTCTTATTTATTGCTTCATTGGTCTGAGGCAAGAAGAAAGCATATGAAAATCGGTATGCAACAGCCTGTGAATAACTATCACAGGCAGTAGAGAAATAGTTGCATACCAAATAGAAAACATCCAAATAAGCACAAGGTAAATTTTCAATAATATATTTATTTGTGGGTGAAGAAATTCAGGTGAATTTGCCAGTGTCTTGTGAAATTTTGTGGAAATCATCTCTCAATGCCACGGAAGATGTAATTTGTGGTATAGTATCTTGTTTCTCCATCATGATGTGTTCCACCTAATTTAATTTTCCAGATGGCTAAAGGTCACTATCTTGTTACAAAACTTTAAAATAATTAACATTTTCAAAAAATACTTTCTAAATTACATTAGTGTATTTTCCTGCTTTTTAAAAAATGGCATTTACAGAACACAATAGAACATGCTATGCCATTTTTCAAAACATGAACTTAAGCCAGGCTATGCCCAGAAGTACCTTTTTGTTTCAACAGATCTTGAGGAGTTGTGATATATAATTTAGTATTTCTAGAGTTCTGTTCATGTTTCAGGCTCTATGTGCACCAAAAGACCTCTGGAAATTTTGATAAAGAATGCCTTAGATATTTGCTATTTAGGGCAGTAGCCTGTTTCAGGCCATAGCTACTTATCTGGCTAATTTGCATTTGCAAGCAGGAAATCTGACTTAAATTGACATTTCCTTATTGCTTGTCATGATCCTCTTCTTGATTTCCTTCCATCCCACATTGCTACTTCCTTAGCATTCTTCATACACACTCCTTTATGATGTTGTCATATTTACCATTGGCATCCAGAATTGACCTTCTGACATATCCCCTCATCTCATGTTGATCTGTATAGATTCAATCTTTAGTGTATTTGAGAGGGGATTATCCCAAATGCTAATAGATATGATGGTATTCTATCCATTTCACTTTTAATATTGTCAACCAGACATCTTTAAGAAAATCATAATATCTTTCTTTCTTATTCAGTTGAGTGTGATACAATTTCTTTTCTGCCTTTAGATCTCTGAATGCTCCTGAACCCTCCCACTCAGAAATCTAGAATATGTTGTACAGAAGAAGTGGAAAAGACATAGAAATTAAATAATCAAACACTGCCACTTTACTCATAGAAACATGGAGCCTGGAGAAGTAAAATGATTGGCTAAAGACGTAGCTAGCAAATGAGGCCAGAACCATACTTATTAATACAGAGAAATGTTTTCTTGAAGAATCTACATTTTTAAAAGTATTTGTCCTTCTTAATTCCTAGAATAGAGTATATCTTTGGTTATTTATTTTATACCTTTGTTTCTACTGTGACTTCCCTCCTAGGACTTAACTATTCTTAGCCATGGATACCCCGTAAAGATTAAAATAAAGAATCATAACATGTTATACTCAGATTCTCATTACATAATCATATCTCTGAAACATACCAACAAACAGAATGTCTGCTATGCAGAGTTTTTGTGTCAAAATATCCTAAATCTTATTTTCCATGTTTATTCACTTTGTTAGTGATCTTTTATGAGTTAGCTTCTATTAGTTCTTTTCTCAAATGTCTCCTTAATTTAAACATAAATTTCTTATAGGAGACCTCATTTTTCAATATAAATAAACTGAATTTTCCAATATTTGTCGTTTTCATCTATATTTTTAAATTCCTACATATAATACATGTTTAATAATTAATAATAATGATGATGAGGAGGAGGACAATATTTTTATCTGAATTTCTTTCATTGTAGGCTTACAGGTGATTCTGTAGGAAATAAAAACAAAAACAAGTTTGATTGGTTGTGACAATTACTTGTAACAAATTAATTGCAATTATGGTGCTTATAGTTTTTGCTTATCATAGTTAATTAATAGTTCCTTGATAAATTCTTCTGGATAGCTCATATTGTATGAAAAGAATAGTCTAAGCTCCACCAAGCATTTCACTCTTGTTAGGTCACTTTCTAAAATGCCAGCTGATGAAACATACTTTCTAAAGCTATCAACAAATATCTTCTACTAGTATCTCTATATTTTCAAAACTTGTACAAAAACTATGAGTTTCTCAACATTTATTTGATGACTATTTGAAGAGGACTTCAGAGTATAAGGGAACTGGTTCAAATCCCAGCTTTGGTATTTATTAGTTGATTATTCTAAAAAAAATATTTATTATCTTTGTGACTTTCTTCCTTATTTATAAAATTTGGACAATGATAGTATCTCACATATTGCCGGAAATTAATTGAAGGCATAGACATAAAGCCTTTAGCACATTTCCTATTTGCAGTATGAGAAATACCAGCTTTTTATTTAATATTATATTTATTTAACTTACCTACAATTGACAATAAACAAGAATTTGATGTCATAAAATATTTGTGCAAAGTACCATGGAAAGAAAAATACAAATAAATCGAATGGCATATTGATCTTATATTTAAGTAACTTAACATCAAAAAATTTTCTGTATTTTCGTAATGCTTTCCTCTTTTTATGGACTCCTGAAGTACTTCGTGTTTGTTATTTTCATTTCAACTTCTCCCTAGGACAATATTGTTTTTCAATATTGACTTATTACCTTCTCCTTCCTGTTTCTCTTTCAACTCATGGCTGCTTGGCATCAACACAAAATCGCTCCTCTTAGGTGCTGTTTAATTTAATTTAATTTTATGCTCACAATCTGTACACCTTTCCCTTGGCCAAAGTCCTTTCATTACTTCTGTCACTGGGAAGGTGTAAAAGACATGAATGGTACAGGACACTTTCGATGGTAGCACGTTCAAATTTCTTGTCGTAAGGCAACATGGTCCTTTGCTACTAGTTATTAAGGACAGCCTTTCACCTAAAGCCAAGGGAGAGAAAAATATTTTTTATTCCTCTGAATATCAGTCTGAAAAGAGAACGAAGTTAAATACTTTGTTCAATCATTTATTAAAATGAAAGTAGCACCCTGAGGCTATAGGAACATGGGGAGCCACTGCCAGGTTCAATTTATTTTTAGCTGTTGTGAATTGCACATGAAAAAGACCCTAGTGTGTAGTCCTGTCCTGCTGACATTTCCACTAGGTAATTTACCTTTTGCTCTGCTCTTTCTAGAAAACCCTCCAGTTATTTTGTGAGAGAAGCAGTAGGTGCCTTTGCTTCAGTGAATTTTTGCTCGAGCTTAATGACCTGTTCCAATCGGATGTGAAGTCCTGCTCCTGTTAAAAAGAAAATGTTGCTCCTAACACCCCTTTGCTTAGCAACTGTTTTTCAACACTCAGTTTAATTTAGCTTTAGAGTAATTCTATGCATTTACTTCTCAAACTTCTCCCTCTCCGTCAATAACAGACAATCACATCTGAAAGGTTTTAGTAGAGACTATAGTAGCATCCTGGGACAGCTTTAGTGGTACAGAAAAGTGTAATCTACATTTTAATGGTAGCTCTACTCTCTGTTAGATTTATGATAATGATACAGTTATCCATATATAATTTAAGATTCAGTATCTAAACTTGAAAATGAGGAACATCATTATGTTATTCACATTTGGAATAGGGAGAGATTAACTGAGATAATCTAAGTAACAGTATTGATTCATAGTATATACTCATAAATATTTACTATTTTCAAAATTGTTAATAATAAATATTAGCAATTTTCATCAATACTATAGTGCCTTACTGTGGAGATTCTACAAGAATGAAAACTGGCAATCTTGGCCATTTGCTCCTACAAAGCCTTTTCATCCTGAAATTGAAAGAGAGAAGTGCTGGAAATGTGGCTGGCATTCATATGTCTTTATATAGCATGTATTTAATTTCATCACTTAAGTATAACATACATCTAGAAAATCAGACAAGTCATGAGCTTACTGCTCAATGGATGGCTGCAAAGTAACAAATCTGTATAACCACCATCTGCATCATGGACTACAGGGTCAAGTACCTAAGACTTTCACCCCTCTTCCTGATTATTAAACCTCCCATCTTCCCTCATGGGCATCACTGGCCTCACTTCTTGCTCTTTAAATTTTATTTGCTTCATGTGTTTGTAAACTGGAATCGTACATAATAGACATTAAATTGTTTCTGGTTATTGTTACTCAAATTATACATTCCTTCTGTGCATTTGTTTGAGGCATCAGCTTAAATTTATTGTTGGACAGTATTCCTCCAGGTTTTAGCTGTTGTATATAACATCATTTGAACATTCTTGTTCCTGCTTTTTGTTAAGCATGTGCTCATGTTTTTAAGAATAAAATAGAATGTATACTCGAACTCAATAGGTGCTGATATATTTTGCAAATGTTAGTAGTGATATACTATTTCATTACCAGTGTATTAAAACTTTCTTTGCTTTACATATGTGTTCGTACTTAGTGTTACTAGTGGTTTATGTAGAGGTAGTTTATTGATGGTCTAAATGCTCATTTTCATGATAACCAAGTTAAAGATTTTTTGGTATTTATTGACCATGAGTATCTATTTTTTAAATTTCCTAATTCAAATATTATCCATTTCTGTTATGTTATCCATTTTTCTTTTGTTTCTTATGTATCTTTGAAAAATGGTCTATTTTGATTAAAATATTATGTATATTCCACCACCCTGAGGCTTGTCTACTCATTGTTAGCAGTGATAGTTGATATACAGAAGTTCTGAATTTTAACATAATCCAATTTATCAATTTTTAAAATTTATGTTACAAGATTGTGTAGATATTCTCCTGTTATCAGAGTTTTTATTTTTACTTTCATACTGTCTTAATTACCTTTCTCATTGCTAGGACTAAATACTCCACATCCACAAGTTAAATGAGGAAAGGTTTATTTTATCTCACAGTTCATAGTCAGCTGGCTCCAAGTCAGTGGAATGGAAGGAGGGCATCACAGCAGATAAACAGTCCAAGGCAAAGTAGACAGGAGGTAGTGAAGCAGCAAGCAACAACAGCAGCCAGCCTGCCTTCGTTCTGCCCCTTTATATTCCATCCAGGATACTGTTCTATTGATTGATGCCACCTGTACCCACGGTGGGGCTTCCATTATCCATACTCAGAACTATGCTAATTCCAATCAGTGGATTAATTTAGTATCAGACCCCTTAATCCTGTGTCACACACTTTAACCCACATGTATACACTCTAGATCCAGCCACCTTCAAAAAGCCTCAGGTATGAGAACATGGGGCTTTTGGGGGAAATCTAGATATAAGTCATAAAATACAATTTTAGATCTATTTTGTACTTGAATTTATTTTGGTAACTATTACAAGGGAGGTGTACAATCTATTTTTTCCATGTGAATATTCAGTTAACCCATACCATGTACCACTTGGTGAGCACACAGGCCTCAACCTGCTTCTCAGGGATATTTTTGCATTTATCACTTATCTCTCTATCGAAGAATTACTATTATAGCAATATCTAACTGTTTTAATGAGTTATCTTTGCAAATTTTGCTATCCAACAAAATGTATCCTAATACATTTTCTTACAGATGATTTTGACTCTTTTACTTTCCACCATCTATATAAAAGTATTGAATTTATATAATATGCAAACTTTTAAGCAGATGCAAAAGCAAGCAAATAGCACTGTGATCCTGCACAGATCCATTACTCCAAGTAGGCTCTTAGGAAGGGATTTTATGGTCATGTTTGCTCCATTTACACCGGCATCTATTTTCTACAGCCATAAGATTATTACATACAAACTTCATACATCATATAATTTTGTCTGTACATGCTTTTATGTATATCTGTAGAAAAAAGAGAATGTTTTGCATATATCTGCAAGAGAATATTATACTTCAATTTTTTTTAATATCAACTATCTAATCAAGTTCAAATTTACCTGTTTGCATCATGTTTTATCTGTTTGCATCAGTGTTTTAAAGCATTATTTCTATTTTATATTTGAATTAAGAGTCAATGATGTTGACGTAATTGGTTGATGAATCTCTTAAATTATTTATTTTTTATTTTTTATTTTTTTTGTTACAGGGGATCAAACTCAGGACCTTGCACTTACGAGGCAGGCAGTGGAACCACTGAGCTAAATCCCTGGCCCTCTTAAGTTATTTTTAAGCAACAGATTCCTTTACTATTATTTTTCATTTGTAAATGAAATTTTGTTGTTTTTCCCCCCTTTGGCACTTTCCAAAATCTATTTAGTTTTTTTAAATGAATTTAAACTTACAAGAAAGTTTGTAAAATGATATGATACTTCTATATACTGTTCATCCAAATTTCACAATGTAATGACCACACTAGTTTTATGATGCTTACATCTTTGTTACTTTCTCTCTCTGCTTGTTTTTATATGTTCTCTGATACTTGCAGAAAAAATTACAATAAGTCACAAAAGCAATTCCCCTTTACCTCAAAATATGTCATTGTGTTTTTCCATAAGGCCATGGAACAATGATCACACTCAGGAAATCTTCACTGATACAAAACTATTAACTAATACACACCTTATATCAGTTTTCTGAGTTTCTCACTAATATTTTACCTTGTCTGAGATTGAATCCAGGATGATACATTGCATTTGATTAAGACCTCTGTAGTCTCTTTTAATCTGAAATAAGGCCTAGATTGTCTTTGTCTCTCATGATCTTAGTACTTTCGGAAAGAACTGAACAGTGTCAAGAACTATGAAATAGCTGACATTTTACCCTTACTTGCAAGCTTACTGACTAACTTGCCACAATTTTAGGGATGCAGATAGAGGAAACAACTTTCCTGGGTCAGAGAAAAAGCACTGCGCTACTTATGGCATAGAAAGTAGTACACACTTCATGTTTATGTCAGTTCTGCACAAAGTGATTGTTGTAAATGCCAATCAGTATAGGGTTTGTATGGCAGCTTAAGATGCCCAAATCTTTTCAAATAAACTCCAAATACCCTGCCATTTGTACCAGAGGGAAAATTTATTCTTCTTCTATGGGACAGTAACAAATCTCCAACCTGAATTTTGAGTGAGACATTCTCCCTTTCTCTCTTTAAAGTTCTGCACCACGAACAATCTTGAAAAGACAGCTGGCAATAAGTGAGCAGTTTGTTCTTTGCTAAGACATGTACTCAGCTGAAAGACAGAGGTGGAGATTTGTCTCCCAAAAATATCTATTCTTTCTTTCTGAGACATTTTGGCTTCTATCACAAAGGGAGAGATTGCCAGCCAATCTAATTAATCCAGCTCATAAAGTCTGGGAACAAATCTATCTATTTTGTCTCATACAGTGTTTAAAGAAGTCTCCCATCTGCAAGGCTCCAAACAGCAGGATGAGGTCAATCCACAGTATTAATTTCAACTGGGCTACCGGGGGTTGTGGCTTAACCCAGACAGCAGAATAAACCCCATAAACCATCAGATTCTACCTAACAAAATCAGGCGGCATTTTCCTTAAATTTTTGTACTGATGTTTCCACTTGGTCCAAGGCCTTAAACAAGGTGAATTAGGATGTATTAGTAATTATGTAGGTTATACCTTGGCATATGAAGAGGAAGTCTGGATCCTTTCTCTCATCTAAAATAGTCCTGGCCAGTGAGAGCTGACTTTGAATACTACTCAGGGCTGAGGTAATTTCACGGATGATGTCATATAAAGTCAAGAGCAAATTAGGTGGCATCATTGCTATTTGCATGATTCCCATGGTGGGAAAAAAATGTCTGAAGACTGTTCATGAATAATAAGTTTATTTAAACTTGGATATTAAATATTTTAAAAAATAAATTTGCTTAATTTTCAACCAGTTTTTGCACATGTACATTTTATCTCTATCCTACATGAAAATTAGAGCAAATATATTTCTACTGACATCATTTTATTGCATATAATTAACCTGGAAAATTTAACTTTCTCTTTTAATTTTTGTACTTCTCATATTAGTTTGATGAACAGCTCTAACAATAATGTTAAACAAATCATAAACATGAAAAATACCAAACATAACTATTTATGCCTGGACTTTTTCTTTTGGAAGATAAACAATATTATCTTTGGCATAGCCCAGGAGCAGCTTGGGAAACCCCAGCAATAGCAGTAAGTGGAATGTGAAAGAGATTTCATTACTGTGATCTTGAAACATGCACTTAAGAAGGGGAAGGGAAAGAAGGAGGGATTGGGGAAAGGAAAGAAGGGTATGGAATTAGTATGAGAAAATGAAACAATGGAAATAAAGTCTTTGTAAATGGGGAGGGATGGAGGGGTTGAAAGAAGGGCAGGGGAAGTGGGAAAAATAAGAACCAAGAGAGACTATGTAAAGGTGCAAATTTCCAATGATGAATGTCATTATATCGTGTACCTAAAATGTACCAATAAAATTATTTTAAAAAATGAGCATCAGTCATAGGTGTGTAAGACAAGGTTTGAGGTAATTAAACACAGCATCAAATAGCACAGATTTTTAGGGTCTCACCTCTGTCTCTCTCTCTGTCTCTGTCTCTCTCTCTCTCTCTCTGTCTCTCCCCTTCCTTTCTTCCTCTCCCTCCCTCCCTCCCTCCCTATCTCCTCCTTTCCTTCCCTCTTTTTTCCTCCTTCCTCTTCTTCTCCCTCCCTTCTTTCTCAGGTCTCTAGTATAATTTTCAAAAAAATATTTTTAGAATCTCTGGAAGTCAATGTTGTAGAAGTGAACTGTTAAAAAGTTTAAAACCAAGTGCATGTTTAATTCCAGCAATCTGGAAGGCTGAGGTAGAAAGATCACAAATTTAATCCTAGCCTAGGCAACTTAGAGAGACCTCATCTCAAAATCTGAAGGTCTGGGAATGTCATTCATTGTGAAGACCGTGGGTTCACCCTGGTTTATATATCATAGATAGATAGATAGATAGATAGATAGATAGATAGATAGATAGATAGATAGATGATAGTTATTTGGAAGCATGCAAAAAAGGAAAAATTAATGGGCTTTTATAATATAAAGTTTGTTATCCAGGCAAAATACACAAAAGGTAGCTCTTTTAAAAATATTTCAGGGGCTGGGGATTTAGCTCAGTGGTTCTGGTGCCTGCCTCAAAAGCACAAGGTCCTGCATTCGATTCCTGGTACACACAAAAAAATTTCAACAGGAAGTAAATTTAGTAGTAGTTTTAGCTCCCATTTTTAAAACTGATGTAGCATTTTTCTATATTCACAAGCCAGTATTTCATACTATGAACGAAGCCATGAACGTGGAACTGTCACTGTAAAAACTACACATTGTAATGCTTTTTTTCAAACACAGTAATTGCAAGGCAAACAAACATTACCCTTCAACTTTCCTATCACCTAACTGTGCTATTTACTACCCTTTCTCACCTTCTGTCATGGAGACCACTTGACATTAAGATACAATTACCTCCATTTTATCGACAAACAAAAAATAACATATCCATTTTATTTTCATTTACATATTTTTGCAACTACTTTAAGAAACAGTTCTATCCATCCATAACAGCTACAATCTTTAAGTCATAATTAGCTTCTGTTCTCCCACAGACATAGGAAAAAGTTGGAGATGGGCAAAGGACAATTCTGTGTCATATTTAAGCACTGACTGGAGTCACAGAGCTCCAGTGAAAGCTGCTCACAAGCACATGCCATTTATTCCCATCCAATCACATGTATTCATTTTAGAATTCTTAAAATGGAGGATATGAATATGTTTATTGATAAGACCCAGTGTTTCTTTCATCCATTCTGTCCTTTACCTACTAGTCACTTCACAGGTATAAAAACAAGTAAAATAACATGTATTAAAATTATGCTTGCAACCAAGTATTTCTGTCAGACATGACAGCAGTTTTTACTGATATAGTACAAGGGGATTGAGTCATTCTGACTTATAAGATCATTAGAATCAACCTGCTTTTAAAAACTAACACTTATGACTTCATTACTTGACTATATAATTGTTACGTTTGTGATTTTAAACATAGAAAGCAATGCAAGCTAATTGGAACAATGAAATAGCTATAGGGTATTTAGTTAGTGTACATTATTTTTTATTGTTTTCAATTAGAAAATAAACACAAACCTTGAAAAATATTTGTTATTACTATAAGAAGATGTACATATTAAAATCAGTATTTGTTCTATGATTTATTTCAAATAGAAATATTACCAAGTTTTTGCCTTAATTTTATATACAAGTTTAAAAATACTTCCAATTTTGCTTTAAATACTGAAAGTTTTCTTTTTCTTATTTCTGTTTTGCTAACCTGATCAGAATTTGTGTTCCTTTGCTACTGTTTTGTGTCAAAAAATATCAACACTATAATTCCATAAGAATAAATCAAATGATTACTCTTTAGAACTAACTGAAATACAAACTAATATATAAACCATTTACTAATTCATTCAAGTTACCTCCTTGTCCAAAAAGAAAAAAAATATGAAAAGTAATAACAAATGAATTCTACCAAACTGTAAGGAAAAGAAAACTCTAATATCCTATGTTGCTTTAAACAAAAGTGCTTTATTGAGGTATATGTATGTTTATGTTATTATATTACCTTTGAATATACGTATATAAAAATGAAACACGTCTTAATAATGGACAAAAATAAAATGCATATATTACAGCTCTATAATTTGATACATTTTGACATATGTACACATCATGAAACTATTGCCATACTCAAGATAATCTTCACTAAAGTGTCCTTCCTCTTCTTTGAAATTCAGCCTTCCTGTCCCTACTCCCACCTATAGACAATAAGTGATCTCTACTAGAGATTAGTTGAGATTTTCTATAATTTTATATTAAAAAATCACATAATGCATCTCCTTCTTTATTTGATTTCTTTCACTCAGCATATTGATTTCAAATGCACACATGTTTCTATAGTCCTTTTTTGTTTGTTATTTGCATGTTAGGTAGTACTTCACTGAAGAATTATAACACAATTCATTTCTCATCCTATTGCTGGTTATCAGGGATGTTTCCAGGTTTTGGTATTATAAATAAAGAAGTTATGATAAAGCAGTGTTATGGACTTTTACTTGTCTCTCTCTGGTAAATACCTAAGACTAAATGGATGACTAGTATGTATGTTAAACTTTGTAAAAGTGTCAAACTTTTTTACAACTTCCTGTCACCATTTTGTATTCCTCCCTGCAGTAAGACATTCAGTTTTTCCTCATTGTTATTAGGATTAGATGGGGATAGACATTTGAATGTCAGGTGTTCTAATAGATCTACAGTGGTAACTCAATGTGGTTTGCATTTGAATTTGCCATCACATTGATAATCTTTTCATACATTTATTTGTCATTCATTTATTTTCTTGCAGAAGTCACAGTTTAATTTTTAAAAGCTCTTTACTAAATTGGATTGCTTATCATTGAGTTTTAAGTGTTTCTAAAAATATATTCTAGATACAAGACTTTACTTGGATATATGATTAGCATATATTTTCATCTTTTATATGACTTGTCTTTGTACTGTCTTAAGTCTTTTCAAAGACAGAAATTCTTAATTTTGAGAGAATAAAATTTATCTCCTTTTTCTTTTATGAAAATGCCATCCTTTGGCATTCTAATTAAGAAATGTTTCCAAGCATGAGGTTAAAGAGAAAGAAAGCATATTTCAGATGTTTTATACATTTAGAATATGAATTTAAGTCTATGGTAAATTTTCAATTGACTTTCATATATGTTCAAGTTGAGAAATCAAATTTCTTTGTCTTCCATTTTCTTCTTTAATGTCTATTTTTTTGCATAAACTATGTAATTGTTCCAGTATAAATTTTTGAGTAGACTATTCTTGTTCCACTGAATCATTTCTGTTCTTTTGTCCTAAACCAATTAACTACATATGTCTGAGTCTCTTTCTAGACTTGGTTCCATCACATGGCTTGATGCCTCTTTCCTGATGCCAATACTAGATTCTTATTACTGCAGCTTTGTAATGAGATCCAAAGTTTGAGTTTAAACAGATATAGTTCCAAATTTCAGCCAGTCGCTTAAACAGAAGTGTGATTTTTGGACAGGATTTACTTTTTAAAAATCTCTTGGAGATTTAGTTTTAATTCCATTATTCTTCAGTTGGAATAACAGACTCCTTTCTGGATTTATTTGAAGTTCCAGGCACATCTCTGTTCAGTAAGCTGTAACTCTTAATACAATGTGCTAAAGGTATATTTTGTAGCCTTAGTCTTTTGGTTTACAGTTGCAAGATGTTTCTGCTATGTCTTACTGCTTTTCAGTAGATGTGTGATGAAAAAAAAAAGTGAGAAAGAGGTAAATGACAGACAACTTACTTGAATCTGATTGCTTCTAGTAGTGCTAAACAACATGGGGTAAGGCACCTAAGGTGTCTATTAAGCAACTAAAACACCTGGAGTGACTATTAACACAACACTGGCAGGGCCAAAGATTCTTAACCTCAGGCTCTCAAACTGGAAATAGAGAATATCATGTCTAGCTTCTTAACCTCAGTAAAATCAGAATAAACCTACTGCCCAACAAGTCTCTTGGAGGCCAGGGAAAATCATTGCTACTGAAGACAAAATGATTGGTCCTAAAATATACTGTTCCCCAGAGGGTATTTCAAGCTTGCTTAATTCTTCTCCAAAAAACCATAGGCTAAGTCTTTGGCTCAGTCCTTGCTTTTTTTATTTGTTTTGTGACAAAATCTTCATCTGGGTATCTTTGACCTACTTCTCCATGTATAATCCATAAGGATTTAAGATGATGCTAAATAAAACTAACAAGCCCTGGGGCATGTTCACTATCTACTCGGAAAGGACTAGCTCTGGTAAGAGAGTCCTGAGCCCTGCTCTCCCAGTTATTATATTTCAGTTTACAAATATGGGGAAAGAAATGTTCCAGGGTAGGACTTACAATGAGGGTGATGGTTTATGTATTTATACTGGCACTCTGTGTGAGTGAAGGAAGATGTTATTTACTAATAGGTATATTTCAATGTTTTATTAACTTGTTTTAACAGCTTTCTTTTTTCTTGAAGACTATTGAATTACAGCTTTGAGAAGCTTCAAAAAGAAGCAAAGCATTGTCTCAAACTTATGATGCATCAAATACTGACAACCCAAAGAGAGTAGTGGATGTGAGAGGGGACCAGGAACCCAGACTTTGTACAAGCCCCATAGATGATTCTGCTGCATATTTTTATAAGCAGAAGCTTCAGGGTCCTCAGCATGAGCAAAGACACAAGTTCTTTGGAACGAGCTTCTTAATGTTAAGAATATCATGTCTTTAGTCAATTTAGTTTAGGGGTCAGCAATTGTAAAATGATAGAAAATTGAATTTCATTTATTTTTCTTGTATAATTCCTTACCAATAGCAATCTTCTGGAATTATAACAGGATTTTTCATTGTATATACGGCAATCAATGAAGTGGTCCTTTTCTCATTTTCCCTTTTCAGCTTCTGCTTTAAAATACAATGATCTACTTTAAGTATTACTTTTGCTTTAAAGGGGAAGAAGGGTTGCTGACAATTCTAATGTTTCAAACGGCCTATAACTAACAATTTTAAGAGATGCCTTTTTTTTCAGTGTGACTCTAAGCCCCGGTGGCTTTCATTAAATCATTGTTATTTCTGAAAGTATCTTCATCCTCTTTGACATTTGGGCTTGCATTTAAGAATTGATCTGAATACTTTCTAATTTTCAAAGACTTTTTTGTATGTTCTTTGTAGCTCCTCCTCCTTATTTTTTCAAGACTTTCTCAAATTTGGGCTAAGAAAATACTCTCATCAGTATAAAAGAATGGATTTGGAAAAAACTCAATAAATTCAAGCCAGTTCTCATTTAAATTAGAATCTCAAGAGGTGGAGCCTATAAATTTGCATTTAGCAAACATAAATGGATTTCATGTATGTACATGTATGTCTGTAGACCCTTAATTAAGTCCTATGTAGTTTTGTTTTTAGTCCTTCTATTCTTACATCTCGTTGCTTCTGAAATCTCTACTGCCAGTGCTTGGCCAAATCTGGTTATATCTTTTGTTAGAGAAAAACAAAAACAAAAAACAAAACAAAAAAAAGTTCCTGGGACTTGCTAAAGAACAAGTCAGATTTTATTCATGGAAAGTGTTATGATTTAGTTCTAGAATGCCCCGCAAATGACTCAAATGTTCAGAGGTGGGGCTCTTGGTAGATGACTGGATCATGGGGCACTATAGTAATCAGTAATTAACTGAGGAATTTAAGGTTAAATGTGCTATTAGGTGGTGAGGCCAGTTTGGGAAAGGTGAGTCACTGGGACGTGACCTGAAATGCAGTCTCTTCCTCTCAGTGACTCCCCTTGCTCCCTGATTCCTGGATGCCCTGAGATGAGCACCTTTTCCTCTGCCATGGGTCTGTGCTGCACAGTTTCTGCCATGGAACCTGCTGATTATGAACTGAAACTCCTGAATCTATGAGCTATACCTCTCCTATTTTCTGTTGTGTGTGGCTGGTGTTTAACTAAGACGGGGCTACTATAATGGGGTCTCTGATAGAGAAGAAGAGATCATAAGTCCCAATACAGCAAGGAAAAGAGCTGTATGATTCAGCTTAGCTTTTGCTGGAACAAAATACTTTAAACCCACGGATTAAGAGAGAAGATGTTTAATTTAATGCAGTTTCAGAGATTTCAGTGCACAGTAGGCTGGCACCAAAGCAGAAGGCAGGGCATGGTGGAGTAAAGCCGTTTCCCTCATGGTAGCTAGAAACAAAGACAGAGAAGAGCGAGAGCTAGAGATAACCCTCCAAAGGAAGACTCCCTGTGACCCACCTCCTCCAGCTGGGCCCACAATACATTAGGACCTGGGCTCCTAACAGTACATTCAGCTGCGCACTCAATAGTCAATCAATCCACTGATGAGTATAGCACCCCCACACTTCAGTCACCCTCAGAAAGCCTCACTTCTGAACACATGAAGTTTGGGGGAACATTTTGGATCTAAATTACAAGAGGGGTTTACAGGGGGTTGGGCTAGGTAAGGTTTCAATGAATGGAAAATGACTATAACTGTTCTAGGTTTGGGGCCAATCTGAACTGACAAGATTCTTGCTGAAGGCAGGTCAGAGCAAACAGATGCCTCCTGGGTGAGGGTGCAGGAAGAGGAATAAGGGTGATCAGAGATTACAGACGAGATTCTTGCTGAACAGACTTAGAATGTTTCCTGAAATTAGACAGCACAGAAATGAACAAGGAAGCCCAGAAGTCAGGGGTTCATTGACAAGGAAGTTCAGAGGATCTTGGCCAAAGAGAATATATCCCACCTTCACTCTCTTCTTCAACCCTCCTCACAAAACTCTCCTGGTTACCCTGGAGAGAATGTTTGGTATTATTTTTCCAATTTGTACCTCATAAAATTGAAACTGAAGGAGGAAGCTGCTAAAATAAGACTCCACCCCTCACTTCACCTCTGACCCTTAAGTAATTCTTTATGAACAAGTATAACATGAATGGGTTGCCTTCGTGGTTGCTGAAAAAGTCTCATCTATTATTTCCTTAAATCTATCATATCTTGGCTAAGATCAAGTGTATTCGTTCCTTAAATTTAATTTATGTTCACATAACTGTATTACATGCAATCCTCTCACTTGCCTCAGACTCATTAGCTTGACCTTCTTCTACATCCCAATACCTGATCACAGGTGTTCCTTACAATTCTCCCCTTTCCTCTTGCATCCATATAGTGCCTCTCACAGAAGTATCTCATTTTTCTCTGTATCTGCCAAAGCATAGAAATGTCTCAGATCTAAATTTTAACCCCATGCATATGTATTGCTGGTTAGACTGCTCACTTTAGTTTGGATTTCCTGGGCTCACGTACACTATCATACATTTCTACAAATTAAATACAAATTCTTAGAATTTAAACCCAAAGATCTTTACATATACACACTCAGAATAGAGGATAAATCTTTATTTTTTCAGAATTTTCTTCCTATGGTCATCAGATGTTCACGATTTCCTTCCCCTCTCCACACACCAGCTCAAGTTTGACACTACAAATGAAATTTCATCTCACTTCCTCTGAGGAAAATGGCCTATCCGCTTTTTCTCTGCATCCACTGATTCACTTTACCTTGACCTTTGAACTTTTGCTCCGCACATGATTCATCCACAATCTGTGACATCTTGTTGTTTTGACTCCTGCAGCAGACAGCTTGTATTTTATGGGAACCCACTCCTACAGGTTCTGATTACCCTAATCCATTTTAATCTGAGACAGTGTTTTGAAATCATATTTGAGCCACCTAGCAATCTTGTGTTTTACGACACTGTTTTTGTGCCTTTATATAACTTTCTAATTCCTGTGACTTTCTGGTACTTTATTTGCCCTTGGCACATCTACAAAGAAATCAATGATTTTATGCTTAAAGTTGAAATGGCTTCAGTTCTCTCCAGAATAATTTAAACATACACACTTCATCTCATGGGAAGATCTGACTTTTCTCAAATGTTCAGTTACGTTTTTCTAGATCTTTGCAATTTCTCGTTGTATGCTTGTGTTCTTTTCCCTTCTTGCCTATGTTTCCCATTTATTTTGCCTGAAAAGTGTAGTCATAGCTAAGAACAAATAGATACATTTATTCCCCACCTGGAAGAAGAGGTGACAGCCTTTATTGGCCTAAGAATTAATGATTTCTGAGCATGACCTGGGCATAGCAATAGATTCAGAAGTAAATGACGGTCATACATTTTTAAAAGTAAATGGTATCTCCAAAAGTTATTCTGAAGCTTGTTATTATAATAACTGAATACTAACTCTTATAAATCTGCATAAGGTATGTGCAACAGTTCTTTCTTGAGGAAGAGATTTTTGCCTGAAGGTCTGTAGATAAACTTAACCTCTCAGGAAATCATTCTTCAGTACCTTTCTGGCATGCAAAAAGAAGAAAGAAACAAAAAAATCCCTCTACCATATCCTAGTCCATGTAATGCAAAAAAGTCTCAGAACAAACATTTTACAGCTAGTACGTATGACAAAAATTGTTAACATTATGATCTGATCAGGGAATGAAGTTTTCTATCATGTACTTTTCCTCAGCTTTTAACTAAAAAATGCAAACTCCAAATATTTTCTGGATAACCTTTCAACTTTTGAAGTGAATTTTCATGCAGGAGGATGAGAGTGTGTGTAGAGTGCGAGCATTAGAGAAGAGCCTTCTGCTTGCTTCTTTATTCACATTAAGGACTTTTTTTTGGAGGGGTCCTGGGGATTGAACTTGGGACCTCACACTTGCAAGGCAGGCAGCGAACCACTGAGCTAAATCCCTGGTCCACATTAAGGATTTTTTTAATTATGTAGTTTATGTTTTATAACATAATACCCTTTCACTTTTCTCATCTAAAACTTACCCAACTCTACTTTAAAAGGGCAGTGTAAGAAATCTTAGACATATTTTAATTCCCAGGCTGTATTGCCTTTTACTTTAATTTTGAAGAATGAAGAGATCTCACCTAGGAAATGTCTGGAGGCTTTTGGAAGATCCCTCAAGCAGAACAGTGTTCAATATATTATTCCTTTTACACAATGCATATGCTCTACTGGCATAAGAAAAGATTACTTTTGAGAGGTCACCTGAGCAGACTGCTCAGTCACAGAACTTTCCATTCAGGCAATAGCATTTCATGATATTTGGAATTTAAAATCCCTTTCCTCACTGAAAGAGTGGTAGTGAATATTCAGTTCCAAGCCCAAAGAAAGGGCAAAAACCAAAAGGTATATAAGGTGGGAAGAACAGTATACAAATAGGAAATCTGCATCTCCTACACCTGAGCCCCCAACACCCTGGCCACTGATCCCTGTGTTCAGTCAACTCTGTCTCTGAATCTCACTACTATCTCATACTTGTAGCTTCCATCTGCTAGCACCACCTTCACTAAGCCAGTGAATACATTCCTTTTACGCTCCTTCCTTATTTGTCCTAGGGAAGCCAAGCTCTGATCTTGACTCTCCTTCTTTTGATGCTTGGACTGGTTTCTGTTTACTTGCCATTTGACTCCTAATCCCTACTGATTTCAGTGCAAAGAATCCTCCCCACTTTGTTCTTTAACCCTCCATTTGTCAATAAGTCCAAATGTTTCCATACGAGTATCAAATCTTCGAGATGGGTTGCCATGGGCTTGGCCCATTCTGAAACTATTCAAAATAATATTTCACTCTAAAGCTGTCCTCATTAGGAAAATAATTTATACCTTATATATTTTCTATTAACTGTTTACTGGAAACCGTGCATTTCTCATCTAAGCACCCACTGCCATTCATCTACGCTTGTATCATATTATTGTTTGTTTTAAGTTTTCCATTATTCTTTTATTTTCTGCTTTTCTTTATTTGTTTCTAGTCAAGTGTAACAGGAAAACAAGAAATACTGTAGTTGTTGTGAACTGAAAGTTCACGTTTCCCCTAAACTCATATATTGACGCTTTCATTCCTAAGGCAACCGTATTAGGCCATTTCGGAAGTTACTAAGGTAATAAGATTATAAGGATAAGGCCTTGACTTCATATCATGAGTGTTTTTATAAGAAAAGACATTGGAAAGTTTCTTCTTTCTGCCATGGGAAGATATAGTGAGAAGGTAACTATCTGCAAACCAGGCAGAGAGCTCTCAGCAGAACATGACCATGAGGCATGCTAATGTCAGACCTGCAGATCCAGAATTGTGAGATGATAAATATTCGCTGTTTAATCCACTCAGTCTATGGAATTGTTATGGCTGCTTGAGCTAATTCAGACTTTTAAAATAACATTTTATATCCCCAATATATCTAGGACAATAGCGTACACATAGCAGTCCCACTGCATATGCACACATATACACACAGTGATCAAATCACATGTTCAGTTAGCTGCTAGAGGAATTGCTGTATTTTAATAATCCACTTGAACTAAAACATTCACATGAATAAAACTTACTTTATTTGCTTATTAAAATTTAAAAAGAGAATCTTAAAGATTTTTAGATACTTCAGAAACCTAATATTTAGTTCCCAGACATCCCATCAAACTATCTCCTTTTAGCTGTTTTCTCCATTCATAGTTTTATTTCCACAACAAGAAGATCCAGGTTATCAATCACTGGATTTATTTTTGTTTATGTGTCTATTTCAATTTTTGAACTTGAAGTATAATGACTGACTTACTAATACAAAATAAAATATATGAGCCAATAATATTTTAAGGTTGAAAATGAATTAATAATTAGCAATAGATTAATACACCTTGAATTTACTGCTGAAGCTATAGATTACATTTGTTAAGTGTTCTTTAATGATTTGGAATGTGCTTAGGTAAAATCATATAGTCTCTAGGTCATTGTTTTGAACATATTTCTTCTGGGTTAGAGATGTGAAATTATGTTGTTCTCATAAAGTACAGTTTTTCATATGTAACTTTATATTTTTGTTATTTTTTTGGTACCAGGGATCGAACTAAGGTCCTTGTGCTTGCTCAGCAGGCAGTGAAACTACTGAGCTAAATCCCCAGCCTCATATGTAACTTTATAGAGGATTATACTAAAATGGCAGTGCTTTCAAATGTCTTTCTATCACTATTGCCTAATATGTTATCTAATTGATGAGAAAAAAGATAGTTTTGGTAAAATAAGAACATCCCCATCCAATTAATTCTATCTAAATATAGCATAACATGAACTATCTTTGGGATTAAAACAAATGACTATAGTAACTTTTTATTTAAAATGCTCTTTGCATTTTCATGTAGTTTTCTACTGCCTGCTTCTTGGACCTGACTCAAAATATGAGAATTTTCTTTCTGTTTTTCACCCTGGGATTAAGATCAGTCGTTTTGTAGACAAACATAGATCCAAAAAAATTTCGTCTTAGCTTCTGTTATCCAGAGTGCAATTTTAAGTGAAATCTAAAAGCTATCAGTTTATTGACATGAATTTTCTTAAGAGTAAGCAAACCAAAACTTTGATAAAGTTAAATTGTTAAATTTAAGATAAAGTTAAATTGTTTACATCACAATATATTATGTTTACCTCAGAAATGATTTCATAGTTATTGAGATTGTATTGTAACAAAAGGAAACACTATAGTAATTTTCAGCACAATCTGTTAATTTGGTTAACACACAATTCCTCATGAATTCTGAACATAATCTTATCAATAAAGGACATTAGTAATTCTTTGAGTTGCTGTGCGCTATGAAGAGATGATATTTCTAGAAGAAGGGTTGAGAAGAGTAATGACAGTATCTGTGTGGCTCCCATCACTGGAAAAAGAGCCAAGCAGAAAGGTAAAATTATTTGATTTATCCCTGAGCCTCTCCTCTGACAAAGCAAGACACCGCTAAGGTGTCTCCCAACATGTGGAAAGTGAGACATGCTACAAGACTAAAAAGACTTGACCTGTCCGTATTTTTTAAAGCACTTTACCTTTTGGGAACAGTTTTGCAGCAAATTTGAGCAAGTTCCCATATGTCCTCTGTCTTTCCCAGATGCCTCTCCCATCATCCCCCACCAGAATGGTACATTTGTTGCAATTCATGTACCTGGCTTGACATAGCCTTAGCATTGTTACTCAAAGTGCATGGTTTAGATTACAGTTACATTGATAATATGAATTCTATGGGTTTGGATAATATGTCATGACATATATCCCCCACTGTGGTATTGAAATAGTTTTGGTGCCCTAAAATCTGTGTTCCATTTACTCATCTTTCCCTTCCCACTAACACCTGTCAATCACTGACCTCAGATACTATCTCTCCAGATTTTGTCTTCTTCAGAATTTAATATACTGTAATATGTACCCTTTCCAGATTGGCTGTTTTTCGTTTTGTAATATGTGTTTAAGTTTCCTTTTGTTATCATGGCTTGATAGCTTTTTTTTTTTCAGGTGGAATAATATTCCATTTTCTGGATATACCACAGATTATTTATTCATTTGCCTACTACTGGATGGTTTCAATGCTCCCAAGTATTAGCATTTGTGATCAAATCGCCATGTCCAGGTTTGTAAGTGGACTTAAGTTTTCAAAATATTTGAGTAAATACCAAAGGCTGTGGTTGCTAGATCATATGGAAAAGTTGAATTTACTTGATAAGAAGCTTTCAGATGATCTTACAAGTGGGTTATACCATTTTGCTTTCTCTCCAGCAACAAATGATGTTTTCTATTGCTTCACATATCCTCACCAGATTTTGGGTCAGTGTTCTGGATTTGGGTCATTCTAGAGATATACAGCATTATGTCACTTGTTTGATTCTGCATTTGCCTGATGACATATGATGTGGAACATCATTTCATATCTTTATTTGCCCTCTGTATATGGTCTTTGTTGAGATGATTAAGATCCCTATGGCCCATTTGTTTTTTAAAATGTTTATGTTTCTATTTTTGAGTTTTAACATTCTTATAATTTGGGGGTAACACTTCTTTCTCAGATGTTTCTTTTGAAAATAGCTTCTCCCAGTCTGTGGCTTGTTCTTTCATTTTCTCAACAGTGTCTTTCACAGAACAGCAATCAATTTTAATGAAGTCCACTTTATTAATTCTTTCATAGACTATACCTTTAATATTGTATCTCTTCCTGATTTTTTAAGTTGAAAATATGTAGATACTGTATCCAAGATATATTTTAAAAGTTCTGGAATTGTTTTGGATCAATAACAGTATGGCGTCAAAATAGACTATTCATGACATTGTCATTCATGACAAGTAATTTGTGTCCATGGTAAAATTTACATTTTGTGACTATTTTATCAAGATATTTCAACTAATCTATTTCTTAGCTTGAGTAGCAAGAGTAGAGCTACTTCAACGTGAGCAATTTAATTTAATCTGTTTGGTCAGACTGTACTTAGCATTGAAATAATACCCCTGAGATTCTTTTCTCTCTATTCTGTAGGGAGCTGTTTATTTTCCTAGGCAGTGGTGAGCCTGAAATAGTGTTCTCAAGGCAGTTTTTTAAAAATGAATGTCTGTTCTCATCGCCTAATTAACAAAATGCACTTGTAGAAAAACAGACACTACAGATTACAAATTAATTGCTGAGGAACTTTGTGAAAAAAGTGTAGTGACTTAAAATGTCAGAGACATTTCCTTAGATGTTTTTTACTGACATGTCTGTGAAAAATAAACTCTAAATGCAAGCTTCAGAACAATAATAAAGTATATATTGTTACTGTTAAATGTTTTGCACAAGTTTCTAGAGTAATGGCCTAGGGTTAAGAGAGTACCTGAAAAGAACATGGTCAAGAATAAGTTAAATGACGGTAAGAACACCCAAAAGGACATCCCTTGAACTTAATATTGGGAGAAGGATTGTATAAAGTCCCATCCCCTATCACTTACACACTGTCAGAGTTTTTTTTCAAATTACTCTGCCTTTCACCTCAAGTTTAATACTTATAAAAAGTCAGTGTCTCAGAGGAGGCTTCCAGATCAACTTGCCACAACTCCCAGCACAGAGGAGGAGGCTCCCAGGTCAATGTGCCACAGCTCCCAGTGCAAAGTAAGAGGCTTCCAGGCTAACCTACCGCTGTTCCCAGCACAGAGGATGTGAGCCATGCCACACGCCACACCCCCCCGTCTAAATCAGATGACACATAAACAAGCCTCAGAACCAGACTTCCAGATCACCTACAGCAACCCCAAAGGGAAACAAGATGGAACACTCTGATATTCAAAAACCTGGACTCCCTGAACTACCAACAAAAGAGGATCTGGAAAAAATGAAATCAGAAATAATTTCTCAGATAACAGCAGAGATTGTGCACATACTGCAAGACATGATTAATAAATCTAGAATGGATACAGATAAAAAATAGAGGATCTGAGGAACATGATGGAATCCCAACATAGGAAACAGATGGAATCCATAAAACAGATGCAAACAGATTTCTAAGAGATTAAAAAGTCCATTGAAAGTTTATGCAGCAGAATGAGCCAACGTGAGGACAGAATTTCAGATATAGAAGATAAGATTGCAATTAGTGGCCAGGAAAAGAAAAAATTCTTTAAAATAGTAAGGGACCATGAGAAACCAATCCAGGAGCTACTAGACGATGCAAAGAAGAACAACATAAGACTGATGGGAGTCAATGAAGAAAGAGGAGAGAGTGCAGATGACATAAAAAAAACTGTTCACAGAAGTGATGGCAGAAAACTTCCCAAGCAGGTGAAAGAACTTGACATACAGATAAGTGAGGAATATAGGACTCCAACTAGCTATGATCAAAAAACATCTACACATAGGCATAAATAGTTAAGATTCCAGAAACACAACAGAAGAACAAAATTCTACAAGCAGTTAGAGAAAAGAAACAAATCATATACAGAGGAAAGCACATCAGAATCACAGCAGACTTCTCAACACAAACCCTCAAGGCAAGAAGAGCTTGGAGTGATATATTGCAAGCCCTAAAGGAAAACAGCCTCCAACCCAGATTAATGTACCCTGCAAAACTATCTTTCAAAATTGATGGTGAAATAAGATACTTTCATGACAAAGAGCACCTTAGGAACGTCATGAATACCAAACCAGCACTCCAAAAAATTTTAGGCGAAATCCTAGGAAAAGACAAGGATCACAACCCCAGGAAGCCCAGCACAATTAATCTGTCGGGTGTGACAAGAAATTAAAGCAAAGGGGGAGAATCCAACAAAAAGAAAAAGTCATGACAATGATAAGTCAATACATATCAGTTAATAACCATCAATGTTCATGATCTCAACTCACCAATCAAAAGAAATAGACTATCAAATGGGTCAAGATGCAAGATCCAACAATATGCTGCATACAAGAAACACAATTCAAAAAGAAACTCATAGGAAAGGGTGGAAAGCAACACTCCATGCAACAGGAACCCCCAAAAAGCAGGAGTAGCCATCCTCTTTGCAAATCAAGTGAATTTGAAACCAACACTGATTAGGACAGACATCATTGTAAAGGAAACAATCCTTGTGAAGGCAACAATCCAAGAGGAAGAGATGATAATCATAAAAATCTATGCACCAAACACTAGTGTGCCCAACCATATAAAACTAATGGACATGAAAAATCATATAAACACTAATACAATAGTAGCGGGGGACCTTAATACCCCACTGTAACAAATAGATCAACTAGACAAAAAACAAGCAATGAAATACTAGAATTCATTCAAACTCTTGAAGTCAGCAGATGTTTGCAGAGTGTTCCACCCCACAAAATCAGAATACACATTCTTTTCAGCTGCACATGGGTCATTCTGCAAAACAGACCACACACTTGCTCATGGAAAATACTTAGGAAAGTGCAAAGGAATTGAAGTTATCCCCTGTATATTATCAGATCATAGTGCAATGAAATTGGAGATCAATAGCAAATGAAGCAACAAAAATTTCATAAACACATGGAAATTGAACAACACACTTCTGAATAACCAATGGGTCACAGAGGAAATTAAAGAAGAAATAAGACAGTTCCTTCAATTAAATGACAATGACAATACAACATATCAGAATTTATTAGACACAATGAAAGCAGTCTTACAAGGAAAATTCATAGCAGTGAATACTCATATTAGAAAAACAGAGCGGGCCCAATTGAACAACCTGATGCTGAACCTCAAGCTTCTGGAAAAAGAAGAGCAGGACAAACCCAAAACTCATACAAGGGAAGAAATTGTAAAGATCAGAGCAGAAATCTGTGCAATGGAGACTAAGAAAATGGTACAAAAAAATCAGTGAAGCCAAGAATCAACAAAATTGACAAACCCTTAGCCAACCTTATCAGAAAAAGGAAAGAAAAGGCCCAAATCCATGCAATTAGGAATGAAAAGG
>NW_004624734.1:15175870-15226913 GCF_000247695.1 Heterocephalus glaber
TGAAATAAATAGGACACACATGTGTAAAAACCAAATAGTTTCTCTAGTATGAGAAATAGAAAGTATAAATAAGGACTAAAAGGTATAATAGCTAATGTGAAATGGAAAGAAAAGGGGCAAAGGAGAAAGGGAAATGGGAGGAGTAGGGGAAAGGAAAGAAGGGAATGGAATTAATACGAGAAAAAGAAAAGATGGAAGCAAAGTCTTTGTAAATAGGGAGGGATGGAGGGGTTGAAGGAAGGGCAGGAGAAGGGGGAAAAAACAAGAACCAAGAGAGATTACATAAAGGTGCAAATTTCCAATGATGACTGTCATTATATTATACATCTAAAATGTACCAATAAAATAAAATTTAAAAAATGTCAGTCTCTTAATGTTATGACATTGGGCAAATTAAATTTATTTATGAAATGTCAAATACAGTGCCTGACACATAGTAGGCACTCAACCACTCTTCCTATTAACTTCTGTATGAATGTTGCTGTATATAGAGTTATTCATTTAAACCTTCTCATAAATTTGCTAAGCTTCTCTTCAATATTGGCAGTATTTAGAATACTGGAAGTTTTATAATTATTAAAGGCAAACATCTTCAGGGCTTCATAAACCACAGTTCTGAAGAGTTGATGAGAAACATAATTTTATTTGTCTATAATAAGTAAATTTCCCCTCCACCTAAACTTTTACTCCATCCATGATAACTCAGCCACTCCTCTGTTTCTCTTGACTCAAGAAGAAAATCAAGCTACAGAAGTGATTTTTCTCCCTCTTCTTACTGGAGAGGCATTCAGTTGGAGGTAGAGAATGACAAATAGGATCACACCAGGTCATTGGTTTGAATTTCTTTATGACAATATCTGTAGAAATGCCCAGTTTGTTACTTAGTGTTTGGTTCTATAATCCCTATCTTATCTTGTGGTTAAGACCACTCTGGTTCTCTAAACTTACCATGTCCTTTCTGTAACATTGTGGTCACTAAAGATGAGCAGGGTGGCAAATTCTTCCCCTTTATGTGTTTGAGGACTTGATTTCGGTTTTTCCAAATCATGTCCCTGCGATCTCCATGCTTCCATCTACATTTCAAATATCTGTGCCATAGTGGGCTGAAGAACTCTGGGAAGAATGCCAAATCCTAAGAAGTAAGACATGAAGAGGTACACTCTTCTTATCAATGAAGTCTCCCTGGGCCTCTGTTCCTCCATCTAGGGACAGGGACTGGCTCCAATTTCACCAACGTCTAATGCTTGTGAGTCCCTTCTCAGTTGTCTCAACCTTTCTTTGGTCAAAAGATGTTTATCTAGACAAGAAGTGGTGCTATAATCAAGTCATGAATTCTCTGAAAATTCTTTAAATTGTTTTCTACTATAAATGTCACACAAATAAACACAAAAAATTGATGCCGATAATGGTTCTGTCTGAGCAAGTTTCCTTTAAAGCAAGATCTTTTTGGACAGATGAGAGATGTTACAGCAGAGTAAAAGGAACTGTGGGCAGAGAGTAGTATAATATACATGGACAAACACTTAAAAGTATTAGCCCTTTGTATTTCTTTCATTAGCAAATAAGTGAAATAGATCTTGAATTAGGGCAGCTTTGTCTCATCCATCAGTGCCTGGCAAGATTTCAGTAAGTTGACTTATATATGTAAAGGTAGGTGTCACATTTCTATTTTTTTCTAGTGGACAGGAAACCAAATTGTGGGATAGATACCCTAAGTGGAAACAATTCTTAAAGGACTGCCTTGGCAAAAAAAAGCTATAAATGAGTTAAACATCGTGTGTCCATTTATGTAAGAGATAGAGCCCAAATAGCATGAAATTAGCCTGAAAAATTACGTTCAAGGAGTGGTTTTAACTTTGGATATATGAATACTCAAATAATTGTAAATGAGAAACAATGTCATATCTCAATTCATTAAACAGTATTTTATATTCACATTAGTATAATACAATTGTATTTTAAGTAAGTATTCATCAATTTTATTATAAGTATATAAGTATGCGCCAAATGTTGAATATGACATATAAATAAAGTGATTTATACATATTAAAATTTAACTGAGCATCTTTTATTTTATCTGGCAATCATATCCTCATTTCATGTATGTCTAAAATCAAAATTAGCCCAGATATATTGATTTTCCTATTCTATGTTGCTATAATAAAATATCTGAAGCTGAGCACTTTATAAAGAAAACAGGTACATTTACTTCAGAGTTCTGGAGGTCCAAGAGCATTGTGCCGGTGTTCTGTAAAGGGTTCCATTACATCTTTTCTAACACAGTAAAGCAGAATAGGAACCAGCCACGTGTAAAAGGGCTATGTTTATGAAATAGGTTTGCTTTATAACAAAGCACATTCACAGGAGTAAATCCCCTCGGTGAGAAAACTATTAATCGCTCTCTGAGCTGTTTCCATGACCTAATCATTTCCCTTTAAGCTCCAGCTCTTAAGGCTTCCCAACCTCTTAATATCACTGTACTGGGGAACACATTTGCAGCACTTCCAGCACATTATATCAAAACTGTAGTAACTGCCTCGTTAAATAAGACACCTAATCAAACTTTATGCTCCTTCTTTTACTTTAAGAAAAGTGATTAATCTTTATTTATATTTTCAGGACATCTCTTAATATCACTACTCAACACTCATTGAGCTACCCTGAGCCCAATGTGGAACACTTTCAGATTCTTCCCATTCTAGATTTGTCTGCTTCAGCTATCACTCACTGAAAGTGTGCGCATGTTAAACTAATCTTCAGCCATTCTGTTTCTTAATCATGCCAGTTTCTGAAGCAACTTCATTGAAATAGGATTTGTGTTATGATTTAGATCTAAAATGTCTCCCAAATGTGTTTGGAAGGTGATTAAATTATTGGAGTACTATGTTCATTAGTAGATTCATCCACTGAAATATTCTTAGGTGAATTTTCTATTAGGATATGGAGCTTCAGCATAGGAGGCAGGTCACTAAAAGAATGAACTGGAAGGATGGATTCTTGTTCCCAGAACTCCTTTTTCTTTCTTTCTCTGCTTCCTAGCTGCCAGAGTTTAAGCAGTTTTTCTCCATTGTGCCCCACCACCATGCTATTTATGCCTTGCAGGCAGCTGACGATAGACTGAATCAACCAAAACCATGAAACAAATTAAACCTCTGATCCTGCAGGTTGTTGGTGTTGGGCATTTTGTCTCAGTGACAGGAAAGCTGACAAATATAGTAAATTAGTATCAGTGAAGTGGGATCATTGGGTGATTGTGTTGATAAGGTTCACAGGAGGAATATATTGAATATAGAGAGGATTTAAGCTTACAATGGCTCCCTACAGAGTTATGGGTAGAAGAATGAAAAATGAGCATCTTCATTCTTGAAAACTGGAGGATCCACTCAGAAATCAAAAGCCTGGAGCTCACTGCAGAATCCTTTGTGAATTTGTATCAGAAAGCTGAATGATCTGAATTGGAAGGCTGAAGCATCTACTGTAGAAGCCTGGAGATGGATAACCAAAGGTGATGACAAAGACTTTCATCCAAAGAAGCAAAAAGCAAGAGTTTCTTCTTTCCCTTTTTATTCGATCCAGGCTTTAAATCTATCCCTCTTTCCAGGGTGGGTCTTCCCTCTTCCATAAGTTAATCATCCAGACACATCCAGAACTGAGCTAGCCTAATCCACTAGATGTTTCTTGTTCAAGTTTATACCACAATTAAGTATCACAGTCTGTACCTGACCATGTGGTTTAGAAGTTTTTGGAATTTGTTTGGAGGAGAAGTTTGGAAAGGTTTGGTGGTGCTGCCTAGAGAATCCTGAGAAATGTATAAATAAAGCAGCCCGGTAGGTGATTCTGTTCGGCGCTCAGACGAATACAATGCTGATAGGAATACATACAAGAAAGATGAGGCCCAGAGAAAAAATGTTTATTGTCAGTTCATTTTGTATAAGAACCATATTTCTGTGGCAAAAGTACAACTCTTAGAGATAAAAACAAGAGCTATTTCATGTGTGTAAGAAAAAAGAACCACCAAAAAAAAGAAAGATTGGGATCAGGAGGTTCCTACTGGAAACAAGCACTCTGAGTTATTTTTCTCATTGTTGAGACAAAATACCCAACACTCTAAGCAAAAGGAGAAAAGGCTTTTGGAGACTCACAGTTTGTAGAAGCTTCAGTCCATAGTAGGCCGACTCCAAGGCAGGGTGGCATAGCAGAGTGGCATTGCAGAAGAGAAACAGTACATTGCAAAGCAGGGCTGGTAGAAGGCAGCAAGGCAGAGAAGCAGCAAAAGTAATAGAAGCAGCAGCAATAGCAAGTCTTCCTTTTGTCCCTTATACTCTATCCAAGCTATCTGCTCTTTGGGCTGGTAGCATTCACACCCAGTGTGGGACACTCTTAATCCCATCATTGGATGCTTAATCCAAACATCACACTCCCTAGATCCAGCTACCTCCCAAAGGCCCAATCAATGACTGCATGAGGCTTTGGGGGGAGGAGATCTAGGTAAGAGCCATAACTTCCCACCCTGACTCCTCCAAAGACTCATGCACATTCCTTTATACAAAAGGCATTTAGTCTATCTATAAGAATTGCCAAAGTACTAACAGTTTCAGTATTGCTGAAAAGTCTAAGTCTAAAGTGTCTTCTGAGATTTAAGGCAAACTCTTAGCGGTGAGCCCTTGTACAAATGAAAAGGAAGTTAAACACTTCCAACATACAATGGCAAAAGATAGTTATTTTCATTCCAAAAGGTATAAAGAGGGGTATAGAAAGGAATGGGAACAAAGCAAGACTGAAATCCATCAGGGCACACACTAAGTCCGGTAGTTACATGCCCAGCATCTGAGGTAGTCTGTGGCAAAATGTGAACTCCAAAAGACTTGGGTAGCTCTCTCTCCATAGCACTGTGGGTGGTTTTAGCTCCCATGGCTCCTATCTTGGACCAGTTTTGCTCACTCCTTGGGACTTTCCATAAATGACCCACGATGCTGGCTTCTTCAATTTTCTGGGATCTCCACTGTACCTTTAGGTACACATTCACAGCTTCAAAAACTGCCCTTTCAGAAGTACACTGCCTGGCCTCCTGAGCCTTCTTCTAAAATTTGGTTGGAAGCTTTCCTGATTCTGCAACTCTTGCATTCTGCATGCACATAAAATCAGCACCACATGGAAGGCACCAGGATTTACCACCAGCTGGAGCAGTATCCAGTATTCCTTCTCTCTTGTCTGTAAGGTTTGAGTGCCTGGATTGCTGAGCTCTGTGAACCTAATCCCCACGAACAAATTCTCTAAACCTGCCATCTTAGAACATGGTGCTCTTGGGCTTTCTTCTCAAATCACAGTCTTTCATCTTTGCAATTTCCAGACTGCAAAGACTGGAGTCCTGCTGCTTCTTGTGATGTCTTCAGGCCATCTTTACTATTGACTTCTGGCTTTTTATTGCAAGTCTTTTCAGCAACCAATCACTCCTCTGCTCCATCTTTGCAAGGTGGAACAATACTGGAGCTTCTTTTCTGGCCAAGCTAAAAATATTTTAAATTATTCTACTGGGCTCTTTGATCTTGATTCTCAAGATAGATCTGGCTAAAAGACCCCCAAGAGTAGCTATGCCACAGCCTAAACATTAGACTGCCTTAAAACTTTCTTCCCAACTAATTAGTCCTCTACCTTTATTTCAGTATCTGACAAAGTCTCTGGACTATAACAAAATGCAGACAAATTTTCTGCCAATGCATAACACACATGGTCTGGGGTCCAACAGCCTATACAGTCCTTCTTCCCAGAAGAAATTTCCTGAGCCTGGTCATTACCAGAAGAATTTCTATAAGAATTCTGGCCTTCTGACTCCTGACCAGAATCTCCCATCAAGTACAGTTTAAAGCATTCAATGACTACTTCTAAACCTGTCATCTCTAAATCTTTCCAAATTTTTCCAACAAGCTGGTTCTGGGGCAGGGATTTAGCTCAGTGGTTCTGCTGCCTGTCTCACAAGTGCAAGGTGTGGAGTTCGATCCCCAGTACCAAAAAACAAACAAACAAAAACAGTAAGCCAGTTCCAACAGCTATTGTACCACATAGTCAGGTGTAGTCACAGCAATGACCCCACTCATAGTACCAAAATCTGTCTTAGTTGCTTTTCTCATTGATAGGACAAAATATCCAATACCCAAAGTTAGAGGAGGAACTCACACTTTATAGAGGTTTCAGTGCATAGTCAGCTGGTGCCAAGGCAGGGTGGCATTGCAGAGGGACAACACAGAGGAGAAACAGTCCATGGTAAAGCAGGGCAGCCAGAAGGCAGACAAACAGCAGCAGCAGCAAACCTTCTTTCTGTCCCTTATATTCCATCCAGGCTACCTGCCCTTTGGCCTGGTAACACTCAAAGCTTTGCACCCTAATCCCAGCATCACATCCTTACACACCCTAGATCCAGCCACATCTGAAAGCCCTACCTATGATCACAGGAGGCTTTGAGGGGCCACATCAGGGTACAAGCCATAATACACTCTCAGCAGTCAAACTAGAGCCTCGTTTATTATGCTCTGACAGAAAATTTGTCTACATTTAGATGATGCCCTAAGAATTGGCAGGAAATGGAAATTAGGACAGTAGAGTATTTAACCTGGAAGAGGAAGTTCAAGACAGCCCCAAATTCAGATTATGGCATAGATACTGCTCCTTACTTTTAGTAACTTTTATACTGAGAACAGAGAGTAAATGTAGAGCAGAAAAAAATGAAGAACTTAAATTTTGGCCCCAACAAGACCATATGTATATTGGAGCAAATGTAGATAAGCTTGTGGAAAAGATGAGCACCACTAAAACATAGCCAAGTATTTTACATGAGGACAGTAGGAAAAAATGGCTTGAGAGCATCTTAGAAATCAGTAAGATCACACACTTTGCAGGCTCAGGTATGCAAAATTATAAAGCTTTCATTTGGTAAAAGATTTCCTCTGCCGTTGTGCAACAAGAGCTGCCTTGGTTTCTCTGAATTTATTTCACAATGAAACCTCTTCAATCATGGATCAAGGAGGCTTGGCTATTGCCATGAGCTAGTGGAAGATCTTGTCATCATCCACAATATGTCGGTTTTCCAGGCATTTAAAAATCTAAGAATTGTGGGTCAGGGAGGCTTCTACCCAGATTTCAAAGGAAAACCTGGAATTCTAGGTAGTACTCCCCTGAAAGGGCAGTAAAGCTGTAAGACTGAAGACAAAAGTGCAGTGGCAACCCCCTAAATTTGCAAATGCCAGGATCATGAAAAAATTGCTGAAGAAATGTACAGACAGTGCATGGAGCCACTTCAAATGAGAGGCCCTGAGAGCTGCAAGCAGCAATGCTATTGGTGCAAGGCTGCCCAGGCCTTTTGACATGCACATCTCACCACAACCTGGCCTAGGTGATGGACATGGGGGTTACCAGATTGAATGTGTGCTCTGCTGTGTTTTGACCTTTCTTTGGTCAGATTCCTTTACATCCTCCTGTTCCTCACTCTTGGAATGGAAATATTTATCCTGTGTTATTGTGGGATGAAAATATTTAATTTCTTTTTTATTTTCACATGGGGCCACAGCTAAGCATTTCCTTTAGACTTGGATTTTTCAGCATTTCTGGAACTGTTAATAATTTGATGACTCTTAAAGATGGCCTGAAGATATTTTTTTATGAAGAAATAAACATGAACACTTAGGGCAGTAGGAGGTGGGGTGTTATGGGTTGGATCTGAAATGTCCCTCAAAGTTCTCATCTGTTTGGAAGGTGATTGGATCTTGAGAGGCATTATTTTCATCAGTAGATTCATCCATGGATAAGTTTATACCCAAATGTTCTATTAGGAGGTGGGGCCAGGTTAGAGGAGGAAGATCACTAGGACAGTGACCTAAAATGGTGTGTCCTTGCCCCTGCTTCCTCCCTTCATCCACTTTTGGTTTGCCATAGGTTGAGCAGCTTCCTTTGCCATGTGCTTTCAGCATGTAATTTCTGCCTCAGAGCCAGCCTAATTTCAAGCAAATCCCCCCAAACTCTGAGGCAAATTAGACCTCTCCTTCTCTAAATTGTTGGTATTGGGTATTTTGGCCCAGTGATGGAAAAGCTGATCAGTACAATTGGGTTTTTTATGATAGTCTACTTGCCTTTGGCATAATGAAATTCACATTTTTTATAATGATATTGGTAGAAGTTTCACTTTCTTGCTAAATGTTATTTTTTGTACATGGTTTAGAATATTACACTTCCAGAATTTTGCACTTGGTGTATTTTATATTACAGTTATGAATTCTTATGGATCATAACCAGAAATCTTTTGGCATCATAGACATTTGCAAAAAATGTTTAATTAACCTCCTCTTGCAAATATTTCAACACAATTTTATGGTATATCTCAGTGAAAGCATTTCATGCACATACATTTTTAACAATCTTAGTATATGTAATAATCTTTATTACTAATAGTTTATTACTAGGTCAATATACAGTGCACATGTATATAATGTGCCCTTCACTGGACCAAGTAATTTCTTTGCATAATATCACAGAAAGCTCACAGTGATCCTTATGATTTGATTACAATAATTGTATTTTATATAGAAGAAAACTTGGGGCACAGCCAAAATTGTATAGCTAGTAAGTTGGAGAGGAATTCTCACCCCATCATGAATCTTGACCACTCTATTGTACTGTTTCTTTTATAGGTGCAAGGTTTCTCTATTTCTGTCAGCATACAGGATCTTCTTCCAAACCTTCCTCTGGAAGCTATGCATGAGGTTGGGATAGTCTGCTGTACATCCCTCCCCTCTTTTGGTTGGAGACTACTTCTTGTGGGACATCAGGACTTCAAGGAAGCCTACCCAAGAGCAGAGATCTTTGAACGTGGTATATTTTTGTTAATAAATTTCTCCTACTAGCCTATGGAAATAGTACAGATCACCTGAGGACTGTGCCTTGAATATGTGGGAAAATTCAATCCCTCCAACACTGTTTTTAAAATCCTGAACTTTTCACTAACCTTCCCTGAAGGATATTTTTCACTCCTTATTGGCCTCCCAGGTCAGGGACTTGACATTAACCTTAGAGCTTTCAAAATAATCCAGTCTTCTATTTCACAGTAAACTATTTTGCCTCTTTAAAATATTACCTCTTATATGTTGAGGACCTATTTTACTTAGCATTCTTTCATGTGGATTATAATCTTACTATTTTATAGATGAGAAAACTATATATATGGGGGTTAAAAAATTTACCAAGGCTCACAACAGGCAAGAGCAGAGTGTAGAATTTCAGAGATTTCAGTGCCAAGCTAGCCCACAACCCTAATGTAGATACAAGTTCTTATTTTTATATAACAATTTTCCTGTTCTTTATAACATACAAGTGTTATGACACAGATAATAGAACACATCTTTTCTTAGCAAAATAAAGTTTTCTTTTGGTTTACTGTGAAATCTTCATAACTGGGTCCATTTCTAGAACATCTAAAACACTTTGTTATCATTTAGTTTAGGCAATAGCATCATATATATTTTTCAGTAAAAAGTTCATGGATAATGGAAAGAGCACATTGAGAAGCAAAGAATGCAATTAAAATGAACCTTTACTACTTTGTAGTCCTTAGTAGTTACAATATTCATAATCGTCCTGAGAGGTATCATAAGAGGCTAGACTTCAGTTGAGTCCAAAACCCTAGAAATGTCTATTTCTTTGTCTTTGTCTTAAAATAAAGTTTTTTTCACACTATTGTAGAAAATCATTTTTGAGGTTCTTAGAGTACTTTGTGGAACACTGATGGTTGTGTCTGACATTAGTAACATTAGCAAACTTCCTGAAAGCTTTTCATCCACTTTTGGAAATGTTTATAACAAATGAATAAAGTATTTTATTTGTGAATAAAGAGCACTTTAGAAAATCATTTTGAAAATATATTTACATCCACAAAATCTTTAATCCTCCCTTCTTGCAACATTCATTGGAGTAGTGTGTTCAATGCACATCATTCTGCAGCACAACTAGTAGAAATTAGCATGTTAAATTGAGTAAATGGTTACATAAAGTAGTCAGAAGGGTGTCTGGTGCTATTTGACTTATTTAACAAAATTCTAGTTATTCTGATTCTATGTATAAAATGGATAGAAAATTTGTATTTAAGAATTTGATTTTAAATTCCTGATTATGTAATTGTCCATCAATTTTCCCCATGGCTATAAAGAATGAAAATCTTCGGTCTATAAAAATTGTACCTGAAAGAGAATTTAAAACATGTAGAATTTAAATAAATCAATAAAAACAACTCAAAACTCTATGTGACCTCATCATATGAAAACCTTCTAAAGTCATACTCAAGAGATTTCCCTTTTTCAGAGTATAAATAGATTTATTATTTACTTATTGAAAAAATAAAATTTAAATTATGTATATAAATGGCCACAAAGTCAAAAATGACATAATGTCCCAAACTGAAAACCTTCAGGTCAATACTATTAGAGTTCATTTTGACCAAAAGGGACAAATATTATATGATTCCATTAATAATTGTGAAAATTTTTAAACATTCAAAAAAGGGATATCATTGTAGCTAGAAATTTTATTACTGAATACTAGGACCCAGATACAATCAGAGGAATTAGGATTGAGAATAATTACTTGTAGACTCGGAGTTTCTATGTGGGATAATGGAAATCTTCTGAAATTAGATAGGTATGACGGTTGCATAACTTTGTGAATCCATTAAATCCACTCACAGTTCATAAATAAAAGCAATGCACTTCATGTATTCATTAGAAAAATGTTATGTCTACTCTTAATGATGAAGGAAAAAATCAATCACAGAGTGATTAGCTCATAAAACTAATACATCTCTGATGAATCTATGATACAACATTGTCATAAAAATATTAACATCAGATCACCAAGAGATAATGCCTTATTATATGAACAGAATTCTGTTAAATTCTTTAAGCTTCAAATCCTGAGATACATGTCAGAACTGGCACTGACTCTCCAAAGAAAAATTTTAAGGTATACTTGGAGCCCATCTATAAAAAATCACAAACTATTCCAACTTCAAAGACCTATGTTAGTATAACTGAAGTGTAAGGAAACCACACCTGGGAGTAATGAATCTCACAGGGCAATGAGACTATTTTATATGCTGTTAGAAAAAAAGACAAAGTTTTAAGAAGTGACATAAATAGAAAACAGCATTAGAAGTGGTATTACTAACTGGGTCAGAAGAAAGCAACATTGTCTTAGGCTTGCATATTTTAGAGCAATTTGTTTGCTTCCTTCCTCTGAAAGGAAAAATAATTGATTTCTCCCCATAGAAAAGACTATCCACAAGTACAGGATCATAAACTGTAATTTATGACCTATTTTCAGAAAAAAGGTATTTAAAGCTTTTGCTCAGAATATTTTACTTGAGTTGATGACTTTTGCCTCTTTCTCCTGCCAGTCAGTCTTTACTACCTTTCTTTCTCTGGACTGTTTTGGATTGGTGCCTGTCTTATTGTGATGTCCTCATCAATGTCCTTCTCTGTTGCTTTTGAAAGCAGCACCTGATACTCCTTGGGACACTGAGTCTCTTTCAGTGTATGTGCTAGTGGAAAGGTTACCAATCAGAGTCCTGAGCTCCCATGACCGAAGGTCAGCAAGTGAGTAAAGTTCAACCACCAAATTCTGTTCTGGAATTATCAGTCTGCAGCTAAGTGGCATAAGGACAGACCAGTGATGTTTACTTACCCCTTCTGCACATTCTTAAAGGAAAATTCTCGCCATTTATTCTTATCACATCAGTTTTCTCACCAAGTCCTAGTTTGGTTGAAATTCTAATTCTATACATCTTTTGATTTTTCTTTTTGAGTAACCTCTTTCTTTTCAGTAAAGTCACTGTGCTGAGTTTCTCTATACTGTGTTTCTATTGCTTGAATTGTATCATTCCCCTTCATTTTATAATTTTAGGCACTCTTCTCACCATTGAGTTTAATCTATCAACACAAAAGAGATTCGCAAATTGCTCTACCTTCCAGGAAGTAAATCTGCAACTGATACTGCTATTTTAAAAGTGTTTCTCCTGTGATCTACCTCCTTAGTACATACAGTTGAAGGAGAGGCCAGAAGTGCATTAAAGTATTCTTTTACACCTCTTTATTCCTGGAGGTATGTTCCTATTTTTCGGAGTTTTTTTTTCTGTTCTTTTTTTTTGGTACCGGGGATCTAACTCAGGTCCTTGCGCTTGCGAGGCAGGCGGCAGAACCACTGAGCTAAATCCCTAGCCCTGTTCCTATTTTTTTATTGGAAAAATAAAATGAATTTATTTATGTGGAGTAGAGGTATAGCATGTTTAAATATAAAAATATAAATACATATGAGTATATGACTGCATTACTCGATCAGTTGTTCCATCATACTAATAGATCACTAATGCAGAAAACCTATTTATTTTAATTAAATTATCCACTGAAAACCCATAGACTAAGTTTGTACAGTTGTAATTTGGTCCCATCCCCATAATTCTGAATACTTTCCTAGAAATTTTCAACAATCTGGTTTACCTGTGAAACTTTACTGTTTACTATTTAAAATCAAAATGGTCATTATTTAGTGTAAAGTTCCAATATTATTGAAAATTGCACTCCTAAAGGAAGATTTCTTAATCTAATAATGGAGAAATCTGGATTATTTCTCTTTATTTTGAATTATTAAAAATTTGCCATTAAAGTAGTTTTCCATGAAAAATATTGCATAATGGGAACAAAATAAAAATAAAATAATAAAAACAAAATGTAATGGGAGAGGAAATCAGATTGGGAATAGACTACTATACTCCAATTTAGGCAAATATTTATTGCAGTGGAATCCAGAATTAAGTTATTGCTTTAATTATGGTAACCAAGATAAAAGTGAAATACGGTATACTGCCTAGTTTTAGTTTCCTTAATTAAGGAACAACCACCAATTTCCCCCAGCTTGTGAATTCTTTAAGAAATTTTTCTATTAATTGATCATAGAGTTGACAATGTCTTCAGTTTTTGTATCAATTAGGTGCAAATGGCAAAATAAGCTAAAAGATTGAAAGTGAAATTGACTGCCTCACATAATTGCAAAACATGAAGCAGGATGGCTGACTTTAGGTTTAAACTAGGTAAGTAGCAAGTATTTCCTCAATCTTTTCCTGTGTTGCTTTCCTTTTTCCATGTTAGCAGGATGGCTTCTTGGGGTTTCTAGGTGGAGATCTAGGAGCAAAGAGTCTTTTCAGGAGAGATCCTGTACTGGTTTCATTAAGCCTGATTAGCACAATGCAGACCCTTTCCCCAGTCACTGCAGCCAAGAGTGTGAGATCTGAGATGGCTCCACAGAAGGCATGTGGGGTGATATGGAAGAAGACAAATTCTGGTAGGAAATAGAGAAATTAGTATAAGGGTAACCCATTTCTGTGTCTCATTCTACTTAAATCTTTGGAAAAGTCTTCCATATTTCCTATTACTGTACACACTTTTATTGTTGCTTTTGAAATGAAAATGTTGACTCCCATATCAAGAAAGATGTGGCACAGAGAAGAGACTACACACAAGGAGGCAGAGGCATATGGATGCCAGCTAAGACCGTGGGGCTGTTACTGGATGGAGGGTCCCATGGTTCTCGGTGTCTCAAACAAAGAATTGGATAAAACATAGAGAAAAGGCAGCGAAGGTGTACATTTACTGGAGGTGGAAAAGAAGTACTCTTTTCAAGGTGAGAGCTGGCTCTGGTGAACAGGCTTACAACAACTGTGGGATAAGAGGAAAGAGGTCTTTTGTATCCAAAATTCCTGGATTGGCTTCCCCTTCATGCCAACAAGGCACTGGGTCATTTGTTCAACCAAAAATTCACTTGATATCATGCCAGATTTAAACTGTCCTATTAAAAGACTTGCCTAGCTTCCTACCAGACAGAAATGAAGGACTGAGAAGAGGACTTTTCTGACTGGTCCTGAGAACAGCACCAGATTCAAATGAAGTTCTGAAAATACTATTTTCTGATTGGTTCCACGTACAATGCTCAGGAGCCATGAAGTCCTTTCGGGTCCTGTGTTCTCCACATGCCCCCTGGGTTCTTATCATCTTTGACATATTTTATCTGGTTGTTTTTCAAGCCCATCATCCCTTGAGGATTTGCACCAAATTTGGGGTAGGGTTTTGAATTTCTAGTTTTCATGTGATGATCTGGTTTTTAAGAGACAGGGGATTTCTTAGCTGAAATGCAATTTTACTTGTGCTTTTGGCCATACCAACGTTAATGAAGACATGAAGAATGGGAATCTTCCAGCTGGAAATGTTTTTTTTTTAAGTAAGTAAAACCAGTTTGAGGAACTCAATATATATGCCAGATTTCTTTTCTTCCATTGACATTTAAAATCATAAAAAATTTAAATTGGGTCCAAACATAGTAAGAAAGTATATATTATATATAATATTTGAATCTTTTACAGCTATGAAATAATAGTTGTAAAATTAAAATGGATTTAGTCAAACTGAATATCCATCAAAAATAATTACTTATCAAGGTAAAGAAAATCATTATTAAAAGCTGGTTTCATCAATGGGATGCAGGCATGCCAGAAGCTCTGACCTCAATATATATGTAAATGTGCAAGTTAAGTTCTTAAATGTAGCCATCACTTCTGACTAAACTCAATACTGTCTTGAAAGGGAGTGTAAATGTATTGAGTAAAATGTTGTTCTTAAGCAATGCATGCTTCATTTTCACATACGATCTTCATATTTTCCACTGAAAGAATCCTTTGGCCTATTTCGATTGATAGATATTCCCTTTTATTTTTTTAAATGAAAAGATAGTTTGTGATATACTGAAGAGACATAAATAAATACCAGCTCTTTAGGCTATTGATATTTTCATTTTATAGAGTGAGCTAACAGATTGCAGGGTCTCCTTTGTACTTCTAACCCTTAACCAATACCTAGAACATCACAGTGGCACATTCAAATGACTTTGAATGAAACAGAATTTAGAGTGAAAAGGCAGCAGTGCATTACTGATATTTCATATATGATAATTGAATCACTCCATTTCTCATATTTTTGATACCTGATACTTCTATGCCTATAAAAAAATCAATAGATGATTTGTTATCCTTTTAATGGATGTTAAACTAATAAAAGAGTTTTACCTTATCAGACAAATCAGGTCCTGGCACAAAGTACTCTATTAATAAATGTTTATTGAATTAAATCATTTCAAAGTCACCTTGAATTTTTAACAATTCTTATTGGTTTGTCAAATTCCTGTATATGAATGAATCAAGCATAAAACAGATAAACGATGTAGTATCTTATCGGTGGTCAAAGTTCAAGGAATGCCAAACCAAATACAAACCAAGTCAACTACCACAGTCATAAATTGGAGGTCTAGATGATTTAATTTAACATAATAAATTCTTCACTGAAAAGTGAGAGATTCTTCATTAGGTTTTAGCATCCAGTACAAATAGTCTCTGTTTTAAGAAAAGCTTTTGGTCAGTGGCATTGCATCTGCCTCCCTCACAAGCACAAGGTCCTGAATTCGATCCCCCATACCAAAAAAAGAACAAGAAAAATAAATGCTTTTATCCTAAACAAATCTCAAGCTTATCAACCCAGTAGATTACAGTACAAAATAAATTATCTACTAATTTACCTTTATATATGGTAGTTCATTTTTATGCGGAGATCACATTATATCTGAAATTTTAGGTACTGTATTTCATTTTACAAAAAGTGGATTTGCATTTTAGTTCTGAAAATATGCATTCTTGAAAGATTCATCCTGAATAGTAGCTTCCAAACCTGAAGATCATGAAGTGCATTTAGAGAGCTTTTGAGAAAAAGACACACAGATTTTGAACTCTTTCCCCAGTATCCATGTTTAGTAGGTCTGGTAGGGCCTAGGTATCTCCCATCTTGAGCCAGATGGGGGCCGCCACTGGGGGACTATTAACCAGCAGTAGTTGCCCAAGATTAGAGTCAAAGACAGGCTTTATGCTTGCATCACTTACAAACTACTGATTGTCATTATTTCCCTTTAAAACACCTTTGTTTCTGAGCTCCTTTTGTTTGAATCTTGTTAACATTCTAATCAGGTGAAAGTTCAGGTTTCCTCATCTTGATCTTTAAGCACGTGGTTTTAAACCATATACAAAATGTTGGCTTTGCCATAGAGGTTGCATCCTAGTAAAATCCCTTTACTTAAACTACCCAGGAAATTAGAGGTGTATTAGTATTTAAAAAAACAAAACAAATTTCATTTAGGTTTATTTACCTCAATATTCATCCCAGAGTAAAATAAAACTTACAAGTTATTTACTTCTGCACACAGACAAGTTGTATTTTTCTGCTCTGAAGTTCATGAATGATTAGCAAGCTGGGAACTAGATCATTGCTAAGATATAGCAGATGATCCAAATAATCTTGTTTCAAATGCCAAATGCCATTATAAGCACATGTACCGGAGGTATTTTCTAGTGTTTGGTTCATTTATATAATGGCAAAGAGGGCCTCCCTTGACAATCTTTGAAATCCAGTTTTATCTCAGTGAATTTCCTCTCAACCACATCAAATTCCCAACCCTGTAAAAGTACTCAAAAGTTATTCAAGTTAGATATCAATGCGGCAATCATTTATTAATATATGGATACAGACTAAACTAGCTTTTACATTTCAAAATAATGTCAACGGAGTATTACAATGAAAGATATATTCTTAGGTTCCCAATATGTCAATGTTTTTAGCACTGTTTTGCCCTAAACATTAGTAGATTATTTCATTCCCTTGTTGCTTTACATTTCATGTGATTCCTAAATATCAGATCTCAAGGAGGTGGTGTTGGGGGATTCATTTCTAACTTAGGTTGAATCATTTCAAATCCTGGTGGTAGTAAAGACATGATTAACCAAATTCCTGGCTCATGTCTTCAAATAAAGTAAAGTATCAAGATATTTGGGTGAGCTCACAATTCTGTTTCTAAGATATTTAATCCATAATTTTGTAGATAATAGTCTTCAGATTGATAGATTTACAATTGGAATACTTAAATAAAAATAGTATTTTAGGGTTCTGTTGTAGAGTACATGATTAGCATGCATGAGAACCTTGGTTTACTCCCCAACACAATAATAATAATAATAATAATAATAATAATAGAATAATATTATAAATCAGCAATAAAATATAAATTGCTACTTTATCTGTGGCACTATTAGTTTCCTCATCTTCTTTTTCTGTCACAATCACTCCTTTTTGTTTTTTTCCTTTGATTCAGATGTTATATCCTCTTTTAAAAAAATGCCTATTCAGAATGTTTTCAATAGGTTGTACATAACATTATTCATTTCAAATACTTGTGCTTGCTGCTACCTACAATTATTCCTTATATGTATTTCAATATTTTAATGTTTCAAATACTAGGAAAGTTTTAGAAGAAGTGAATGAAATCTTTTTCTCTTGCTTTCATTTTCATATAAGATTTTAAACAGCAAGGACTAAGTCAAGGACCCAAGTTCATTTGTCATGAAACAGAAAGTAACATGCAGGTTTAGAGAGCTGGGATTTAGCCGTGGTACAGCACCTGCCTTGCAAGTGCAAGGTCCTGACTTTGAGGTCTGGTACCACACACACACACACACACACACACACACACACACACACAAATAAATAAATAAACAAACAAACATAAAGTAGAATCCAACATGAAACTTTGTTTTTCTCTTAAATTTTCCCTTTTGAAAAATTTCTCCTTCCTTAGTTGCTATGATCTCAGGCTAAAAACCGTGATAGAAGCTACTATACTGTAAATTAAGTTTGGTAGAATATCCTTCACTTAAGCACCAAGTACAAGGTTTTTAATAAATGAATAAGGACAATTTAGATGAAGACAACTAATATTTTATATTTTTAGGAAAAGCGAAGGTAAATACAGCTCTCGATAGAAAATGTAATTTTAGGGAGCTATTCATCCTAGAAATATTTATAATTGAGAGAAATATGCACCATCTTGTAGAAATAGTTTAAAAATATTTGTATCATATAGTGCTATCCATAACTGTTATTTTAATTTATAGAAAAAAGAGACTAAAATGGAATGATATTTCTGTTTTATCTGAGTCATTATATGATGGAAATGATGTTTATAGAAGTTTTAGGAATGAAATATCATTACAAGATGACTCGAATGAATTGCTTTTCGCATTTATCTCTCATAATAATATTTTAGTTCTGTCACTTTGCACATTTTTAAATTTTTATTAAAAATTCAAATTATAAGTCTCAGAAGAAAAAATGCTTTCATATTGGTTTTGTACTTAAAACCAAAATGGTTCATGGAAAGTAAGTATTTAAAAATGTTTGCTATTCCCCTAAAATTAAACCATAGCATTTTAAATAATCTAATAACTCACATCAGCTACCTAACTCACCTTAGAGCTAAACATTTTCAGGTTTTATTCCAATAGCGTTATATGCTTCAAATGTGCTCTCCCAGAATGTTTGAAATAGAACAAATAATCTCTTTCAAATAATAGCATATCCCTACCCACTGATTTTCCTTTTCATCCGTTAACTTCTGCAGTGAGTTCAGTTTTCCTGAGGCTGATATCTATTAATATGTACATTTCTAGGGATATTGGAGTAACTCGTTTCATTTCTTATAAGAACAACCCCTTCTTGAGTAGTCTGTTTGGGGATCAGAGCATTATTTATATACAATTTTTTCTGCCATAAGAGTAGGTTATCGAGTTTGGAAGAACCTATTGGTATTTTTCCATTCATCTCAGGGTGGCAGCAATTTAAACTTGGAAGTAGATCTTAACTCATAATGCTCCAGACCACTGGGTACATCTATGGGATCCAATAATGGGATGGATTTCACACTGCACTGCCCAACTTCGGTCTTATAAAAAGGTCTCTGGGTGATAGCAATCTGCCAAAGCTGTGACCAAATGGCACTGTTCTGGAGCTCTGAACGGAGGTGTCAGCCAATGTAAAATGGCACATTCACCTATTCTTTGAGCCAAGCACTGAAATCATATTTCAGATCTTAAAGTGGCTGCTATTTTGTTATTACATTCCATAAAATATTCTTTCCTCTATTCAGAAAGAACCAACATACTTTGGAAACAAATGGGAAATTGCCTCTTCCTTATAATAATTATTGCAGTGCAGAAAATAATGGTTAAAAGCCATGAAGTGAATTCTAAATTGTAATCTTTTATAGCTCTCATTCTCTGTTCCAGCTCATGAATCATCTTTTCCATACCTTGGTAGATGAGAAGGAACACTATGAAATTCTCCTGCATCGCCTACATTGCCCAAATCCCAAGTGGCAGTCCAGGTGTTGGAATAAAGTGGCCAATAACATGAACATGTGTGGTGACCTCTTAAATTGCCTCAGTCACAGAGACAGAAATCACTAAGTGAGCAGCCTACTAGCTGAGGACCAAAGAAGAATTACATGGCAGCTGGGGCTGAGGACTAGGGTAAGGACACACATTTTGATAGCATCATGATCAGGATTGCTCATGTTTTTATAAAGGATTAAGAATTAGGCTGAGTAAAAGTAAGAAAAAGAAATCAGCAATTTTCATCAAGTTTAGCTTTTAAATTCCTTCTTTGGCAACACTTGGTCTACACTGAAGACATTTTAGACTGTATCATCAACTGTTGTGGGAATGGTCCTGCACATTTCAGATATTTAGCAGTATCTCCAGCTTCTGCCTGCTAGATGCCAGTAACATCTGTATCCCTTCTGACAGCTACAAATGTCTCCGAACATTGCCAAGGTTGTTTAGGGGTGTGGAAGAGAATGGACCCAATTTGAGAAGAAATACCCTAGGCAAAAACAATACTATTTGCTTCAGTTGCTATTTTTTCTGCTTTGAAGTTATGATCAACCAATTTTAAGATATTTAAAGAGCAAAGAGTAATGAATTTAAGGGATATGGCTATTCAAAATAGAGTGATCCATTTAAATTCCTCTTTCAGTTTGTCAATATTTAAAGAAATCATTGTAGAATATGTACATATGTAACAAAATAATGCAGTGTACTTGAAATACATCTTAGAAATACATCAATGAGTAAAGTGTAAGAGGATCCACTACCATTCAGAGAACAATACTCCTTAAAATTGTAGAAGTGGTGTTTGCTCATTAACTGTGAGAAACCATTAACCACAAAAAGTCAGTTCTCTATTTATGTATTTACTTTTTGAATAACCATTCATCATTGAAAGCATTAGTTTCCTCATAAAATTGTGAGGAGTTCAAAATTGTTTTGTAAAAAAGTCATGCATTACAGGGCATTGTATTATAAAAATATGGGTCTATGACTCTATCTTTTTCTGCATAAAAATGTGTCAAATACTTGAGATCGTTTATGTTGATAAATAACATGTAAACAGTGTTTATTGTCTCACAGTGAGGCTGATGTTAGCCCTCCAATTTTAAGTGATTTTTATTGTGAGACCACTTTTTAGATATGAAACATCCTGAAATGAACAAGTATAAGCACCGCTTTTCATACAACTAGAAACAACACTTTAAAAGGTAGTTTTACTCTGTTCTCTGTGGCTCAGGGGCTGACTAGCAGTAGCTACTTGCCTTGCTATACCAGAATTTTGTTACTGAAAAATCTGGCTTTGGCTTCCTTCCCTCCTTCCTTTCTGTGTTCTGTTTGTGTGTGTGTGGGGGGGTTTGTTTGTTTGTTTCAAACAAGTGTCATGCCTTCAAGAGAATCGGTCAAAAATACCAAATCATCACTTTCACCCAGGACATCTTTGTATAAAAGAAAAAAAGCAGACCTAATGCTGACCTCAGAAATGATCTCCAAATTAGCAATTCTTTCCTTTCTCCAAATATCTAAATCTTTGTAATGATTTGAAATAAATGTGAATGCTGAAAAGTTATATCAAATAGTAATTCTCTCTTTTTGAGCATCTCTGAGTATAGGGAAAGAGAGTTTTGCCTATGTTTAGAAATTGATCACAATGTCCTCTAAAGTTATTATTTAACTTACTCCTCTGATGTTTAATGATAACCTACTTTATCAAACAGGAATCTTTTTTGGTAGTAAATAAAATAAACCAACCCCAAACTGTTTTGAAAAGAGGGAATTTATTGCCTCACATAGAAGAAAAGACTAGAGGTGGAAGCACATCTGGAGGGTAAAAACGAATTTTGGGAATTTTTAGATTTTAGTAAATTTTTATTTCTCTAGGAATCCATATTTCTAAGCAGTTGGACTGTTTTATTCCATGTTGGCTTCATTCTTCGTCTCCTTTTGTTGGTTGAGCAGCTCTAGGCGTAAATCCTTCATGCTGAAACCATGTGGAATGAGGAAGTGGTAGTCCCTCAATAGGCCCAGTAAGATTGCACACACACACACACACACCCACACACAATTGCTTGTGTAGGTGAGTGACAGTAGTGCTCTGTTTACTCAGGATCTTTTGAGGGAACAGTGGACTCTCTGAGGACCCTGGGCACTGAATGAGAGAAGGTCTGGTCTTTCAGTAGAATGATGAATTAATGCTGGTGATCATAATAAGCAAGACATTTTCATGGTATCTGTGACATTTCTACTAAAATCAACAAGAACAAACAGAAAGAAAAGTGAAACTCTATGTGCTACAAGGTAAACAGAGGTATCCCTGTCCCAGGCTGCTGTCAAACTGGAGAACTGATCAGGTATATGAATGTATTACTAAAATACAAGTTAGTAAGAGCTATCAGAAGAGCCATCAGGCACTATGTTACAGATATTACAGGGGACTTGTATCTGTATGCTCAGGAAAGACTGATAAAGGAGCTAGTTCTTTGAACTGATTCGTCCTGACTAGAGTATGGGCGTGCAGAAATGAAGGGATAACATCTAGAAATGGAGGGCAGTCACAAGAGACCAAGTGAATTAAACTAACAGGAGTCAACAACTATAGTTTTGGACCAAATTTTGTGTTGTAAATAATTTTTTATTAGAACACAGCCATACATTCATTTGTTAACTATTGCCTGTGGGTGCTTTTGGAGGTTTGAATAGCTGTGACTGACTGACTGTATAGTCGGCAAAGCCTAACCTGGTGTACCTTTCAGAAATAGTTTGCAGACTCATACACTCTAAGATGAATTATATAAATTGATTATCCTAAAAAAGTATAAATACATAAATTGGTGTTCTTGTAAGTTCAAAGGCTTTATTTAATGTCTAAAGAAATGGAGAAACATTGTAAGGTGCTGAGAAGCAGATGATATCACTAGATATGAGTCTAACTAATACTGATTTGGCCAAAGTATATAGATTGTATTTAAAAAAGGAAGTGCTACACCACACGCTTCAGCAGGGCTGAATGATAACCAGGAAGCCTGAACATGTGAAGATTCCAAGTCCTTACCTTAGAGATGCTGTTTCAGACATCAGGTCATTCTTAGGTTAAAACCCCAGTTCTTAAATGTTTGAACCAAGTTTCTACAGAATGGATGACCAGTCTTAAGATTACTGTAGTATTTGTGTGAAAGGTGAAAGTATCTCAATAGATGGTGGGCAAGCTTGTTTATAACATTTTCAGAGTCAAGACTAGAGCTCAGGAGGAGACACCAAGCCTCTTACACATTCTCCTTCTCCTTTTTCCAAAGACTCCATCCCTACCACAAGGGCCTCTGGAGCCTGTGGATAATCAAGGTCATGTGCCAAATACTTCTGCCAACAACTAAGTCAAGTTGCAGAGTCTGCCTTTGGGAGAATAACTTGGGGAAATCGGTTGGAGCCATGTGGACCATGTAACTTAGTGTTCTGGATACCTTCATCATGATCTAGAAAGGAGTGTGGGACATTCAGATGGGCAAATTTCTTTAATTTCTGGAATTTTCCATCGTACACCAAAGTATGTGTCCAGAGGAAAGTTAAAGCAGAGCCCTGTGTACCATTGGGCCCAAGATTTGGGGCCCTACTTCCATGGTTTAAAATGTGGAGCTGAGAAAGAGAATGGGAATGAAGATATGTGTTGTTAAGATATTTCCATGATAAAATAGATTTGGGATTTTGGTACAGGGAGGAGATTGTAAGAGGAGTGAGTTAAGTTTTCAAGTCCAGATGAATGGGACCACCATATTATGCCTTAAAAATAAAATTCATCAATTCATCATGGTTTTCATTTTGGTTTTCAATTCATCATGGTTTGGTTTGGGAATCTCAATATGGAATATGAGGGATAATTAAAAATAAAGGGAATATTTAAAATAAAAATTATTACAGTAAAAAAAATCTATTGCCATTAACCCCCTTCAAAATACTCCCCTTTGCTATGAGAACACTGTCTCATTGTTGTGAAGCAGTTTTGGAATTCCTGTTTTGTGAGAATCTTCTTGCAGCTTCCAGGGTATCCTGAATCCGTTCAAAATGTTTACAACAATTTCTGTCAAATAAAAACATTCAGGTATTCAGGTATGTCTTCATGTATATCATTATGGATGTTAAGTTAAATTGTTTATTTTAAAGTGACTAGGCATGGTTCCATTTTGTGTAGGTATGAGAGCTGCCTTTATATATAATTAAGTTCCTTTGTTTCATTTTTCTTTCAATATTTATAAGCTATTTTTCATTAATTTATTTATATTATTTTGAAATATTTCCAAATTTCCAAAGTCAAATTTCAGAAGTTTTATTCGGAAAAATCTAGCTTCTATTTCAATGCCTTTCAAACTCTTTCAAAGACTTTCATATTTGTAGACACTTAAATAATTTTTTGGTTTATTATTTTCTTTTTTCAATATCAGTGTGTGTGTGTGTGTGTGTGTGTGTGTGCAGGCCCATGCACAAGTGGTACATATGCATGCACCCTCTATATACTCCAAACTCTATTATAGGATAAATAGTAGCTCATGATACTTTTTTTTCCCTTAAATTCTTTTATTGGTACATTTCAGGCATACAATACGTTTACACTTATCATTGGGTGCTTGCACCTGTACCTGATGTATCCTGGTTCTTATTTTTTCCCTATTATCTGTGAGCCCTTCAGCCCCTCCACCCCTCCCTATTTACATGGACTTCATTTCCATTTTTTTTCCTCTCTCATAATTTTTCCTTTCCCTTTTTTTGTTCACTTTGTTCTTCAGTTATTAGTACTGTATATCCTCATGACCACTTCATAATGTTGTATTGAGTAATTCTTAATTTCCTTTTGTAGCTGCAGAGCATTCTATGCTATGACTGTACCATAGTTGTTTTTGAACCATCATTTATTGGCAGTATTTTGCATTTACAGAAGTATTCCCTTGAAATCCTTGTGTACGTATATTCTCATATTTTACCAGAGGATTTCTGTGACATTTTCCAACAGGTAGAAACGCTGAGTCAAAGGCTAGCTGCCTACATAATTTTACTACATACTGTCAGTTCCCTTTATAAGATTACACTATTTTTCATTCCCTCCAGCAATGTCTAACAGTGCTAATTCACACAGTCTCATCAAGAGAGTATTTTGTAAAATGCTGGATTGTTGCCAATCAGAGAGATGAAAAATGGAATCTTAGTGCAGCTTTAATTTGCACTTTTCTAATTTTGAGTGAAGCTGAGGATCTGTTCCTATATTTATGAGCTGTTCTTCTTTTTCTGTGGACTGGACTGTCTCTTTCAACTTTCCATATAATGCCTTCACAGTTGGATATCTGTCAATTGTGTAAACTGGTGGCCTCATGCACTCGAAATGTAGCCCACAAACCTGCCCAGACTTCCAAGTGAAAAATTCTGCTTCATTCTTCCATGCTTTTCCCTCTCAGGTTTGCACAGGCCCTTTGTTTGACTCCATCTGCTCTACCTTCTTGTGTTCCATAGAGAAGGACCTTTCTCTTTTGCAAATCATCTGCCTGAAAATGGTCTGGAAGTACTCACACTGAGTTCTTTAAGAATGCCTTCTTTCGAAGAGATGGAAACAAGTAGAGCAATTTCATTTTTTTAAAGTTTTATATATCTTCTATATTATTGTAAGTATGCGAGTATGTATTGCATTTATAATTTAAAATAAATCAGAAGGGAAAAATCTTGATTCTCCTTTTAAAGCCTTAGTTTCTATGTGAGCAGAGATTTAAATAACTGATCCTCGAAGGCTCTATCTATCCATCTGGATTAGTCAGCTCAGGCCTCCATAACAAGACATCAGAGCCCGAGTGGCTTCAACAATAGGCCTTTTCTTCACAATTCCAAGAAAGAGGGCAAAAGTTCAAGATCAAGGTCTACTTCATTGATATTAGTTTCTGGCAAGGCCTTTCTTCCTGGCCTGTAGATGGTTTCTCTCTCTCTCTCTCTCTCTCTCTCTCTCTCTCTCTCTCTCTCTCATCCTGACATTGCTTTTCTTTTTTTTGTACAGATGCACACACATTCACACAAAGGAGAGAGATTTGCATACTGTTGGGTGTCTCTCCCTATTCTTATAAGGACCCTAGTCCTATGGAGTTAGGACCCCACCCTCATTTTACCTTAATTACCTCTTACAAGGCCCTAACTTCAGATATGGTCACATTAAGAGTCAGGGCTTCAAGATTTGAATTGTGGAAGGATAGAGTTCAGTACATAACACCAACTAGCATCCACTCATCCACCCATTTAGGTATTCATTCATTCTTCCAGTTATTTTCTTTTTGTTTTTATTGTTCTTGTTCTATGCATAAATGGCCCTCTTGATTATTTACTTATATATTTTGCCTCCTGTCATAGGTAATATATATCCTCATCACTTAGAATCCAATATGTAATATGTGTTCCATATTATTTGCTAGAAAATGCTTCACCTGCTAGTCTCTGGACATGTTGAGCATGTAAATATCATATGCATTTCTCTTTTTTATCCTGAAGATACAAATAAAGGAAGATTATTTTACCTTTCCTGGTATTCTGTAGATACACAGAACTTTTTATGACATAAACAATGCAAATACACATAAAAATAAATTTTAATATGGAAAGCAATATTAAGTATGAATATAAAAATTTTAAGAATGTATGAATACATGATTTTCTTTAGTAGTTCCCTATCAGTAACCTTGGAAGTTTAAATAGTTTTCAGAAATTTGCTAACTATATTATCATATTACAGTTTATAAAATAATCAGTTTTATTGCTTTCATCAAGTTGTTTATATGCTGATAGCAAAACATAGAGGCAAGTGAAGTGTTTATAGTTTCTGAGCAATTGCAATTTCTTTAAATTTATTGAACTGTTTACTTGGGCTTTTAAGGTTGGCTTTGGTTATGAATGATCTACACAGCAGGCTGTGTATAACAGTATTTTGTTCTCTGATGAAGTAGAAGGCAGTGGGACGTTGCTTTCTGACTGAACCCTAGTTCGTCAGGAGCTGGAAGGGCAGCAGTAACTCATCAATCTGATGCTCCCATTTGTAGCCCCCGGATACCATATGAAACATCAAGCCTACAACACGAAAGACTTCCAATCAGATCTCTGCCAAGACAACTATCCGAGAAAGGAAACAAGAGTGTAAAAATGGGTAAGATTCTTGATAGATTTCCCTCCAATTTAGGGTGGCTGCTGTATATAATAGCTACCTTCTTTCCAACATGCCCCTACTCCCACCAAAAGAGTAACCTAATATTTGCTCTCCTCCTAGCAACTAGTGACATCACAGGCTCCTCCAGCCCCTAGCCACTACCTCACTCAACCCCACCTCAGCTCCTACAAGCCCCACCCCTGCTCCTAAAAACGGCATTTCCTGTGCCGGCCATATTGCCTTTTTCTCTCCTTTGTGCAGAGAGAGCCTGGCAGATCTGTTCACCTAATAAAGGCTTGTTGTGGCCTGGTCTGGTCTTGGTTTTTGGCCTTTTTACCTGACAATTCTTGAAGTAGCTCTCAATTCCTCAACTGGTAGGAGGAGAAGACACAGATGATGCCAGGCATTCTACAGTGTGCATATGTGTCCTGGAGATGGAACACATTTGTGAGGTTTTATATCCATAGAACTAATATTCTACGACATAGGTGGCCTTGATGTTTTCCAAAGTTCCCTGAGCCCTAGGGCAGAATTTATTATGGAAATAGAGTCTATTTCCATAGACAAGACATCTTCTCACCTCTGATAAGGACATACTTGGCATGTTTTTCTGTCAGGGGATGGCCCTACTGAAATGAAAGTAGCATGGAAAAAACCATTCAAGGGCTCACATACCGTATCTATTATCACCAGGTGCATATCCTTAGGCAAGCTAATTAAACTTTCTGAAGTACAAAGGATGCAAGCAACTATTTTTTATAATATCTGATGGATTAAATTTAGTTACTTATCCAAGGAGCATAGTGTATATATATGTATATATATATATATATATATTTCCTCATATATATATACATATATCCTCATATATATATATATTTCCATATATATATTTCCATATATATATCCTCATATATATATATTTCCATATATATATATATTTCCAAGGCTTCAAATACCTACAAATTTATTTGCATGACACCATTGCTATTATCTAGCATCTTTTACTGAATATTTTCCTTGAATTTTTTTTCTGAATGCTTCTAATGCCTTTTTGTACCTCTGTCCTTATTTCCTATGTCCCGTGACCCTTAGACCCTGGTGACTATTAAATAATTAGATATAAGTGCAAAATAAGAGTAAAATTTCTATCATTTGTGAGCTGTGTGAACTTTAATTTGACTTCTTCCACATCTACTTACCTATCTTGTGATTATCCTTAACTGGGCTCCTGTCATTTTAGACCTGTGTTATCACAATAATCTTCTTGACTGACAGGCTTTAGTCAGCCTGTCTTTAGTCTATTTTTCCTGCAATCTAAGTTAATAAATCTTTGCACCCATGCACTCAAGTGCCCAAGCAGGTGATTAAGCACTGCAAAACTTATACTTGTTCAACACCTGTTCCCACATTGATTCTGTTTCAGCTTGGCTACCAACTTTTGGTGTAACAACTTAGAAGTTGTAACAGTTCATTTCCTGCCTCTCTACTTTGCCTTAAGGAACCTGGCTTGAATATGACTCACCAGTTCTTTTATTAGAAATTTAGCCTGTTCCCGAATCTGCAAACTAAGGAAGATAAGTCGAAGTTTGAATACCAGCTCTTCCAGGCTCACTACTTGAACCTCATTAGATGATGTGATCTCTTCCAGGCAAATGTAATGTTTAATTTTGTGTACTTGGCTAGGACACGGTACCAAGATACTTAGTCAAGCACTATTATAGATGTTTCTGTGAAGGTCATTTTTGACCTGATTAAAAATTAAATTGGAAGGCTTCCCTCCAAATGTGGGTAAGCCTATTCCAATCAGCTGAAGGCCTTAGGAGAAAAGACTGACCTCCCTAAAAGAGAGGAATTTCTGCCAGCACACTGTCTTCAAGATGGAATTGAAACTTTTCCATGTATCTCTATCCTGCCAGCCCTTCCTGCGATGTTTGGACTTGCCAGCCAAATTCACAGTCGCTTGAGCCAACTTATTGAATCTCAATCTCTCTGTTGCTCACCCTCTTCCTCCTCACATGTGAATATATATATATATAATATCTATATCTTACATATCATGTATATCTTATATTTCTTATACCTTATATATCATATATAGTTTATCAGTTCTATTTCTCTATAGAATTCTGATTAACATAGGACAGTTTCTTCTTTAGTAAAATAAGAAAAATATCTTTGTCTGGTTTATGGTGATGATTAAAGAGCTTACTTTAATACATGACACATAAAAAGTGCCCAACCCCAATTATTCTTGCAATTATTATTTACGAATTCCTTTCATAACCTGGCACATTTTGCTTATTGCTTCATTATCATACCTTCCTATCACTTTTAGTCACTTCATGTAGCAGCTTTCTCTAGAATTTAATCTAAATCCTATCTTTCCTCTTAAACCTGCCTAAATGCTCTTTAGGCATAGTTATGAATATCTATGGATGTATTGCACAAGGTAATATTGAGCTATAATTTATCTACTTAAATATAATCTTCAAGAGAGGCTTCAAGTGTTGCAAAGCCTTTAAATTTGGGGATTTTTTGTCTCAAATCCTGATAATATTTGATATTCAGTAAAGTCAATAAATGAATCATGAGACATCTTTACTTCTTACATTACAATGGGGACTGTTGTTAAATCCATGTCTATCGTAGGCAGTTAGATTTATTTAATTATAAGATGTTTATCAAGTTTCTGTTATGGGCAAAGATAATGCCATTTATTTTAGTTTCAGTTCTAAGGAAGCTAGTGTAAATAAGTAAGAATAAAATCCTTCAGACAGAAGTTATGAAAAATTGACATCCAAATCTGGAAGGAAAGTGATTCTTTCTACTTGGTTGAATTAGGGACAAACTCTCAAAGGAAGTAACATACAAGTTTTGCCTTGAAGGAAAGGAAAGATTTAGACCAATATAACTGGAGATGAAAGACATGCCGGGGCGGGGGGCAATCCACAGGGGGAAGCACACACAGAGTACATTTAGAGAATGTTAAACAGTCAGTATTGGCTATAGCTTGTAGGAAGTGGCTGGAGGCCTCAGGAGATAACGAATGGGAAAGAAAGGACTACTGTGTAAGAATTGGGTACACCAGAAGACAAGCTGAAGGCAATGGAATTTCATCTAGCAAGCAGTGCAATCCCATGGAATGTGTTTTAGCACGTTCTATAAGTGAAGGATAAGTAAATGCCATTCATTGTTACATAATGAATGTTCTTTAAGAGGAACCAAATTCAGAGCAAAGGAATAATAAATTGGATGAGAACGGCAGTAGTTGGGTTAAAAGAAGAGACTGAATGAACTGGGTGCAAAAGAGGCAGAAAAAGAAAATTTAGCCCAAGACTCCTAAACTACCTTTTTGTTCCCATGAGTAGTACTTAGCACATAGAGCACTTACCATGAGAAAAACACTGTTGGAAGAGCTTTACATGTATCAACCCATTTTTCAGGAATAAATTTTTTAGTATCTCCTTTATTGTTGAAGAATTTGAGACAACAGAGAAGTAGTTTAATCAATATTTCACAGCCAGTGAATGGCAGAACTGCTTCCTCGTACCACTCTGCATACCGTCACTTAGGTGGTAGGGAATGTGTGGTTAGGGCACTCTTCTTTAAATACAGCTGCTTTAAAGAGGAAAAATTAGATGGGACGAAGCATACATAATTTTCCCTTCTTTTTCTTTTACCTCTTTGTTGAAAACAATGTTTTGAGTGAAAACACTTCAGAAGTATCTGGCAAACTATTGAAATAAGTTAAACTCTATATAAGCAATTGCTCCACCAAGGGGCAAGTGCGTGTCTGCAACTCTTCACAATCCTCCAGCAAGCCATCCTGAACCAATAAATGACTCCATAATGATGTAAAGGAGCATAACTTCTCCTTTTGCAGGACTCTACTTTGGAATACAGAAGAGAATTCAATATGCTTTTCCAGGTTATTAGCTTCTGTCTAGCTCATTATATAGCATCTGACACCAGATTTTAAATACCATAAAATAAAAGAATATACATCTTTATGATTAGTGACAAAAAATCTTTTCTTGCTTTTTTCTTTGGTATTAAGTTATAGGCATGTCTACTACCGTTAGGCAGCTCGTATTGAGACCGTATCAGCTCACACAGGCTTGTCCTGCCCCAAAGAAGATCAAATGCTAAATCTGATCAATTTGGGATAAAGAATAAGCAGTTTTCCAATAAATGCAATATTTATTTTTCATTTTTTAAGGAAACCTTGTTATCTCCCATTATTCACTCCAGAATTATTATTTCTAAAAAATTTAATTACTCTTACCGATGGGAGCATCTTATTTTATGAATACTATACATGATAGTCAGAACATTGTAGTGATACATTCTGCACTGCTGCTTTCCTCACTTCATTTATCTATGTACCATTTATTTCCTTGGGGCCTAATATATGCCACTTGCTGCACTCTTACAGGATTGTGCGAATTATAGGACATACACACATTCACATGGGGGCCTTACCTCGAAGGAGTTTAAAATCACTGCATAAAAATGTCAGCTACATGACATAGAAACAAAGAAAATCAAGATAGTGTTTCCTAAGAAAAATAGTACCATTTTAGGAGGCAGGTAGAAATGAGAGGAGAGCAAAGTTAAGTCTCCTGATGAATTAAGCATCTAGCCAGGTCAGGGATGTAGCACTCCATGGGAAGGTCTTAAACCTTATAAAGACTTATAAAGACTTGTTTTCCTTCCATCTCTTCCAGCATTGTCTTCACTTTGGAGTACCTTTCAAACAAAGCCCAATAAGTTGTGACAAGTGCATTCTGCTGAATAAGGACAAAGCTTAAATTATATGCAAATGTCTTAATGCTTCCTTTCCACTTACTTAAATTTGCAATTTATATGAAAATATCATTCTCCTCCCTGACCCCTCCTTTGCCCCTCAAACTTGCCCCGACCTGGCTTCCAGTAATGGAGAGCATGAGCTGTTGCTAAATCTAAATCCATAGCTTAGCTGTTTGTCCACTCAGTAACTTAAAAACCAAATGTCTGGGATCATAATTCTTGAGGAAACAGCTCTCCATAAGAATGTGTATCAGAGTCTGGGTGATAATGTAATCATAAACCATGGGTGTTAGTGAAAGTGCTTAAAGGTAAACTTGCTGGCTGCATTCCCATTTCCATGAAAGATGATCATTTTGCAAATTCTCCAGTATAGTAATCTGATGCCTTTGGCAGAAAACTGCACTGGTGTATTATTACTAACAAGCTTGTTTAGCACATAGAAAAGCCCAATCAGGACATTTAGGTAATATATGCATCTCGATTGATTTTTGTGTTTTTCTTAAACGCTTATTTCTGATGAGATCTGTCCTGTTGCTTCACCACGGAGGATAGAAGCTGAGCTATGCATTCTTTGTAGCAGCTCAGGGTGAAATAAATGCTTGTCTAATGCTGTATGGCTCAATGCCCTTGTGTCATATCTATGCATACCATAAAAGCAGTGATAAACATGATATATTTTTATGACTCTGAATGCTCTATGTGTCGATAAAATATTTTTTTAAACTAAATGAAGGCTGCCATGAACCTGCCACCCTACTGAAGCCTGGAGTCCCAGTGTCCTGGGCCTGTTTCAGCCTGGATGGCAGAGTCATTAATTGTCCATGATGAAATTAGGTGCCTAGTGCTTGTGGCATATGCAATGCTTTAGTCCTTATGGTCTAAGAGGTTTCTTTTTTCCTGATACATATTGAGAAACGCTTCTCTTGCTTCTCATTGGGGAAATGGATCACAGCTATAATGGAACAGATGAGCTAAATGACCTTTCCTTCTTTGAAATGTCCTGGGATTTTACAAGAGGCAAAGATCCATATATACAAAGAAACTGCAATGTAAACTTTTCAAAGGCACTTTTTAATAGGCTTCTTTAAAAATATCATTTAAATGTGAAGGAATCTTTTTACAGAATACTCTGATTGACTGAAGGCAAGTTACCTTTCAGTGTTTGCAGGAGGCACAGTGTTGTTTATTCCGTAGCAAAAGATGAATGATGCTGTTGACAGCATTACCTCTGTCTACACAGTGCTTGGCTGCTGCAGAAACAATTTATGTTTAGTTCTTGTGATAACGTTTAGAAGAATGAGTATTTCCTATTTCATTTTATAGTACATAGAGTCTAAGAAACTTTATGTAGTAAATAAATAATAAATAGTAGTAGGACTAGAGCTTATTAGGAGAGGTTAGACCAGGATGAGTCTTTCTGCTACCCTAGAGCCTCTGCCCAATACTTTAGTAAGAATAACAATCAGCAATCAGCTACTCTAAAAAGAAATTATTTTGAATATAGGATAATGAATAAGAAAGCAGACTTTAATGGTATGCTAATCAAAGATGCTACCATCCCTTGCTTGTACCCAAGTAAAGGTCAAGAAGAAATACTAAGCCACGGTTTTGGAAAACATGATGAGGACATTTTCCTCTCTAAACTTGCAAATTTGGAAAATAGGCTGAATAAGAATACTTTATCTGCACTTAAATATAAAGTTTGCATATTTTATGTTTCTCTTAGTCAACTCTGAATCCAGTTTTTTGTTGTTGTTGTCATTGTCCAGGAGTCAATGTTTTTATTTTTGCTTTGTAATCAATAAAGATAAGCCTGTGGCTGTGAAAGAACTACTTCATTTTTTATTGATTGTGAGTGGAATATGATTCTAGGCCCTGGTCTAGGCACATCTAAAAACTGGTAGTCAGCAAGCTACTTTTTAAGTTGACCTACTTTCTAATTTCCTGGTTCACATTTTAGAAGGAAAGGAAAAACCTACTCCTTGGAATATTACTCATTAGCATAAGGCTCTACATTGCAAATCTCTCTAGGATTGCTGTTACTTACATACTGATTTGATATGCATTAGAATTTTAAGGGTCGTTGCTCTAAAGTGTTAGCCCATTGAGAACAGTGAACTGGAATCAAATGTACAATGTTAACTTCACTTTCTCCTTCAATTACATAGTGTTTTGGTCAAAAGTTAAGCTGACACATATCTGCGAATTCGCCCCTTTTTTTTTATGACAGCCAAATGTCAAGTTCATTAAAAGTGAACATTGGCATGTGACAGATCAATAAGAAATCAATGCTAATAGGCCTTTTCAGAGGACCAAATTACATGCTCAAATAAGAATAAATGAAATTTTGCAAGAAATGAGGTCAGGGCAGATTTTAGGTTCTGGCTCTTTCTAGTCATCTCCTAGATGATGTGCTGCTTGCATTCTACTATGTGTAATACTTGCTTTCTGAAAGGAAGGGACTGGAGTAATAATGGCATCTGTTGAACAAACATGGTTAAGGTTCCCAGCATTACAATGAATTTTATGTTATTTACAGATGTACAGTAATGCCACTTTAATTCACTTCATTATTGACAGTGGATCCCAAGTACAGAGAACTCATGTGTCTTGACGCAGGCCTCAAAGCTAATGAGAAGGATATCGAGCAGTAATAAGATCACAGCTTATTAACTACAGAACTAAGGTCTCCCTTGTTTATTTTTGGTCACTGATCTGTCAGAATGGTAGACATTTTCACATCTATTGCCTGAGTTAGTGTTAAAGGAAAAACCGAGCTGGATAGTGAAGTGCTAAGAACAGATTTTTCTCAGCAAACTACTAAAATGGGGAGCAGGAAATCTTGGTATATAATGGGGCTCTATTCTGAATACAACCTGCAAAACAAAGAGTAGGAACTGATAGCCAAGGAGCTGGGTAGAGGGCTTGGGTAGATGGCAAATTATGAAGAAGGACCATGGGGGTTGGGGGCAATGGGTAGGTTCTGGCTAAGTTGATCTAAAAGGAACTTGCTTAAGGCAAGTCAGGGTGACCAGAAGTCAATGGGGGATTGTAGAGGATGAGGAGGGTGGTCAGATGTCCAGGGTAATTTGATCTCCAATGAGTTCATGAGGTTCTGGATAAACTGATTTACAGAATTCCTGCTAGAGCTGAATTTAAGGTAGGACAGAGAGCCCAAGCCCTGCTCTATTCAAAAGCAGAGCTTAGAGGAACCTGAGGAAAGTTTGGTCAAAAAGAAAATCTTGTCATCAGAAATTCTTCAAGCATCTTCAAAATAACAGATACCATTAAACTGAAGAAATGCCTAGCTGATCATGGTAATCTTGGCTGATTTAAAATTATTTGAAAGTAAAGTATTTTGCATTAACTATATTTAATACTAAAAAGATTTTAACTAACTGGATTTCATGTCACCCCAACGCTTTAGTAAAGATAATAGTAATAACATACATTGATCACTTATTCAGTGACAAAGATCTTAAGGATTTGTATTACAAATGTATTATAGAAAGCATTAGAAAGATTGAACTTTATGCCTAGGGACAAGAACAGAACTTGAAATTGAACACCAGCATGAATTTGGATTCTAAGTATTTTGTAATATATAACATTACCTTGCTCATCAGTTCCCAAAGCATAGACAGAAGGTTAAATAGGCTTCATAAAAATACAGACAAAATATATAAAAGCGTTAGGATTCAAAGTCAGGGGTCCTTACTGTTTATATTAAAGAGCCTTGATTTGGGAGCTGGGACAGAAGAAGTGAGACAATTTTATATCATTCTATTTTTCTACTAGTTATATAAGTACAAACTTCAGCAATTTCTCACCACTGATATTTCTTGCTGTTACTTGCCTTGCAAATATATGGAATTGGCAATTAGCAGTTTACAGTCCTGATGTTTCACTTTCACTGTCATCTGAACGTTTTCTTAGCTTAGTACCATAAAACCCTGCCAGGTCTGTAACAGGCTTAGAGAGAGGCAGCAGAGTACGTGGGCAACAGCTGACGTGATGATGAGATCTGTGCTGTGTGTGTCAGCCCATCTCCAGGGTGCTGCAGAACTTCTCTGGGTCCACGAGTTTAAGTTTGTTTGTGTAACTTGGCGAAGCACCCTGGCCATGATAACACACCAGATTGGCTTCACAAGATGTTGAAGGCTGCATGAGTAATTCAGATTCTGTGTAGTAAACAATTTGGCATTGCTTCCAAAGAAGTGTGGCTTTTGACCTCAGTTCTAGGATGCAGTTTTGTACCCTGTAGGAGTGTTTTGTTTAGGGCAAGGACTTGTACATAAGAACTTAGGATGGGGCCAATCATATTGGGCAATGCAAGGGTAGGGTCTGACCACACCAGAAAAAGCAGCCATGGGACTTAGGGGAAGAGGTTTGGACCACAGCAACTCAATGAACCTCAAGGCTGAGTTTGACCACATGGGCAATTTGTTAGTCCATCAGGCCTAGGTCATGGATCTCCAATGAAAAAACTCGGGCCATGGAAATTCTGTGAGTTTCCCTGGTGGTTGTATTCTCTGTGTGGTGTCACACATCAGTGTGTGTGTGGGGGGATAATGACTCCTTACTTCACAGAGGAGACAATGGAACATTGTCAGTCTGTTCTGTATGTTTCTTCTTTGTCTGATTTTCATCTAAATACTTTCCCTGTAATAAATGGTAAATATGAATTATCATAGCTTTCAGTGAATTCTATGGGTTCTTATAATAAATTATTTAAAGTGAGTTTCATTTTGTTGAGTCCCTGAATTTAAAGTTTATAAGTACACAATTATTTTGCCAAACAGAGTTTAAAAGGAGAGATGAGAGAGAGAGAAAGAGAAAGAGAGAGAGACAGACAGGCAGAGAGAGACAGAGATTGAGAGAGAGCTGACTTTGAAGTTTATTCAGTCCAAATCTTGGATCTTTTCCTAACAATTATGGCACCTTGGACAAATAATTTCAACTCTGATTTTTCATTCAATGGTATGGGAATTGATACCACCTATCTGGAAGGATTATTGTGAAAATCCAAGAGGGACTATTTACAATATGTCTCAGTATGATATGTTACCCTGGTAAGTGCTTCATAAACGTTAATTTGTTGTTCTGAAATTCACAAAGAGCTTGTGGAAGCAATTAAAGGAAAATATTCCTAGATCAGTGTGGTCATCCCAGACACAGACTCTTTTTAAAATTAATTTTATTGGTACACTTTAGATATACATAATGATCTCATTCATCATAGGGAATGTGTACTGGTATGTGATAGATCTTGATTCCCCTTTTTTTCCATTCCCCTCCCCTCTGTTCAATCCTTCTTCCCTTCTTTATTTACAAAGCTTTGTTTCCATTTTCCCTTCTTTTCTTATTTTTTCTCTTTTCCCTTCCTTCCTTTTCCCCTCCCCCCTCCACAAACTCTTAAGAATGGTAAGAGTGTTAGGTGGCATGGAAGATGTTTGAATTGTAAGCAGTGAATAAATCTGAAAGAAGTCCTCACTTCATATACCCCACAGAGAAATAATTCAGGAGAAGATTTACTGAATTGTTTGTATTAAAAAGTGAAGACTGGATGTAATGACTAGAAGGGTTTTGTTTGATAATCATAAGCTGGTGGATACAGGGGGAATTTGAGTTTAATCATTTATTCTTTAGCAAGATTCTTATTAAGAATTTTCCATGATCTAGACATTGTTCTAAAAGCTGAGAAAAAGGCTGTAAGCAGGCAAAATTCCTCTTTCATGGAGGTTGAATTCTTGTGGAAAAAAACAGAAACCAGTTATGTCTATAAAAGAAATGTCAGGCAGCTATAACTGCCATGAATAAAAATAAAATAAAGGGATGAAGTTTGAGAGCATGCTGCTATTTGACAATATGTAGCCAGGAAAGTTCTTTATGAAAAGATGACACTGGATTAGAAACCTGTAGTATCAAAAGGACAAGCTTTGTCCATCCTGGGGAAAGAGAGTCCCAGGAGAAGGAACTGATGTGGAACATTCCCTCGTCCAAGTGGAGCAGCAGATCATCCTGGTGGTAGCATTTAACTTTACAGGTGTTTTTTAGCCAATTTATATTATTTAACTTAACTTCATTCTAATATAAATTTGGAAAAGAATGTCCAATAGACCTCTGAGGGAACACATAATTTAAAAAGATAATACAGTGAGACTTCTTCAATGAGATATTAAGAAACACTATAAAATGACACCAAATAAAGTTTATTGAAGACCTGAGAATTAGCATCCAGATTATTGTACTAAGAGTAGCAGCTTGGAAATATTCCCTGAAATATATTAACTAACATCCTATATGATTATACAACCATGGGAAATCATTAAATTGCATTGGGCAATTTTGCCAATTAGAAAAATATTTAGGGGCTCCCCACATTTCATTCAAGAGAATATTTTTAAGATGGGTTATTTATATTAGAATATAATCCATAAAATAAGAAGAAATTGTGGGTTACTATTTAAACAATCTTGGAATAGAAAGTTGTTTGTAATATCTTTAGCTACAACAGAAATCTTATGAAATATACAGATAAAACTATAATTAAGCCCGCCCCGTCCAATTTCCAGTCATAATTTTTAAAAATCAAATTTAAAATATAGTTGAAGGTGAAAGGTTAATAGATATGTTAGACGCTTTCTGGCATTTCAGCATTTTCCTGTATTTTTCTATCTCATTGCTAAAGCCTAAGGGAGTAGGTGAAATTTGACTTTTCTCAAAATAATGTTAGGTTTTAGTCATCACAATTCTTAAATTTAACATTATATGCAGTCAATTTATGTCTACATATTTTAAAAGTATGCTTCCTCACGTGAAAAATAGAAGAGTTTAGATATTCTTCATAAACTAATCATGTTGTTCAAACACCTGTACAAATTCTTTATGGGCTTCCTATCCACCCTCATATTTCTCAAGACCATAATAGAATACCCTTCCATGGAAGGAGACATTTGAGAAGATTTGGATTTCACTTTGAAAGTAGGATGTTTTATTTTCCCCTCCATTTCACTCACAATCAAAAACATATGGAATGTTTTATTTGCAGGCTACAAAAACAAATCAAACAGGCAATTCTGTGTTGGAAGGAATTTATCCCTCCTGTGGATCAGGAGTCTAGCTCTGCGTCCAAACTTCCAAGCCCATTACTTTCTTTCCCCAATCATCAAGGTTAATAGCTCCTTCTGCACGCCCTGATATTGCTTCCGCTCTGGGTAGTGTTATCAGGGCGGCCTCATTTCCACTCTTGATATTCATTACTCTGTCTTCTTCTATTTCTTGGAAATGTGTTGTTTTACCTGATTATTGCCAGTTGCTATATCAGGATTGCTGCTTCTATGGTTTTTTCTGCTGATCATGTTCCTTGAGTCTCTCGGATCTCTATCTGCAGGCACTCAGTGTTCATAAGCACCACGTCCTCCCAGCATTTTGATTATGAACTGGCAGCCAAATGAGCATGCATCCCTAGTCAAACCCTAGGTGCCTCTCCTTCCTCATATACAATAAGGAGGTCCTGAAAGGATGTGAGCTAGGTTGCTTTTATTGGGATAGAATTTTCTGCAATGGGACAATAGAGTTGAATAAAATGAAAAGACCATGGCTGCCCTTTTGAGTTGGACACACTTTGTTTATGAATTTCTGCTAGTGAATTAGATCTAATTACTGATCTTTGATGTGATTTACACCATGAGACCTCTTTTATAGCTGTGCTTATTAGCTGCCCAACAATATTTAAAGAATCTAAACTAGTTGCTTTGCTAATAACCTTGTCTTTTCCCCTTCTTCCTTGGGACCACTGCTTTTTTGGCTTCTTTTCAACATGAAGAGTGTAAAGGAACTCTGTTCTTTCAACCGCCTTCTCCATTTTAAGGCCATATGATAGCAACCACAACATATGACCTTTGAGGGTGGAAAATGGCAGTAGTGAATCACACAGTGGTGAATAAAGAAAGCATTTGTTAGATATTAAGAATGAAATAATAATGTGAGTCAGGGCCCATATCTTGTTTACTATACTAGAACACTGATATGTGAAACAACAATGAAATGTTTACTGGTTCAATACCTTTGTAGTGGGAAATGTATGTACATGACCAAGTCTCAGCTAAGATCTACAGATTTTTAATAGAATATAGAAACAAAACTGAAGTATTGCTAAATATTAAATTCTAAATATATGATTAAGCATAAGGCTTTCTTTAAAACACTTAAATTTCAGTGCTTTGGAGAAATTCCAGTTTCACAGCCAAGCTCGTCCATGCAAGTATCAGAGTAGAGAAATAGTTGATCAGGGGAAGTTAAAAGTCTGGCTGTTCATATTGACTACACCACTGATTTTTATGCTGCCATATCCTTGCCTTGTATAGTACTTGTGGAGAATGCTGACTGATTTTTTTTTTTCACCAGCACAAAAAGTTTTAATTTTTCCAAATTTTTCAAATGGCAAATGAACAGAAATTCAAAAGTTGCAAATTCGCAGCTGCAGTCTGTGGGGAGAGAAAAACTGCACCCATTAAATCTACAAAATATACCAGCATGTAGAAAAATCAATTGATTGGCAGATGTGGATATTTACATCTCTCCTTAATTGCTTAAAATCAGCAAGTTGGGAGACTTCACTAGACTTGGCTGCAGTTCAAGTTGAGTACAAATGCTCTTTCAGTAGGAAGCTAGAAAGAATGATATGTATATGATACCTTTCAAAAAAGGACAAAGAAACTAGGGGAGAAAATGAGAAAATTACAACCAGAAAAGCTGAAAGTGTTTCAGTGTCTCAGTCTTAGAGAAATTAAGGGATGAGAAAGCCCCCAAAAGTAGAGAGCTGTCATCATCAAATGCAAATTCATTAAGTATTACAGAATAATACTGGTTAGTATATTTGAAAAACAGGTACTTTACAATGTTGAGCAATTATGAAAATAGAATTTTAACAGAGTTAAGTGGTACTACTAGGAACTCACCCAAACCCTATGTATTTGATTTGCTAAAAGTCAAGGAAAAATTGCTTTTAACTTTAAAGAAATGGGATTTCTTGGACCCACAGCAAACTACTTATGTTGATTCTCAGTTATCCATAATACTGAAGGTCATAGTACTTGTCCTAACTGGAAATCAAGGTCAACTTCAATGTGCCCTGACCACAAGTCTACATATTGTTGTGGCTGGTGGGATGGGTTTTTTTTTTTCCTACCTTCAGAATTTCATGGGATGCCTCTTCCTGGTGGCTTTAAATACAGTTCTGCTAATAAGGAAATCTGCTACATGGTTTTGAAGATTTTAGCCCCTATAATTCAGAAACAATGAGCAGAGGTAATACTGATCGTCAACAAAGAATATTTGGCATCAACACCTGTAATAATGAGAACAGCACTTAAATAAGTGGAAGTGTTAGCACTTGGATTAGAAATTGCAAGTCACTAGAGGTAAATTGAAAAAAGCTTGCTGTTTTTTCAGTTTTTAAATGAATGCCATGTTTTATATACTCAAAAGTAGATATAAGTAGCATGATTATATTGTCAAAGAAGTTGGAGATATGAAATGTTAAATTTTCCAATATTACATGTACACCAAGTGTTGTGTTCAAGATTTGATTCCAGGTTTTAGAAATCCCTCAGCACTCATATCATATTTTCCAGGAGAAAACCAGGATACCAAGATTTCCACATTAAAGAATTATGTTCAATATACAGAATAAAACCTATTATTACAAGAATAATTACAATAAGAATTTGTGGAGTTGTTTTCTTTTATTGCTTTAGAATATAGAGATTTCAATTATAAGAAATTGTGTCTATGGAATTCTGAGGTCTATTATAGGAGTGAAAAATAAATCATTTTTAGTTTTTATAATTTTTTCTATCAATTTACGTATTTCTCTTCTTTCACTACTTTTTGTAACATCTAAATCCTGAGTTTAAAATATCCTACTTTTCTTTCTTCTTCTGTATTAAGTCCACACAAGCCTTTGATTACAGTAATTTCATTTTTCTATTGTATTACCAGAATTACCTTGTGTTATTATAGATTTTTGTGATATCTAATACTGTAGGGAACAGGGAAAGGGGATGTTACTAGAACCTCTGCAGTAAGTCCTAGTCTCCTGCGAGCCACGGCAGCACAAGGCGAATTACAGGAAAGGTAGAAAAATGAGACTGAGAAGAAGCTGAGCTTTGGGTCTGATCAGTGCTGCTCTGGGCTGCAAAGATGAAAGCCCCCAGCTTACTGCACCTTTTATTCAGTACTCAGTACATCTGGAGAAACAAATGTAACAAATGATTTGCAGAGAGTTCAGTACATCCTGCATAAATAAGACGTAACCATCCAAAAACAAGGAGCAATTGAGTAGATGTTTGTTCCTCCCGGGATGTTTCTTGTCCTGGAGAATCACATCATCACCAGATCATTGAGGTCTCAGTTGTGAACAGAGGCCAAAATGGAATTAAGTCTCGGAATTCCATAGCGGCTGTAGGCAGGAGAACTAGGCTAACCAAATAATTTTTCCCTAAAATTATGGAGCATTGCTCCCGACATAATACTCTTAAGTTCCTTGAGTCTTGTTTTTCCAAATTGTCTGAAAACTATTCACTTATTTAATTATTCAGGTTACACATAGAAATCATCATATCCTATTCTTTTGACTTCTAAATTAAATTCTCAATTTGAGTCTTTCCTTCAGGATATTGTCAATTTTTTATTTATTTAAATTTTTTATTATATTCCTTAGTTTTCTGGGTAGATTTTCTCAACAGTTTCCTAAATTTTTAATTGAAATTTATTTATAAATATTTCATAATTTAGTTAATTTTGACAAGGGAATTTATTTTACATTAAACTTTTAAAAATATTTCAATTTTATTGAAATAAAATTGAATGGTGGGGGATTTAGCTCAGTGGTTCTACCGCCTGCCTCTCAAGCTCAAGGACCCAAGTTTGATCCCTGGTACCAAAAAAATATTTTTCAATAGTTCACCCAAAATGTTAACTTTTAAAATGTTTATTTGTAACTGCCTATCTACTTAAACATTGCACAAATTGTATTAATTACTTTTTTGGTCTTAGGATACAATTATATAAACTGTAATTAGTTCTAAGTTTTATTTTTTTTTTCTGGTACCAGGGATTGAACTCAGGACCTTGTGCTTGTGAGGCAGTTACAGTGCCACTGAGCTACATCCCCCACCCAGTTCTAGTTTTTTATCTTTTGAACTTTTGTACTTCATTTCTTTCCCTTCTCCTTCCTCCTCTCCTTCCCCTTTGCTTTCTCATTCCTATTCTTTCTCTTATACATCTTGCTTTTTTCTCCTTTCTCTGTCTCCCTTTCCTCCTCCTCTTTCCCCTCATCTTCCTTCCCTTCGTCCTCCTTTTCTTCTTCCTTTTCCACCTCTTCCTCCTTCAATAGCATTAACTAGAATTTCCAGAGCACTGAAGACAGTAGGGAAGGAGAATAGTCTAAGTAATCAAAGCCTGGTTTCTGACTCTATTAGAAATGACCAGCATTTAATTCAGTTATCAATTCTATTTTACTGTCCTCAATCTGTGCCTGGAATATTCTTCCCACAGACAAATACACAACCAGATGTTTTACCTCGTTGGAAGTCTTTATTCAAACTTTACCTTCCATTTGATGTAAACTCCGTGAAAGACAGAAACTGCCCTTGCTGACTTTTCTGTAACATCGAAATTCTGAGTTTAAAATATCTTACTTCCCTTTCTTCAGATTCTAGATGGAGTTCAGTAAATGTCTATGGAATCAATATTATTGTATCATTGAGAATCAGTCTTTGCTGGTAGTTTGACAGTTAGTCTTTATTGTGTTAAGGAAATTCACTGGATTCTTCATTTGCAAAGAGTTTGCTTGGGCCTGGATGTTGAGTTTTATTAAACATCATAGGATCTTTTGAAGTAGCAAAATTAGTTTCATTTTATATTATTAGATTTTTCTAATATTAAACAACTCATGCATTCTTGTAATAAATACTACCTTTGCAATATATTATTTTTAATATTATGTTGAATTTCATTTCTAACATTTTATTTACACTTCACATCTAAACTCAAAAGTGAGAGTTATCTGTAGTTTTATTTTTGTGTCCCTTTTTGTTAGGATATCAGTATCAGGATTTGAGGTTTAGAAATGGAAATGGAGAAGTTTTTGAAGAAGTTTTCCACATTATATATTTTAAAGATTTTATTAAAATTTATAACCACACTTCAGCTAAATTCTATGTTTAACTGTTTACTTACTGCTGGCCATTTTATAACAACACTTTATTGTAGCCAATTCTGATCTCAAGTCCCTGTTCAGGCACCAACTAGCTGACCCACCCTGCCAGCCTTCACTGCTGTCTTGTCTCAGTTCCCTTCTGCCCCAGGTGCCACCCATGGTGAGCCAGCCCACTCCTCTGAGCTCTGCCCAACCAGGTGCCACTTGTGGGGGACCCAGACCCACTACTTTGTTCTTCCCAACCCAGGGGCAAACAAGGATGAATGACAGAGACACAGAGTCAGTTTAACATTTGGGCAGCCTACAGGCTCTTGCCTTTAGTAGGCAGAGGAGCCCCCCAAATCTAGCTTATGTTACCCTTATTCATCAAAAAGCGAGTATAAGAAATCAGTGTAAGACAAGACTCATCTGCTTTCCGATATCTATTAGTACATTCTCAGGTAAGCAACTTAAACTTAGCTGTCTTTTTCTGTAGAACCTGCAATATGCCATCACCCTTGAGTGCAGCCTTTCTTCTTTGTGCTCATAGAAGAGGCCAATTAGGCCTCAATTCTTCTCTGATCTTCCAGGCTGGATAGTTACTCTTTTATTCATCTCTTATTAAGGAAAAGTGACTCAAATCTGATGCAGCCCCTGCCATCATTTGCCAACATGCTGCAGAGTTGGTCTTCTTTCTGAAATATCATACAGTCGCAGTCATATAAAAATAACTACTTCATGGGTTACTTTTTCTCATTAAAATATATTCCATGGCTTTCCATAATTTAGAATTGGAAGGAAGCATGAGGCCAGTCTCTGACTTTGCCTGCATAGAAGTGCCTCTTTTTACCTGGAAGAATTTTGAGTTTTTCTTCTCCTTTTCAGTTTTCAAAAAATTTTCCTGTTAAATTAAAATTTTCTATTTTTCTCCACAAAATCATCATTATTATGGTAGTTGTTATTACTATTTAGTTAAGTTTTCTTCTGTATCTTATAGTTTCCAGTTATACTTTTATGAGATTGCCAATTGGCCAAATCTCTTAAGACTGTTTTCAAGAACATCAGTCTTCTATAGGAGTGGAGGTAGCAAATCTGCACTCCTTATCCCTGTAGAAATATCTCATGTAAATTTCAGAAGAAATATGTCAACATTTATGCTATATGAAGTGTACGGTTCACAGGGTTTAGAATTCTTATATTCCTCTAAATTCTGTATGTTGAAGGAAACCTGAAAAGAATAAGACTTAAAATTTGAGTTAGAATTTTTGTCTTACTTAGAACTATTGCCTGGATCAAGTGTTTCTTTATTTTTTTAATTTTAGTTTATTAGTACATGTGTGTAGTTCATAATGTTTACATTCCTTGTGGGAAAGTTGATACATTTACATAACACATCTTAATTACTTCGTTCATCCCTTTTCCCTTCCCTTCCTCTCCTCTCTACCCACCTCTTGATCCCCCTTTTTTAGTACATGCTTGCAGTACATGTAAATAGTTGGCATATATAATGAGCCTCCAATAATGTCTAGTGAATAAGAACTGTTCAAATTTGGGGAATGTAGAACTGAATAAGAACTGCTCTACGTTTTGGGAATGTAGAAAGACTCAGGAAGGTATATCACTTTTGTTGTGATGACACAGATTTTTTTCAAAGAAAGGGAAGATAGAGACACACTTATGGTTCCCAAATCCACAGAATTCTATCCATAGTCATCCTATTATAACGTAACCTTACTCCATTCAGAAGTCCCACTGGTTTCCTGTTCTATTCAGAGTTAAAGCTAAGGGCTTTGTTGCCCCTCTAAGGAATGGATACCTTGTTTCAACCATATTCTTTTGAATCATTTCCTGTTGATGATTTCACTCATGTGCCCTCTCTTTGTCTTCACTAGTGATTTGTCTTTTTCCTTGCTCCAGTGCCATAGCACTTGCCAGTCCCTCTGATTGAAATGTTCCTCTCACAAACAAATGTAAACTGGATTCCTTATCTCCTTGTGATTCTTGGTTCTAAACTCACTCTTTCAGCAAAGACACCCTACCTAAGCTTTTCTTCTCTCCTTGCTATTTCATAACCTCTCTTCTTGATTTACTTATTTTGTTTGTCATCACATGCAATTCTTTTCATTTCCTTCATGTATCTTATTTATCGTTGGTCTCCATTATTATAAGTGATATAAGGACAGCAGTTTTAGTAGCCTTTGTTCACTGTGGAAACGCTAACTTTAAAACAGGGCTTGTCTCATAATATGGACTTTATAAACATAGTGAGACTTGTTAAGAAAATTGGCAGTTACATAATCGATTACAGAATACAATTTGCAATATCCAGACTAATACTGGAATTCCCATCTAAAGCTCCCAAGGGGTTATGGGTCTTATATTCTGGATGGGGAATTGACAACTTTTAAACTAAGTTCTCTCTTGGTGGCATTTTGTTTTATAGCAATAGATAAAAGAAGTGACAAAGAACATTAAAAACCATGAAGCTCAGGGTACAAGCTCTGATGCTGATAGGAAATACAATGCCATTATTCTTTTGCAGAACAATTTCCAGCCCATGCTGTATTACCTATTGATGTTATGTTTACAGCAATATTCCCAGAGCTGACTTCTAAGTACCATGTCTGCCAGTGCCTGTTTTGTTGGGATGTTAAATATTTTAAATGCCAGGTTGGGGATTTAGCTCAGTGGTTTGGCTGCCTACCTAGCAAGTGCAAGGTCCCAAGTTCGATCCCCGGTACCAAAAAAAAAAAAAAAGTTTTGAATGCCAGCCTACTTGGAGATTAAGAAACACCTTCATTATTGGAATTCTTGCAAGAAAAGTAACTATTGCAGCAAGTCTGAAATGTTCAGCCCCTCATTTCTTTTCTCCCTATTGAGTACTTATTATCTTGATTTGTTTAAAAAAATACTTTCTTAGAAATTCGATAATGTTAGAGTACAATGCACTGTAAACTCTCAAGAGTTACTGGATGATTTTCCTTTTGCTCTTTCCTTTGCCTAAAATGTACATTCCTATATTATGCATTGTAGGTATCTTCTTGATGTTTACATCTAAGACATTACCTTTAGTAAGAGACTATCCTTGTCCATACAATCCATTATGGCTTATATCTAGATGTCTCCCCAAAGCCTCATGTGCTCATAGATTGGTCTTTTGGGAGTGACTGGATCATGAGGGTGTGATACTGGCTCATGGGTGTTTGATGCTGAATTACATCACTGATTGGTTTAGCATAATTCTGAGTTGGATGATGGACTTACTGAAGAGGGAAGACCTACCTGGTTATGGGTAGCACCAACCATTAGGCATGTATCCTAGATGGAATAAAAAGAGAAAGAAAGAAGGAAATAGTACTTCTTCCTCTCTGCCATACAATGGACAGTTTCTCCTCTACCATGCCCCTCTCTCATGCTACTCTGCCTTAGAACCAGCTGCTATTGAATGAAACCTCTAAAAAGTGTGAGTTAAAATAAACCTTTCCTCCTTTAACTTGTGGGTGTTGAGTATTTTGTCCCAGCAACAAGAAAGTAACTAAGACACAATCTACATAGCTCATCGCAATATTCTTCGACATGTATCTTTTTTCCCACCTTCATACATGTCATTACCTGAAATTATTCACTATGCATTTATTTATATGCATATATACTTAGGTGCTTGCCTCTTTATAGAATAGATAATAAATGATGGCAGGATCTTGTCCATTTTTGAAATATTATATTTCTTGTACATAGAATTATGACATTTAATATATTGAATAAATGGTTTGTTAATAAAATGAATTAATGCTGACTGACTATAGTAGCTTGATATTTATGTCACTGAATTTCATATTAGGGCTGAATCATAGGGCAGGTGTTACAGATAATAAAGAGAATATATGAAAAATAACAGCCAAAAATTTAAAAGGTCACTGAGTAGCCTTGTGTGTTTTCATCATATGGCATCTGCAAGCTCTGCTCTTCCTAGTTCTATTTTCAACAAGCCGGTGCTACATCTATTGAGGGTGAAACATTTATAAACCAAAGCAAAAAGTTCATTTTTATTTTTTCTCTCATGGAAAGCACTCAAAATTACAATTCTAAAAGATAAAATGTCTGGAGGAGGATGGATTGGAAATTTATATGATTCAAACCAGAAACTTATATAAGGACATAATATGGCCCTTAACATCAAAGTTGTAGTTCAATTTTGGAAAATTGAAGGGTAATGCTTCGCTGAACTGTAGGTACAATCTCAATGCCATTATGTGATTTGATTTGAATAGAAAAGTCAGCTTAAATTCTATGTACATTAACACTAGTGTAGAATATCACCTGCAGGTTGTATATTTAGAGATATATAAAAAAGTGACTACTTCTCTGATGAAAATGAGCTCTACATCATTCAGTTTTTCAGTAAATGGTTTTCAAGCATAAAATATGTTTGTCAGATTTCATAATAATTGCTGGGGAATCCACATAAATTTCAAATCAATCTCCTCAGGTATTCACCACTCACTAAATAAAAATTGCTCTGCTTTGTGCTTGGGAAGTAGAGAAGTATTATCAAAGACTAGTGTGAAACATTAAATAGTTACAAACTACATGATCAAATATGTGATTGGCACTCAGTAGACACACAAGAAAAGATCATTACAAACTTCCAAATTGGGGATGTGTGTGGTGGATTTGCAGATTATATTAAAATATAGTTGTGGAAAGAAATGATATGCAGACAAATAATCTAAAGATTAGATGTCCAGTGTTATCTGGGGATGTATAAGTGTCCCAGATATTCAAAGGAAGATCAGAAAGTCTGTTCCAATGTATGCAATTTGAAATAGGCTTTCAGAGATTATTAAGAATGAAATAAACAGGAAACAGATGGGAGCTATGTCATTGTAGATGATGATCAAAACTTTGTAGGGACTGGATTAAATAATCTTTAAGGTCTCTTTAGAAGATCCCAAGATGATCAGCTCACTGGAGAAGCTTGCTCTGGCTCTTCCTGGAGCCATCCATTTGTTTTGTGCTTTTCCTCAATGGTATATGCCTCCCACTGTCTGCAGTTCCGGGTCTCCATTTATGACAAATGGACCCATTCTATTAGAACCTCCTTAAAATATTGAAAAGCCACCCCCGCCAGTACCGAGGAGGTCAGCCACTCCCAGCGCACAAGAGGAGGCTTCCAGGCCACTGTACTATGCCTGCCAGCAGAGAGGAGGTGAACCATGTGGGCACCAGCAGTATCTGCCCCCCCACACCGTCGAAATGTGAAGACACTTAAACAAGTCTCAAAACCAGACTTCCAGATCACCTACAGCAACCCCAAAGGGAAATGAGATTGAACACTGATGCACAAACACTTCAATTACCTGAACTGGCAACAGAAGAGGATCAGGAAAAAATGAAATCAGAAATAATTTCTCAGATAACAGCAGAGATCATGCTCATAGTGCAAGACATGATTAATAAATCTAGAGAAGAGCTGAGGAACATGATGGAATCCCAACATAGGAAACAAATGGAATCCATAAAACAGATGCAAACAGATTTCCAGGAGATTAAAAACTCCATTGAAAGTCTATGCAGCAGAATGAACCAATGAGGACAGAATCTCGGATATAGAAGATAAAATTGCAATTAGTGAACAGGAAAAGACAAATTGCTTTAAAATTGTAAGGGACCATGAGTAACCAATTCAGCAGCTGCTAGATGATGCAAAGAAGAATAACATAAGACTGACTGGAGTCAATGAAGAAACAGGAGAGAGTGCAGATGACATAAAAAAACTGTTCACAGAAGTGATGGTAGAAAACTTCCCAAGCAGGGGAAAAGAACTTGACATACAGATAAGTGAGGCATATAGGACTCCAATTAACCTTGATAAAAAAAAATCTACACATAGGCATATAATTGTTAAGATTCCAGAAACCCAACAGAAGAACAAAGTTCTACAAGCAGTTAGAGAAAAGAAATAAATCACATACAAAGGAAAGCCCATCAGAATCACAGCAGACTTCTCAACGCAAACCCTCAAGGCAAGAAGAGCTTGGAGTGATTAGTCCAAGCCCAAAAGGAAAACAGCCTCCAACCCAGATTGATGTACCCTGCAAAATTATCTTTCAAAATTGATGAAGAAATAAGATACTTTCATGACAAAGAGCACCTTAGGAACTTCATGAAAACCAAACCAGCACTCCAAAAAATTTTAGACAATATCCTAGGAAAAGACTTTGAGGACCACAACCCCAGGAAGCCCAGCAGAATGAATCTGTCGGGCATGACAAGAAATTAAAGGCAAAGGGGGAGAATCCAACAAACAGTAAAAGTCATGACAATGATAAGTCAATATGTATCAGTTATAACCATCAATGTTAATGGTCTCAATTCACCAGTCAGAAGAAACAGACCAGCAGAATGGGTCAGGAAGCAAGATCCAACAATATGCTCCATACAAGAAACACATTTAATTCAAAAAGAAACTCATAGTCTGAAAGTTAAAGGGTTGAAAACAATATTCCATGTAAGAGGACCCCCCCCCAAAAAAGCAGGAGTAGCTATCCTCTGCAGATCAAGCGGATTTCAAATGAAAATCTGAAACAGTCTGGTCCCAAGAATTTCAGATAAGAGATACTCAACTTGTATGTACAAATCTATTGTGAACATGTGTTTTCATTCCTCTCAAGTAAAACTTAAGAACAGGACTGTTGGTTCTTAACAGGAATACAAGAAATTTCTATATAGTTTTCCAAAATGGTTTTATCATTTTACATTCACATTAGCAGTATTAGAAAGTTCTAACTAGTTCACACCTAACCTGACATTTGTTCTTTTAAAACTTTTAACTTCATCTCCCTAATGAGTGTATAATTCAATCTTGTTTATTGTACTGATTAGTAGTTTTCTGATTCTAGTGTTGCACACCTTTCCTTGTGCTGTACTGGCTATTTATCATCTTCTTGTGTCTACTTTTTCACTGGGTTGTCTGTTAATGAGTTGTAAGAGTTCTTTATATATTCTGGTCATAGGTTATATGCATTATAAATATGGTGTGTTTAAGGAATACTTTTCATTTTCTTTACGATGTCCTTTAAAGTTCTAAATTTTGATGGCATCTCATTTATCAATTTTTTCTTTTATACATCATGTTTTTTATATCCTAGGAAATTCTTGCCTGCCCTAAATTCATAAACATTTTCCCTTATAATTTCTTCTTAAAGTTTTACAGTTGTAGTCCTTCATATTTAGGTTCATAGATCCTTTCAAGTTATTTTTATGTATGGAAATAAAGAGTTGAGGTTAATTTTTTATATATGGATACCAAGTGTTCTAGTGTCATTTGCTGAAAACATTATCTTTTCCTCTGCTCTTGAATTGAGCTTGTGTTCATAAAATGTTAATGTTAAATAATCTTTCAGAACTCAGTAGACCATATATGTGTGGTTCTATTTCTAGATTCTGTGTTTTATTCCAATGATCTATATGTCTTTCCTTACACCAACACTGCCTTGATTACTGTAGCTTTAGAGGAAGTCTTAAA
>NW_004624734.1:15227873-15256470 GCF_000247695.1 Heterocephalus glaber
ATTTTTGTAATATGCTTTCTATATCCTTTTAAATTCTGTAAAATCTATGGTAATGTCTTCTAGATCTTGATATTGTAATTTTTAAAATGTATAATTAATATTGTGTAATAGGAAGAAAAGGTCTAAAAGAGTAGGGGAAGGGGTAGGGGTAGGGGAAAGAACAGAAGGGAAAAGGAAAAATATGAGAAAAAGAAAAAAAATGGAAATAAAATCTTTGCAAATAGGGAAGGGTGGAGGGGTGAAGGGAGGGCAGGGGAAGGGGAAAAAATAAGAACCAAGATACTCATATAAAGGTACAAGATCCCAATGATGAATGTAACTGTATGTTGTATCTAAAATGTACCAATAGACTTAATGGGAAAAAAAAAATATGGAAAAGCCTCTTTTTTCTTTGAGGACTATTTTGTTTAGTACTAGTAATGTCTGCATAGTTTATTTCAAGTTTTAATTTTATTTATAGTTTAAGCTTACTGAAGAATAGCGTTCACATGAAAAAGCACAAATATCTTACGTGTATAGCATGAATAATTTTCTATAAACCAAGTACAACTATGAAAATAGCACCCATATTAAGAATAAAACATTAGCAGCACCCAAAAACACTCTCATGCTCTGTCACAGTTACTACCTATCCTCAAGTAAATGAAATAACTATCTTTATTTCTATCAGCACATATTCGTTTTGACAGCTCTTACCTATAATTACATGATTTGTTCTCATTTCATCCAATCATATTATTTGGGAACAGAGTCTGTTTTATTGATCCCTTCATTTGGTTGCTGAAATATCATTAATAGCAGCAGTGGTGTTGAAATATCATTAGTAATAACACTGTGACTTGCGAACTTCTGAAAATTGTGTCATTCAAGATTGTAAATTGGAAAAGAAATGCAGTTTTATTACCAACATCCAAACAAGACAACAAAAGAAAAACAAAGGTGCTAGGCAAACTTAGAACCAACAAGGCTTCTAGGTATCTTCCCCTTAAATTCCTTGCTCACTGATATCTATCTTACTCACTAGTCTTCCTGTGAAGCAACTGGCTCAAGAAAATCCTTCATCTTACCACTCCTCTTTTTTATGCTGTGGCCCAGAAAATAATACTCCGCAGTGTGGCTCCTGAAATCCTAAGTACTTTGAACTAAAGTACATTTGAAAGAGCTCAGAAGCAAAGTCCCTTTGTAATCCCTTGTCTTTCTCCTGTCCTCCATTTTTCTCCTAGAAACTTGCATTCCTTATACCAAAGATGGATCATACAGCCAGCAACAAAAACTGGAAATATTACTCCAACCTCTCCCATTCTTTTCGGTGTAGGAGCTTCCAGTATAGAAGTTCTATGACATATCTTGTCTGGCAGCAGATCATAAGATCCTCATTCTAGAAGTCCTGTTCTGTAGCCAGAAGGGACAAAAGTGACACAGAGAGGCCAAGTAGAATCCTGGCAGACAGGCCTTGCTGAGTTTCCCCTCTTACTTTATTAACAATAATTTGACACTTTTTATCCAAACACATTTCTATTGATCACATGTTACATCCAAGGTAAGCATTAAAACAGAGTGTTTTCTCGAGGTCTTTGGAGCTTCATTCCTGAAGGGTCCCATGTCACATGAAACTTTTAATAAAGCTGTTGTGCTTTCTCCCTTATTAACCTGGCCTTGGTTAAGAGTGCTGGTGATGACTCATGAGTAGTGAAGAAAGGTATTGGACTGTCTTGTCCCTATATGTCCTCACTCTCACTCCCAGCATCACCTCCTAGGCATGTTTTACCCTCCTCTTCCACCACACTCACTTTTTTGGGGTGGATTAGGCATCAATTTCTCTCTACCCTAGAGCACTGGCATGTTCATTATGTGACACTCACACATCAGACCTTATAATATAAGCTGCAAAACAGCAGGGATGATTGTCTTGATTGCTATTGTCCATTGCACACCTAAAACAGATCCTGAGACATAGTACATACTCAAAAAATTCTCATTTAAAATAATGAATTTTATATAGGAACAATAAAGTTTGAATTGTATGAATACTTAAAGCAGGAAATTCTTGAGTTCAAAATTTAGTTTGGCTCTGACTGGGGCTAACCGTTTTCTCAGTCAAATCATTAATTGTTCTGTGTTTCAGTGTTCCACATTATAGAATCTATGAAAATTTATTAATTATCAAACTCAAAGATGAGCAGGAGGGAAATATGTGGAATGTGTGGATTATAGCAAATGGGACTTCTGAGGGGAGCTTCCACTTAGCTCCACTCAGCACAAGGAATCTATTATAAAGAAAAAAACACCCAACACTACTTCAGACTGTAGTATTTCTAGAAAGCTAAAGCAGTAGAGGTTTTATTCATTAAAACCCACAAGAAATGTTCACAGTGAATTCAATTAAGAAAGTACAAGTACCATTAGAAATGATATGGGGTTTCATATTTTTTTATTCCTTAGGATGGGTAAATACTAGCAATATTTTACCTGTATTAGTCAACTCTCCCAATACTGAAACACAATACCTGACATCTACAATTTAAAGGAGGAGAGGCTTAATTTGGCTCATGGCTTCAGGGAATTCAGTCAATGGTTGGCTGGCTCCAAGGCACAAATGTTAGGGAGAGAGGAGAGAAAATGATTTGATGGAGCAAAGATTCTTAATTAATGGTGGGCCAAGAAGAAGAATAAGGGAACAGTGACTGAGGAGAAGGGAGTGAGGAACCAAATATACAACCCAAGGACACATCTCCATGACCTACCCTGACACACCAATGAAACAAGTGTTCTTTACTAATCCTTTGGATGGTTCCAAAGCCAATCAAATTGACAATTAACCTTAACTATCACATCTTACCCCTTGTCAACTTGATACCCAAACACATCTCCTTAGGCCATACTTAATCTAAAATGAAAGCTTGAGAAAAATTTGCCCTAACTTGATACAACTATTTCGTGTACAACCAAAAACCAATACTCACTTCCTCAAAGTCTCCACAGTCCCAGCATTGCTAAAAAGTCCAAGTCTAAGTCTCCTCTGAGATTTACAGCAAACTCTTACCTGTGAAGTCTGTAAAAAAAAAAAAATGTTGCCTAATTTCAAGATACAATGGCACAGTATAAGCATAGCCATTTTAAGGTGTAGAAAAGAATAAGTTCAAAGCAAGGCCAAAACCTGAAAGGGCAAGCATTAGGTCCTATGGCTTCTTCGTTTCTGACATCTAAGCACATGGTGGTGGGATATGAACTCCAGAGTGCTGCTGCTTCAAGTTTACCATTAAGGTAAATCATTTCACTCCTGCCGATCATTTTGTCTTTCTTAACCAAAATTGATTTTGAGATTATGATTCATTAAATTTCTCAAGATTTCTTAAACATAAGAAGAAACATTTAATGTGAAACATTTTATTTTTCAAAAAAAGTAGGAATAGTAATTTTTCTTTGAAAAATAATCTCTTTTCATCTGTATATATGTCTGCATATAACTTTTTGATGTCAAAATAACTCTCTATAACTTGATAACAAAATTGTCTCTACTCAAAATTTAATGGCCATTGCATTTCCTAGAATTTCAAATAATATAATTTCTGTTCCACACATGTGTATGTTTATATGAGCTAATATTTCCTATATATTTAAATGTAATTAGTTATCATACATGTTGAAAAAAGCTGTCTAGTAAATACATTGAGAATTTAAATATGGAACAATAACATTAACAGAGTGGTGATTAAGAAAATTTTAACTTACTTCCTTGATGAAATATTGAGGTCCTTAAAAATGATAGTAATTAAAACCCTTACAAAAATATAACATAAAAATATCTGATATTAAACAAAAATCCAAAATGCTAAAAAATTTTTGATGAAGCCAATTATTTTCTTAAAATTACGAAACATACATATACATACATACACACTGAAACGCATGCAAAGTTGCTGAGGTAAAAATACTGGTAGCAGAGCTAGGGTATTGCTCAGTGTTAAAGTGCATGCTTAGCAGGAGAATGGCCCTGGGTTTGATCTTTAGCATTGAAAAAATACACAGGTTAAAAAAAAAATGTTAAGAATGGAATGACTTTCTGGGTTGTAATTCTATCAATTAAAATGTGTTTATATATGTATTGCATCCTTTACCAAATTTATTGCATAATATATAACATATTAATTAACAGAGCAAAATGAGGAGCAACCATATCAACCTGGCTCTTAACTTGAAATATTCATGATTTTATCCTGAGTTTGTTGAGTTTGATTCTCACTGAGTTTTCACTCTGCTCACAGACATGATTTCCCTTCAAATTCAGATGGAGGAAGATTTAAAATGAGACTGACAACAATTTCTTTAGCATCTTCTCTTAGACAAATAGCCAGATGCTCCCTCAGTGGGGAAAACAAGCTGTCGTAGTCATCACAGAGATGTGAAAAACAAAACACCTGCGGGGGCATGTAAGAATTAATCCATTCCTGGACAGAGTTCCTGAGGCAGGACCAAGCCCTTGCAGGACTACCTCAGGTCAGGGCTCCTGTGCAGTGTGGCTTTGACACACTGACAAAACAGAGGTTTAGAAGAAAATGTCAGGGTCAGTCCAGGGAATTCATTGTTGGCACAGCTTTGTTGTACTGCTCCGGGGAGAACAAGATGAAAGTATGTTGCTCAGAAATTCTACTTAGAGTTTAGAGCATATTAAAAACATTAAAATGTCTTGTTTGATCAGTTTTTACACTTTCACTCTCATACAACAATGAAGGAAAAGGCCATCTATTCCTGGAAGACTGCTACTATTTTTTAAATATTTTTTGATCATGAATAAGATAGATTCAGGGAAGGAAGAAGAGATAGATTCATGGATCAGGGGCTATGGTGAATAGGTGTAGGGAGCAGAGAGAGAGAGAAAGAGAAGCAGGGAGACAGAGACAGACAGATATGGAGAACAACAGAGAAGAAAATGCCTTAAAGTTTTAATTGCTAAGAAGGTAATAGAAATAGTAGAGCTGTTATGATACCCTTTCCTCAGTGGGAAAACCATTGGAGAAAACATTCCAGACAGAAGAAATGTAGTGCAAGGTCATACGGCAGGAAGGAGTCTGGCAGTTATTACCCAAAGTCCATGTGGATATGGTAGGTGAACACAGGGCTCTGTGGAAGATAGCTCCATAGAGGCAGACAGGAGCCAAGTCATGTACAGCCTTTTAGTTCAGTTCGAAGGATATTTTCTTTAACACCTAGAAAACCATTGAAGGTCTTTACATTCCCTAACAGAGGTGATAGAGGTGATCTGATTACCATTTTTGAAGATCTCTGTGGCTTACGGTGACATACTTTTCGATATTTTTCCATTTACATTCTTGCCTTTGAACATTCAGGCTGTAATCCAAGCCAGCAGACACAAAATGGTGATATGATTAAGAAAAGGTTCTCTTTATAGTACCCATTCTGGACCGATCTGTAGCTTTTACGTGCACATTATCATTGCCCTGGCACCATAATAGGCCTGAAATTGGAGGCAGGCTTGCACCTGAGTCATCATCCAAACCACTTTATGAAGCCATCTTCTATACAAGTCTCTGGAGGCTCATTCAATTACTCATAGGGCTCAACTTCTCTCAGCTCACTAGGAATATAAACTAATGGGTATGGATATTCATATTAACACCATTTGAGCTCTTCAGTTACACATACAGTCACCAAATAATCCCTCCACACATTAAATGTACCAAATTGAGCAACAATACAAATAGTGCTGTAACTCAGATTGAGGTTTTTTTCCCTTTTTTAAACATAATTGAATCCTAACTCTTCCATATCTTGGCAAAGAGAAAATATCAGTATTTTCCAGACTGGTATTATATTAACCAGAAAAAATGAGCTGTAAATGTACAAGTAAGTCTTAGGAGCATTAAGAAATTTATTTTTAACTAAACCACAATGACATCGAACCTAATTTTGTATAAATAATTTCAGCTCTCCACCTCCAAAGCCCCTACATTGAGAATGTTCTTTCTCCTCAATTTCCCCAGGCATTAAGCATCATCTGATCCTTGCCAGAGTAGTTTCTGGACTTTTATGATGGAGGAATGGAGATGGGCATAAGAAGGAGCAGAGTCACTAGAGGAGCAATTGAAGGGTTTAGCAAGGTGTAGTTTATGTTGGCTTAAGAAGTAGAGAGCTTGAGGAGGGAGGGCAGACATTAAGTTTTCAGCTGAGGCTGTTGGGTGAGTAAACTGTGAAGAATGTGGTAAAGGATGAGTGGTTGGTGAAGAGAAGAGTGAGCTCTGGGGAAGAGAGAAAGAGATTGAAGAGAAATGTGCTGGAAGTGAGGGATTTGATTGGAATTCTTCTCCCCTCCCTTCCTTTCAGCTTTCTTTTGTTAGTGTTTCATTCAAAGATTCAACTGCTTGGGGCAGCGATTCCAAAGTATTTAAGGGCAAGTCATTTTTTTTATTCATTTGGAAAGAAGAAAGGTAAAAGGAAAAAAATGAAGAAAAAAAACCACGTACGTAGAGGAAAAGAGTTTAAAATAAAGCAGGAAAAAATAATCACATGTACAGTTAAGAATTTAATTTCTGATTTTTTCAAATTTTGTTTTGTTCCTTTCCTAAAACCTGGAATGAGTCATTTTCCTTCTTAGTATGTTGGATGTATCTGCTTAGTTTGGAGACAGAGCTGCTCAGGGTCTGGACGGAACTTACTTCTGTAGCTGTTTTACCTCTCAGCACCCATTGCCTTCCCTTTTCATAGATCGATCAAGTAGAATTATTCACTGTTCCTTAACACCCAAGCCCCTTTTCACTTTCTTATTTTCTTAGCCAGAAATGCTTTTCTCTTCCTTGCTCAGTAAAGATTTAAGCAGGAAGTTGTTTCACACATTCAGTGTATAAGTGGTTCCAGATAGGGTAATATTCATGTTCATGGAATTTACCATTTCTCCAAATTGCCTTTTGAAGTGAATGAACATAATTTTAGTTATGCGCTACTTTATCAAGGATATATACGTATTCAATCTTATAGTGATTTCCTTCATCCTCCTGTCTTTCTGTGTCACATAAAATGCACAGATCCAGAAATGGCAAAGATACAATTTCATATCCTTTTTCCTATCCTGCACTTAAATTCAGACAGCAAATTATTGTGGTTAAAAAAATCATTATCTATCACCACACCAAAAAGATCCATCCTAGTCTTGTCCTGCAAAGTGAGCAATGTCACCAGAAAATTCAAAATATTAAGGGTTATCTCATCATTCAAACCAAATTCATTCACTTCTAGTTTTGGAATTCCAGTAAATATACAAGGTATTTATATATTTATATATGTCATTTATGTATGTATGTACACACAGACATATAAAAATATTCTCATATACATCTGCATTTATAAGTAGTTTAAATATTTACAGAATTTAAAGATCGTAATACAGAATTATAAAATTATTAAGAAAGAAGATAGGCTTTTCAGTTGAGTATTTCTGCAGTCATCTACAGAAGTTGTAAATGACTATAAAGCATTGACTAACTTTGGTATAAACACATAGGCAATTCATTCATATGGCAAATCATATTTGTTAACATAAGTTAACAAATCTAACTATGTTGTAGATTGAACTGGATAGAAGCTTGTTCAAGCTCAGGGGAATGATTGCCAAGAGAAGTGACTGTTACTGCTCAGAGAAAGGAAACCCATTCATGTGGCAAATGAAATTCTAAATCATTTCTTCAGTTTGCTGCTTAAATGTAAAGTAGTCAAAACATTAGTTGATTAAGCACTTAATTTTGTGAAGCAGGATTCTTGAAGAAGAGGAACTTAATTATATCAGTATTACAATACTAAATAATGATTTTCACTTATACACTAATAAAAAAAGCAAAAGCTATTCAGAGACTAAGCATGAATAAAATATTTTTATGAATTACGAAAGAATTCCATAAAGTATTGGAAATGTATTCTCAATCACATTTTTGGTCAATGACAATATTTTCATTTATGTCCTTAGTAAAGAACAAGGAAAGAGAGAAACAATAAAAATATCAATAATAGAAATAAATGCAGTGCTTCCTTCCATGGCTCTATTTCCACAAGCACATATGACTAATTATAAAATGTGGATAGGGCCTTCCTATATGTAGATGGGTGACTCCAAAATAATAACTGAGTCCAATGAAACGCATTTTGATAATTATTTTGGTTTCCTAAGTATCAAATGAAATAGATGAATTAAAAATTATAAATAGTTCAGCACTTTGTCCAACATAATGTACTGGAATAATCATTTGAGGGTTAATTCTTAGAAAAAAACCCAGATTTTTAAATTAGATACTTATTTTAAGATGCCATTTTTGCTTCCTAGCAATGTATCAGAGGTAATGATTGAAACTTTTTCTAAAATTTCAGAAATTTTTCTAGACTTTCAATGTTCTCTGTATAATTATATTGATGAATGGATTATTTTGCTATTTTATGTTTTGATTTCAAAAAGAAGCAGGATTCTTCCTATAGCTGCATAAGCCATGAATGTTCAGAAAAAAAATAGTATAGTCTTCATGAGAATAGATGGAAAAAGGAAAAAACTGGTAACAAATACCTTCAATAGGAATAGTAAAATTAATGTTGAGAAACTTAATAGCTTTTGGTTACGTTATAGTTCATGCTTAAATTATATTTAGAAATTCATTACTCAATGTCATCTACTGTGAAGTAAGAATATACAACACAATACAAAGAATGTGAAGACAATGTAACACTCACAAGGTAATAGCAGCGGATACATTTTATTGAGAAAGGACAATGGTTATTATTTTAAGTGTTGTTTAAAAGGTAATTAAAATATGAATTTACTCTAATGAGAGAAAGAGAGAGAGAGAGAGAGAGAGAGAGAGAGAGAGAGAGAGAGAGAAAGTTCCTGAGCAAGAATCTACAAATGAAACAGAAAATGAGTGGTTATGCACCCATTTTTTGGAAAGGTACAAATCATAATTTGAATTGTAAAAATCTGAAATGTAATAAAAAAAAAAAGAAATTCAGTAAAAGCAGGCCTTTCAATAACCACCCTCCTGTTTGCCCAACAAACTAAAAGAAAAGTATGCCCTCTTTCCACAGGTGCTTTTTTTTTACCAGAAGTGGCAATCCATCCAGCAGAGTTAGCAAGGAGTGAAGAGCACATAGTAGGGCTAACTTTTCTCCCTGTGCAGATTGGCAAAGCACTGGCAAAGCACGTCTGGGCCCCCTAATCAAGGCTCAAAACTCTGTTGGTGAAGTGATTCAGATTTGCCACACACACTCTTTAGTTTACATTTTAAAAAATTAAAATATCCATTTTGTTTTTTTTCTTTCCTTCCAGTACTCTCAACCCTGACAAATTTAAAGTTAAAAATCTGCAGTAAATCCCCCGAAAGTGGCAAAATTTGTTTATAAAGTAATAGATCAAGTGCTCCACCTTCCTCTCTCTTTAACATCAGTTTCATGTTTTCACTTTCTTCCCCAGACCTTTCGGCAAAAGTCTGTTAATAATTATGGTTTATACATTGCTATTTCACTTAAAAAAGCATTGCCAGAAAACAGTTGCTAAAAGCACGTTATGGGATTCTTCTGTAGAAATTAAATACATTAAGATAAAAAGACAATAATTAAAGCAAACCATAACATTCATAGACAAATTTTAGATATATACATATGAAATATATATCATTTGTAATCCATAATAAAGTTAATATTGCTTTACAGAATTAATGTTTTCTCAAAAAATTTTATGTAAACTGTTCAGTGTAAACTTCACAAACATTTATAAACATTTTACATAAGCCTTAAGCATTTCTCATATAGAGTATGAAATTAAATTGTTTTGAATATGAAAGTATCTTCTGAATTCAAGACTTTCATTGTTTATGCAGGCATTAAAAACATCATTCATTTAATAATTCAAAATGTAGACATTCAAAATATTTCCAAATAAAGCAACAGGCACCCAAAAAGTCAAAATTAAATGGAAGACTGAATAATTATCTGGTGGATTTATCAATCATAGGTCATTTATGAGATAATAATTCACCTCATTGCCTGAATACTCTGTCCTGGCTTTTTGAAGTGTTGGGTATCAGATGTGGCATTTGAGATCTGCATTTATTTTGGCCACAGATTTGCTGCATTTAGAACAAGCACTCTTTGTTGAAACTGCAGGAGTTCCTATGCCACGATGTGACAGAAGTTTGCATAGCAAAAGGTCAGTATGGAATTATTATCAGTATTGTCACTACTCCAGTTAGCATTTATCCATCTAACCTTTCAATCACTATTCAACCTTCCAAATATATTGGTATATCTGTCTTGTCTCAAAAAAAGATCATTTATTGTTTTGTTTTGTTTTTTGGCTTGTTACTTAGTTTTGCCTCTGCCTATGTTTAATACAAGTCTGTATATTTAACTCTAACTTAAAAGTTTGAAGTACTGAAAGTTTGATGCACCAAAAAAGACTAAAGCACTTTCAATTTTCAGAAATCACTAATCATCCTTCTGAGATATTAAAGACTATTTTAATATAGCATGTATTTATTTAAACTCAGTGCCAAATAGCTCCTCGGCAGTGGTTTCCACTCATAGAGAAAGGTTAAATAGGCCGTAGAGAATATTTCTAAAAATGAGGGAGGTTGTCCTGTGACAAGGTCCTCCAGAAAAGGAAGTGCTAGCAAATATAGCCTTCACCTGTGGGGAGGTATGGGTCCTGTCTTCATTTTCCACCATTTTGCCATTAGGTTTGTCAAATTGTACGACACTGTGAAGTTTCTATAGGAAACCAGACAGTAACATTACATTTCTCCTTGTTGGAATGGAAGAAATATACAACCTCATGTCTAACACTTTAGATAACAGATGACCTGGCCTGTAACAGGACCACAACACTCACATGAAGGCAAGTTTTCTTTTCTTTCATCATACCACATCCTAAAAATTTCATGTTCATTTTTGAAGACTACAGACAGTAACTGCTTAACATTGCAGAAAGAAGTAAAACACAAATGCACACTGTAAAACAATATATTTCAATACACATAACAGAGTTGCTTGAAAAACTATGAAGACAAGAATATATTGCATAAATTGGCAATTGACATGAGTCCTTTATGATTTAAAAATTAAAGGATTGATCCAGGGATTTAGCTCAGTGGCGCTGCGCCTGCCTTGCAAACGCAAGATCCTGAGTTCTATCCTCTGTACAAAAATTTAAAAAATTTGAAGGATTATTCCACAATGAACAAGTAAAATGGAGGAAGACATATATTTTTTCTCTCTCATTTTTCCCCTTCACAAAAATAAAGAATAGCTGGTATGCTTTTATTTAGATGTCTTATCAGAGCTTAGGCCTCCTGACAATCATCTTGGTGAGGCCTCCTGCCTTTGCCAGCAGTGAGTGCTCCTCTCCTCTGTCCCCTGGCTGATTTGCATGCTCTCTCTGGTGTCCCCGCAACAGGTGTCTCATTAGCACCTGAGCAGTGCCAGCTTCCGAGGAAGGCTGTGAACTGATTAAACACATGCTCCATTTTTATCTCCTTATGAGTCATTACTTAAAGGTTTTATCACCAGATTGCCACACTTAATTACGTGGAGCCATAATTAAATACTAACATTCTTAGGACTGCTTTTTAAAATTTTAGTTTCCACACCAGTGACATGTTTTGCTGTTTGCTAAATTAAAGCTATGTTTTAAAAAGCTGTAGGAGGAGCTTTTTGAAGAATGTAGAGTAGTAGATGGTCTTTATGTCTTTATTCTTTCTTATACCAATTTTTTTTCTTTCTCCCTTCAATGTCAAGAAAAGCCTACATTACATTTAAGGTCTTAGAATCAGTAGCCATAGAAGCAATTACATTAGAGTATGCTAAATTTATTTTTATAGGGTGCAAGAAACTATGGTATTGCTGACATTATAAATCATAATTTAAATAGGATGCTAGGAAATGTCACCCAAAATTCCTCTGTGAATTTTCCATTTTGAAGGCATATTAATTGGCTCAGACAATGTAAAACAAAATTATTCATTTTATCGAGATTATAAAAATATTTTATTTTTCTCCTGATATTGTGTTCGACATGTGCATTAGACCCAAATTACATAGTTAGAACAATTTCACATTGTCTTTGCTTGCACTGGCCTTAAAACACTCCTATAGATATAATCCAGGAGCCAGGGTGTGCCCCTCTCCAGATCTGTTATCTCTGAACTTGGGAGAATCAGAAGGTTTGGTTCTGTTGTCCTATTTACCTCTTCTCCAGGACCCTGCTATTCATTCATAAACCATTTGATATTTTCTGAATTCTCGTGAGCTGCCCACCATAAATAATTTTATTCCCTTTTCAATAATATAAGCTCTAGATTCCTTCTTTCTCTGTCTTCTCTTTACCATCATGGGACCATGAGATCAGACAGATAGATGGCCCACCCATTTCTCCCTGTTTTCTAGAAACCAACATGCCAAATTGTGCAAGCTACCAAAGTTGTGCGAATTTCTTAGGAGACATTTAGGGCAACCATAGAAGAGAATTATGAAGAAAAGAGAACGTGACCTTTTTTCTCGAATGTCACATGAGAAGACATCTAAAAATATAAGGGCATGATGAGAGGGGCATTTTGGAAGGCCCTTGACCCTCTAATTACCGCACCCATCTCTTTTAAGCACTCTGTTCTTCAAGGCTCACAGGATAAAACTCAGGTCCCCTCTCTGTAAAATTCTTTCACTTACCTCAGGAATTGTTTTCACTCTGAATTCCTTCAAGATTGGGCTCAGGGGTTGGGGATTTAGCTCAGTGGTTCTGCTGCCTGCCTTGCAAGCACAAGGTCCTGAGTTTGATCCCCAGTACAAAAAAAGAAAAAGATCAGGCTCAAGAAATGTCCTTAGCAACAGTCTGAGTTAACTTTTCTTTTGGCTTGTTCTTATAGTAAACTACAAAGGATTCTTCAGGGTAATGGCGGAGGGCAGGCTGTACATGCATAAACAGGGGACCTCCTATGAGACAGATATCCCGTTTTTCCATTGTTGCCAGAGAGGGACTTGGCTGTTGTACCCCAACCTTCTCTTTGCTCCCCACTTCCCCAGTAGACTGGGATAACTTCTTCAGTGTTCTCCCTAGTTACCTAGGGCCCCCTCTCCTGCCCTCCTCTTCAACATGTGTGCAGTGGACTCATCCAAGTGCCCCTTCCCCACTTCAGGCTCAGCTGCTGCCTCTTTGAAGAAGGGGAGAGGAGACACTCTCTCTTGGCTAATACTAGGGAGGGAGGGATCTGGGCCCATAGTTAACATCCCCTCATAGATAGTTTTCCAGAAGATTCCCTGGTTTTAGCCCTGCCCCTTACTGAATTGTTGCCCTTGAAGCTGAGGCTGTCCTGGAGCCCTGCACCCATTTGAACCAATCACAGGCCCCCATTTCTATAAAAGCAGCACTACCCACATACTTCTCTGGTTAATCTTGGAGGGAGCTAGTGACCAACACCCAACAGAACTGATGTATGGTGTCTGGATGGCAGCAGCTGGTAGCAACAATGATCAGCAGCTGGATGTGTCGACTGATGGCATTCCTCACTATTTGGTGCAATCTGGTAGCATCAGGACTGCTGGCAGTGCTGCACATTGCCAATTCATGATTTCTATCTGCCATAAGTGAAAGAACCCTAGAATGATTGGTGACATGTGGACTCCCCTTGTACACATTTTCATTTTTACTCTTCCTAAAAGTGAGAAGTACAGTTTTCCTTACTTCTTGGCTGACTGCATCAATTTGGATTCATATGTTTCAGATATGAAATAAAAAGCAAAGAGAGATGAAACAACATACAAAACACTTTAACAATAAATGGATTCAACAAAAGACAAAATAGATTGCTTTTCACTTATGAGAAGTCCAAGAGCAGTTCTTGCTCTGACCATGGCTTGATGAAAAGGGGTTCAATACTATGACCAGGACCTGCAGTCTTTAGTGTCACTTCTCAATGCCCTTTAAATTACCTCAACTCAGGCTATGTGAACTGAAAGTACAGACGACTTTTCAAAGCAAAGTGCTGTTCCCTCCAAATAAGACCTAACAAGAGATAAAAAATGCCAGCCCCAATCAGCTCAACCTTGAATTACCTGCCATTACAGAGAAGCTCCTAAACAAGAGGATAGTGAGGTATAATCTTCTGCCATCACCTGAAGTTTATTTTCTCGTTAGGTCTTATTTTCAGAGAAATAGAGTGGCAGCAGACAGAGTTAAGCTGACAAGGAAGACTTCATTCAAGACTATTGTAGTAGAGGGAGACAGAATTCAACTCTTGTGAAATAAAACATGTGTAAGGAGATAAGTGTTGGGGTGAACTAACAGAAAAACCCCAGAGAATGTTAGAGGGGAGGTTAGTCAGTGGGATGAGACCCTCCCTATTGCTAACTGGCACTTGTAGAAGTAGTATCCTAACCTCCTAGGGAGATTGACAGATAGGAGCTCTATCTTTCATAATGATTAAAGTGATTACATTTTTAATGGATGCTTCTTGGCCCTTAAGAAAGACATTCTAAAACCAACAAGAGTTTAAACATTCTAAAACTTCCTTTTGAAGTTTCCTGTTTTTCAAGTTTTACAAAGATACAGAGAAAGAATATCCAGTTGTAGGTTTTCTGAAGTAAACACTCTAAGAAAAGGAAATACAGAGGTTTATAGTCAAGAGGAAATCTACTTAATGTTCAGTGAACCCAAAAGGAATGTTAAGACTAGTTTGGTCATGATGAATCCGCAAAATGGAAGCAGAGAGTTTGGAAGGAATGTACTCAGGATATACTAATAGTTAGCCACTAATCATGCTTTCCACAGTTCAAGCTAGTGAGGAAAGAGTAGTTATCCAAAGAGCAAGGCTCTGTCCACGTCATGGGAAATAATGGCTTCCCAGTTCCATACAGAGTGCATTTGTTCTTTCCTGATTCACTTAGCAGCTGACAGCATCACACTTTGGAGCCAGGTGAGAAGATAGGTATTTGTTCTTTGGTGGATAGATAAAAGAAATATTAGAAAAACAAACAAAACATATCAAGTCATTTCATTGGATACATTTTTAATTTAGCAAGTCAAATATTTTAGAAAAAATATTTGATCTTCTATCCCTTTATTTTCTTTATTGCTTCCAATTCAAAGTCATTACTGTCCATTAAACTAATTTAGCTTGTTTCTGTGCTAACTTTGTATCCAAAAGTTTTAATCAAGACTTCCAATTTGCAGCACTAAAGCTCCAATTTTCTGAGTCTTCTCAGTGTGAACACTGCCTCTACTTCAGGAATCACTTGCTTTAAAGATGTTCCATTTCCTGTCTTTAGAGAGTCATCTTTCTCCATATTGCATTACTTCTCCTTTCTAAACAGAGCAGAAGCCTCACTCATGATCTTAGAAGTATGTTGTGGCCCAATTCCTTAATAAAGATACTGATATAAAGAAACTCAAACTTCAAACACCAGAGTGTGGCTACCCTTCTAGTTAGAGAATAGAGATATTTTTCTACTCATTTCACTCATTTCATCAAAGTTCCCATACAATGAGAAAAGAAAAGAAATTAATTCATCTTTAAATTATCCAGCTACATAATTTTTAATGAATTCTCTCTCCTTTACCCAGGAAATGGTTCTGGCTTCAATTAAATTATTGTGATTTATATTTTCCCTCTGAAGAAGTGGATAGGATAGGATATAGCAGAAAGGCATTTCTCCCATCATTTAGAAGAATATGATCACAAAGTTTATTTTTCAATAAAGTGGACCATTTCTTACTGCTAGACTTACACCATAGAGTCCCTTTTATGAATTTAACTTTTATCTTTCAGATTAAGTGCTTTGGCAAAAGAATAAAGACAGAGGTTAATTTGATGGCATTCTAATATGAATTCTTTCTGGAAATGCTTGTTTTTAAGTTTCAGAGAGAAGTTCAAGGCATCATTTAGAAAAGCAAAATATTCAGAAAGTAGTAAAAATAAAAAGAAGTAGAGGCTAGTTGAAGAGAGAACAGGAAAAACTGTGAAAGGAGATAATAAAAAAGAGTTCAACACCATTTGAGAAACATGCAGAGAAACTGAGAGATAATGATCATATATTAAATGAAAATAATAAATTAGAAAAAGTATACTTTGTGTTTGTTTGGCAAAGGTATTTTATAAGTTTAAGAACTTGATAGGCTAGAATATGTCCATTTCATTTATATTTGTAGCCTGTCAGTTATTCTTGCATTGTAAGTATATAAAAATTTAACAGCCCACCATTTTTCAGAGCCATCACTGAAATCCAATAAATGTTTGTGGAGTATTAGTTTTTCTTTTAAAATTCATCTTGATTTTAATCTGTTAGTAGATTTTTTTAAATACCACCTTTTAAATGTATTACTATGTTTAATTTAAAGCTGAAATAGCAGTTTCAGAAAAATGTACTTTTTATAGCATGTAATTTCTTTATAGAGCATTTATTATTTATTGCATCCTTGGAGACAAATGCTTGGTATATTCAATTGCCTATTGTTGCCTATTAAACAACCCTCCTATTTCTACTCACATCTGGAGGTCTTTTGAAGGAAATTCTTTGAAGAAATAGTATTGGAATTTAAATTCCCACATTTATCCATTAAGAATTGATGTAAAGGCCAGGGATTTAGCTCAGTGGTTTTGCTGCCTGCTGCTCAAGCGCAAGGACCTGAGTTTGATCCCTGGTACCAAAAGAAAAAAAAGAATTGATGTAAAGGGAGGCATTCTGAAGAATTCACATTGCTTGTGCCTACTTCAAATATAGGCAACAGGAAGTCATCAGGAATATTTCAGATCTTATAGAAGCTTTTATTTATAACTTTAAAATGTTAAAGAAGAACATGGTTGGAAAGAGAGTAAATCTTTTTTCAAAAACTATTTTTATCTCTTTTAAATGTTTGAAGTTTGTCAGAAAATAACTATGAAAAGCTATGGGCATAGATATATAGATATTATATTACTTTCTGTTCTTCATTTTTATTTTCTATTTTATTGATTGATGATTGATTGATTGATTTTTGAGACAGGGTCTTGCTATGTAGCTCAGGCTGGCCTAGAACTCATGGCAATCCTCCTGCCTCAGCCCCCACCCAGTGCTGGGATTTCAGGCATTTGCCACCAAGTCTGGCTAGGATGACTTTAAACTCTGAGAAACTTATTGGGAGCACTAAACAATTTTATATGTTAGTTTTATATACTGATAATTACTGTATACAAAATTAAAACTAAGAAATCTTGAAAATGTAATACCTGGACACACATTCTCTTTATTAGCTCTGAGTTTAATAAAGTCATACCATGCCAATAATTTTTAGAAATCTTCATTATGTATATTGAAGGGCATAAAAGGGAAGAGACAAGGTCTCCGCATGATTCCCACCCAAAAGATTTTGATCTTGCAGATCTCTTGAAAGACCTCAAGGTCCCCAGATTTCCATAGATCACAGTTGGTTATACAATGCCCCCCACTGGAAACCCCACAAACCAAAACCCTATACATGTACATCAGGCAGTATGTATAAGGACATCATTAGAACATTATTTAAAATAAAAAGAAAAATTTCAAAATATGTATCAATATGGGAATGGGTTGATAAATTTTGGTGTTTCAATTTGGAATCTTATCTATTTTAACATTTTAACATGAAAATTTAGAAACCATAAAAATACATTAAAGTGAAAAGTAGAAATTAGTGCAGAGGATCTATGTTTTACTCTTTACACAAAAAGTTTAAAAGCAGACCAAATAATACTGCACATAGTACTTGTACATGAGTCATATATATATATATATACGCGCGCACACACACACACACACACACACACTTAGGTTTACTAGTTTGTTTTTATAAGACCAGGAATGTAGAAAAAACTAACCTAAAGTGCTTTCCAAAATATTTAAAAGGAAAGTGCACATTTACTAAACTTGTAAATGCCTCATTTTTCTTTTAAAAAAATCCATGAGTAATTTGTGATGGTTTTTTTTGGAGGGGGGGAGTGAATGCAGTAGATCATATTATCATGTTACAAAGCTGATATAAGAACATTTGTCTTAACTGAAACCTTTGTCTGTTTATCCAGTGAACTGTTAATCTGCGAAAAATCTGATTAGTTCCACCCAGAGTTCAATTCAATTCTAATGGAGACAACCTTGCTTCTAACTGAGTAGGCTGAACTGTACCTCTCTATTTTGCATTTATCTTCCTTCAATCATTCTTTGGAAGTTCAGAGGCCAATGTAACCAATTTAATGCAATTGATCTTAAAATGAATGGCAAGAATGATCAGAATCTCCATTGTAGAGTAGGTCATGTCTCCTTGAATATTTATTTGCTATTTATCTGCTTGGACAGAGATGGATATTAGTATATCTATTGCAATTCTGCCTCACAACATTAGTTACTGGAGAAAAATAATAGGTATAGAATTGGCTAAAAATATAAAAAATTATACTGAAGATAAGTCAAATATATATGAAAGATTCTCTAAAGACTAGTTATTTTTTTCATGGAAACAAACAGCCAAAACTTTGCTATTAGAAAAAGGCAATCTTTTTGTTTGTTGGGAGCACTAAGAGAAGTTGTAAGCATCTTTTAGACATCTATTTTAAAAACTCTGTCTATCCTTGGCAGACTGATTGCTTGTTCACTGACGAGAAATCCCAATGACAGATAATGATCCCCTTTGGTTAAACAATCCTTCTTCTGGTGATCTCATCTATCCTTGTGTTGGAAGGAGTTTCTGAAAAATGCCTTCCACTTAAAAGGCACTTTATTTCTGATGGAAACATCGATTTGTCCCCCAGTCCCTATTGAAAAAATAGTAAAATAAATATACATTAAAAGACCTTAAGGAATGGCTACATTTTTCTGTGTAAGCAGTTAGTTTGAAAACCTGGGTTTCTTTACTTTTATTCCCAATTTTAATTATTCATCCTTAGATAACAGAATACCAGGGGCCCATCAGTGCAATAGGCAGCTCATGTGTTGTGTTCTCTCTATTTAGGGATATTTGCTTTCTAAGGGATTATAAAATGAAGAACAAGTTAGACTGCAAGGCACAGGCATAATGAGTTAAACAATAAAATGATGTGGTTACTGATACTTTCTTGTGTTGAATGTGAAGAAAATCGAGCATTCTCTCACAAGCAGGGTGGCAATGGCTTCAACAATCAGCTGGAGTAAATAAGTATTCAGATCTGAGGGCAGGCCTCACGGAGAGTGTGTGAGGCAGCCATGTTAAGTGTGTAGGGCAGCCATGTTAAGTGTCCCTTCACATTGAATGCAGAAAGAGCAACCATGAATGTGAAGAGTCTGGAATCTACATACTATCTGGATCTCTTGAATAATCTTTTTTTTTTTTGGTACGGGGGATTGAACTCGGGTCTTTGCGCTTGCGCAGCAGGCGGGGAAACCACTGAGCTAAATCCCTGGCCCTCTTGAATAATCTTGACACAGTTACTATAGGGGAAGAGAAAACAACTTACATACTGCATAGGTTTGTTGGCTTCATATAACTTAGAAAGGATCATGTGTAGGACGACTTTCCATCTTTGCAGCCCACAATGAAGCCAGCACTGATAGATGAAGATTAAGAGGAAGTAATTTTTTCATAAACACTCCAGAGAGCTTACTTGCAGCCCGAAGATATAACTGTTGATGAGAATATGAACTTACTGATCCTCATTTTATTTACAAAGTTAGAGAATGGTCTTTCAGAGATTTCTTTGGTACTTTCCAGCATTGGAAAATAGAGCATTTTACTTTCACCTCTGAATCTAGACTCTGATTTTTTCCAATTGTGCTGGAGCCTGAATCAGACATCATGAGGTTCAATATGATCTCAACAACAGTCTCCTTCAAGGAAAGATTTTGAGGAAATTGATGACTCTATGATGATCCACTTGAACATTTAACCCAAGTGTAATACAGCAGCTAGTAACATGAAATATGTAATACAAAGTTATATCAACTTCACTCAATTTCAGGACCTTAATTTCTTTATATACAAACAAGAGTAAAGGTAGGACAAAGAACTCCTTTGAAAAGGATGGCTTATTATGGCCTGGGTAAGGTGGCTTAAGAATAAGATCCCTCATTATGATTTTCTGGTCCTCATTCATAGTACATATTTTTATTTTATATTTCATTTAACAATTATTTGGATGCAAGTGCTAAATGTTATAGGCATAAAAAACAACAGGTTTAAAATATTGGTTTGAGAAAAAAATAGAGGCTGACAAATCCAAAATCTTCAGGGTATGTCAGCAGGCTTGTGACCCAGGGAAGAGTTTATGTTGTAATTCAAGTTCAAAGACCACTAGGCTGATTACCCAAGAAAGATATGATGCTGAGGCTCAATCCTAAGTGCTGACAGGCATGAGACCAGAGACTACCTGATTCAGTCCAATTTAAAGGGCTGTCTAATGCAGAATTTCTTCTGGCTCAGTGAAGTCAGGCTTTGCTCTGCTTAGGCCTTCCAGTGAGTAGATGAGCCCTACTCATTTCATAGAAGGTCCTGTGCTTTACTCCACTGACACCAATTGAAATGTTAATCTCATCTCCAAAAACCCTTATGGAAATATGCAGAAAAACAATATTTGGCCAAATAAATACCTGAGCACTGTAACACAAAAAATTGTCACAAAATTGGCAGGTAAAATGAATTCTCCCAGGAAGTAACACTTAAATGAAAACACTAATGAAAAAAAAAAGAAAGAAAGAAAAGACAAAGAATTTCAGTTAAGTGGAAAGAATATGTTCAGACAAATTGTTCTGTGAGAAACAGAAAGTCAGTGTAAAGGAGTGTTGTGGGTAAGGAAAGTGATGGAGGCAGTGGAGGAAAATTTCACCATGATAAATTATGGCAGATAGTGTTTTTAAACCATGGGTCCCAGAGTTACCAGGGATGCCTTAAAAAAAAAATCTGTTTGATACATGAAAGAAGAGAATCAGTTGGTTCTTGGTGTAATTCAATGTGCTGCCAAGGTTAAGAAGCCCTAATATAAACCATGTGCTAAGATTTTTTTCCAAGTAAAAGAAGATGTTAGCAGTAAGTTTTAAGGAGTGAAGGTGAAAGATGTGTGCCATACTTTGCAAGTCATTATGGAAGAATTCTGGTTCAAGTAATGACAGGGCATTCTCTTTGATGACAGCCATAAATCTAGAGAAGATATTGAAAAACAAATAAAACAAAGGTACAGAAAAGCAAAGCAAAGGAGCCAGAAAATGGAATCTGACTGAGTAAAGGAAAGTGCAGACTTACAGTTTCTCCCTTGAGGGCACTTTTCATGTGTATGGTGCAGCGTGGCTAGAACTCAAGCAGAAAGATGAAGTTTTATTCTTTGGAGGTAAAAGAGAATGGACTTTTGGGCTCCTGGGTGGGCTGGAAATTGGGGTAATCCTGGATAAGAGCTACAGAAAAGGAGCTAATCTACTATTCTTCAGTGGAGTTTGACCGTAGTTCAAGCTGTACATATGTGGGGAGACCCCAGCAAGTGGGCAGAAAGGCTGGAAGAGCTAAGCAGAGATTTCAGCTGCTGCCTACAGCACATAACACAAAGTTTAAAGTTGAGATTCACTCTAAGTGGATGACCTGGGTAAATCTCTGGATTTCCTCTAAAATTCTCTAAGTGTCCCAATTTGAGAGAATAAATGGAGTCTCAAAACTGTGAAGTTTACTTTGTAACTATGGATAAAGCATGAAAAAAATACCAGAAAATTAAATCAATAGCTAGAATAACAACAGATTTACTTTAAAGGTAAATAAAATCAAAAGACCCTATAAACATGTCATTCTTAACGTCCTATACACAATACAAATCACTAGACCAGTAAAGAAACAGACAATATATCCATAATCTTAAAGAAAAAGCAATCAATGGAAATGGAGACCAAGATGACTAGGAATTAGCAGAAGATATTTTTAAAGCAGCTTACGTAAATATGATTAAAACAGAAGAAAAGTGAATCATATGAGTGAATTAATAGAGAATCTCAAGAAAATGAAAACTATAAAAAATAAATGGAAATTCTGGGCTGAAAATTACAGTATCTACATTGAAAATTTCACTTTACAAATTTAGCAGGAAATTATCTTGAAGCCAGGTCAATAAAACATTTCTGATCTAAGATCAGAGAAATTGAGCACAGCTTCAATGACTTTTAGGAAGATGTAAAGCAGACTAAATTATATCAATTTGGAATTCCTAAAACAAAAGAAAAAATGAGATAGAAAAACATTTTATATGATAAAGAACATTAGGCACCAATTTTGGCCAATTTTGATAAAAACTGTCATCCATCAGAAAAAAAGATTAGTACATACAAAAAGCATGATGTTGCCAATGATCAGATATTAAAGCTATAATAAAGAATATTATGAACACATTTATGTGGTATTTTTTCAGGCTTAGATGATATTGAAAAATACTTTTAAAAACCTTAAAATTTTAAAGCAAGATTGTTTCATTGTTGAGTTCTCTCAAGCATTTAAGAATAAAACAATTTCGACGTTACACAAATTCTTTCAGAAAATAAAGGCATTAATATTTCTCAGCAAGTTTTATGAAACCAGCATAAACTAAATTAAAAACACTTAAAAATGTTTTTTAAAAAAGAAATTATATATGAAAATCTTTGAACATACATTAAAATGATCCTTTAAAATTATTAACAAGTAGCATTGAGAAATATTAATGAAAGATATAAGATTATCAAGTGGTTTAATTCAAGATAGTAAGGAATACAGTTAGTTTAACATTTAGTTTACTATAAAACAGATAACACTTTACAATCTGAATTTTTGTATACAGTTGACAAAAATCAATGCATTTTATGGCTTAAAAATATCAAGACAAACAGAACAACAGGGTTCCTTTTTAATTTCTGACAAAGTTTATCATCAAAAGTCAAGGTTAATACCACCTCTAATAGGCTATTTTCTAAGTGGAAATAGTGAAAGCTGAGAATAATGCAAAGAAATTTGCTCTTACCACATAATTCAATACCGTACTTGAGATTCTATATAGGAAAATAGTGTAAGAAAAATAAGTATACACAGATATTGGAAACAAAGTGATAAAATATCTCAGATTAATGAAAATTTACATAGAATATTAAGCATGTGTCAAATATCTGGCAGAATGCAGGGTTTATCAAGGTCACAGTATATAAGATCAATATGAGACAGACAGGAAGTGCTTGTCTTTCTCATTCATCGCTCCCCTTTGCTTCCCTTGTATCCTAATGGAGTCAGACAGTTTGCTTCAGTGTTCTCCCTGGCGATCTAGCCATGTCTTCCCTGGCTATCAAACCACGATTTTCTACTGCAACGTGAATGCAACTAGACAGGCGTTGTGGGGTCCTTTCCCACCTCCAGCCATGTCAGTGGATTAGTGTTGCGTGTTTGAGAGCAGAAAAGGCACCCAAGTGGCTAAGATCAGGGAAGAACAGATCTGGGTCCCTTATTTGCATACCCAGTATTCACAGCAAGCCTGCTGAAAGATTCCCTGGTTTCCTTGTTCTCACTGAAACTGGCCTACAAGCTGCTACATAAGTAGCACTTTCCAGGTATTCCTTGAGTTTAGTCTAGGTGGGCTCTTTCCTGTTTAGTACTCATCCTGTGCTACAGCACAGGTCCTGTTAAAATAAGGACTCACTTTGATGTTTCTGTAAATCTGCTTGTGATTTATTTCTCAGATAGCTTGGGCTCCAAAAGTCCTGTAAGTCTATTCAGGATTTTTATCCTGAGAATTGTGGACAGAGTGGATAAACAGAGCTGTTAACACTAAAGAGCTCTAGAGACCAGCAGCCAACAAAGACTAGCAACTAGTAAAGCCCAAATGGCAGTGATCTAGCACCTGGCAGAGTCGACCTACGGTGTCCAGCACAACCTGACATCAGATCATCAGACAGTGACGGCTGGCAGCAGCAGTGACCAACACCTGGCTGTGTCAGTTGTTAGCATCCAACATTACCTGGTATCATCTGGTGGCATCAGGACTGCCAGCAGAGCTGCACTTGAACAATTCATGACTTCATCTAAATCGAGCAAAAGAACCTGAAGCTGATTGACAACAGATATACAAAAATTATATCATTATATAATAGTAGAAAATAAAATCTAAAAAAACTTTCTCAATCACATCATAAAATCCATAAGAATAAATTTAACAAAAATATCCACAATTGCTGCAAAGAAAATAATGAAACTCACTGAAAAAAATAAAAAAAGAAGAAATGAGACATAAAAAACCTTCCTGAATTAGAGGATGCCAGTTCTCAACAAAATCAATGTGTGGATTCACAAAATCTGAACCGACATTGAAATGCCTTTTTTTAGTAGATGTTGAAAAGCTAATTTTCAATTTTATATGAAAATGCAAAAATAGTAAAATAGGCAAAGCAACCCTAAAGAACAATGTCAGTTGGCACACAGTGGATTTCAAGGCCAATCATAAGGCTACTGCTGTCAAGACAGTGTTGTCGTGTAAATAAACAAAATTGACAAAGCAGGAATAGTCTTTTTTAATTTTGGTCAATTGATTTTCAAGTCAATTTAATGGTGAATGAAAACTTTTTTCCAAAACTGGATATATGTGTAGGGGGTGGGGGTGTAAGAAAACCAAGTATCTGGGTGGGGAAAATGGTCTTCAACTTTTGTCTCACTTCATACATATAAAAATAATACAATCCAGATTGTAGACTGAAACCTAAAAATTGGTACTATAAACTTGTAGAAAGAAACATATAGATGATTTTCATAGACTTGAGTTAGACAATGACTTTTTGAACATTGCATAAGAAAGTGCTAACAGCAAAAAAATAAAGAAGATAATTGGACTTCATCTAAATTAAAAGACATTTTTCATCAAAAGACATTAAGAAAATGAAAAGTACATAATGAGAGAAGGGATGTGCAATAAATATATCTGAAGGACTTGAAAACAGAATGTTTAAAAACCTCTCATAGATTAATAATGAAAAGGTAAGTAATTAAATGAAAAGATGCAAAGAATTCAAATGGACAGTTCCATAAACAATACATACAAATGGCCAATAAGCCCCTGAAAGATGTCCCACATAGTTTCTTCATCAGAGAACTGCAAATTAAAACTACAAAGAGCTACCACTCTTTTTAGCCATTTCTTCAAACATTAGAGTGGGTGAAATTAAAGACTAACAGCACAAATGTTGGAGAAAATTTATAAAAAAGAAACATAAGATATTATTGGTGATGTATAACCATTTTAGAAAATATTGGCCAATTTCTAATAGTGTTCAATATAAATTTACCATATGACCAAACATTTCCAATCTTAGATATTTTCTCAAGAGAAATAAAAACATGCCTACACTTAGATTTGCACTCATATTTTCACTCAAAATAGCACAAAATTGGAAAAACCTAATGGTTATGAGAACATGAATGTAAAATTTGTTGTTTATTTACACAGTGGAATTCTACTCCACAGTAAAAACAGAATCAATTACCAATATCTGTACAAACATGGATGAATTTTGCAGTTTATATGGAGCAGAAGTACATGTATATCTTTCTCTTTTTTTTCTCCCTTCCTTCCTTCCTTCCTTCATTCCCTCCTTCCTCCTTCCTTCCTTCCTTTCTTCTTTGCTTCCTCCCTCCCCCTCTCTCTTCCTTCTTTCCTTTATTCCATCCTTTTTTCCTTTGGCTTTCTTGTGATCAAGAATTACCAAAAGAATCATAGTGAGAGCAATTGGAAATACTTAAAATAACTCCTCCTTGCTTGCTTTAGATTGGCAATTGACTAGAAAGGGTTATAAAAGATATAGTGAAATACTTCTTGTCTTGATTATGATGAGTGAATACATTTATTGGTCATCCTCAAAGTGTACCCTTGAAATTAGTGCATTCTCCTAAATGCTGCCCATGCATGGACTGAAACCTCAGAAAATGTGAGAAAATAAACATGTCCTCTTTTAAGTGTGACAACGAGAGTCAGGTATTGAGTCCCAGTGATGAGAAAGTGACTGACACACTCTTTCTAGAATAAAACACCTTGCACTTTGAATGTAAAGGAGGAGAAGTTTATTGGGGTCACACTTTCCAGTGGGTTCAAAGTAGCTGTCTCCAAGGCAGAAAGGGCACCGTCAAAGGGCCTGGTGGAGAACAGCTTCTTATCCCATGGCAGGCACCAAGAGTCACCTAGGCCAAGAGTTAAAAGGCTGCCAGCGAAACAGTGAAATGTGCTGAATGTGGCTTCAGAGAGAGAAAGAGGGGTGCAAGAGAGAAACACCTGTTACAGGCCCCCTCTGTATCTGCTATGCCAGAACCTTGTCTCCACACCATACACCAGCACCCTCTCGGCCATCCTCTGTTGTGCTCTCACAGTCACGTGAATCGAAAAGAAAGACAACACTATCACTTTTCTTCTTGCTTGTTTACAAATAGTTTTGGTGAACGGGTTCTCCCATTTGACTTATTTATCCACTAAAGTTACACTGACTCAGCTATTTCTTCCTGTGCGCTTCGAATTGGAGGCACAGGAAGAGCAAGGTCTTTATTTTGTCTAAAACTCTTCCTTTCTGATTTTCTTTATATAAGGCTGTCCCCAAGGGAAAACTGCCCATTGGTACCAACTGAAATCCAGTGTTTGTAAAGGGGTGCCTTCACTTTCTGTATCTCAAGAGAGATTCTTTTCCTATTTAGGAATTTGCCTGCAAGATTAGAGATATTTCTTGCTTCTCTAAGTCTGGGAACTCTGAGCTTTATCATATCTGGTGGAGCAGTCAAGGGACAGCTGGATTCCCAGGAGATACTGGGTCTCAATCTGAGACCCTTAACTGTTAACTAAAGTAGTGTTTTCTAAGGGATAATTGGGATGATTTTATGTAGTAGTCTACTATTTTTGTCTCTGATATCATTTATTTTCATAATTGATATCTATGTTAATTTGTATTGGCTTTTAAATTATCGATATTTCTTATATTTCTTAAAGTAAATACATTTTAAGTCAAAACAAATTGAAATTTAAAAATCAAGTAATCATTCCAGCACTTTAGGATTATGGCATAATCCTAATGTCTAAAGATTAAAGAGCCCTCAATCATGGATTAAAAAGAAGAATATGCCTCCTCAGTATCAATTAGGTTATATGGCATAGACACTAACTTCTTCAGAAAGACAGAGGGTACACAAAGTAACTGTAGTCATATTCTTTTACAGTCTGAAAGAGCATCATTAATTCCAAGAATTGAGAATTGTAGAAGATTTTCACCCCACTTTCCAATGAACAATTTAGCCTCTAGTTGCATGGCTCTGTAGAAGACAGTTTATTACCCAACAACAATAATAGTAGTAATGTATTTTGTGTTGTTTCTCCAGACCTCAGTTTCCACTGTTTGGTGTGAAGTGGATGATATACCACCTCTGCATGCAGTGAGTTGCATTTCAGGAAAGAAATCTTGAGCTTCATAATAAGTGAAAAGCATGCTTTTTGTTTTGGAGTGAGACAGACACACTTGTCTCATCATTTTTGGCAATGTGTCATTTACTGCAATACTTTTTAAACCTACTCAACTTTACAACCTAATGGATATCTAAGTAAAACACTTGCTATCTGAGTGTGTGGAGTGTGGGATTTTAGGGTTCTGTCATAAGCTATAATAACAGCTACTCTATCCCGGCAAAGGTGGATATTTTTCTGTTATGTAAAAATATAATATAAAGGAACTTTGAACCAAGTACATCTCAAAGGATGCTACTTAATATTCCTGGTGTATATTTTTTGCCTTTAAATGCATATTGGATCTTCCATGTGTGCCTGAAAAAGTACAATTTCCCTTTGGTTAGAAACAAAACTTCACACAAAATCATAGCAAGTATGAAATCCAGTTTCATAATGTACACACTATATTACTCTGAATCTGGATTTTCAAATGAGTTGAATCTATTTTTGAAAACAAAAATCATTGGGTAGACAAAATATTGAGGAGTTAATTTGTGAAAAATACAATTTTTGGGTGAGTTTACTTTCTCCAATATTTCAATAAAGCCTTGGAGAGTATTCTTCGGGAAAATTATCTATTGTCAAAACGATGTAAGAGTGATTTACTCAACCAAGATGGTGTCTGACTAAGCATGGATATAAATTACTTTTCCAGATTGTTTTCTCCTGATGGCCCTTTGAAAGGAAAATAATTCAACTTTAGGGAAATGGAATTAGGTATGGAACTCAGCTTAATTCAGTTCACCAGAGATTAAGCATAGCTTTATTAAATATTGATCATCAATAAAGCCAACATAATTGCCCCCATGAACTTGAAGGTGCTTGGGGAAGCCTAGACAATTAAACTAATTAGAAAATGAATTTGAAAGACAGAAGTCAAATGGAAAAATTGTTCCATAGTTGTTGAAGATTGATTTCAATGAATATTTAAAGAGTGGGACAATTGGTGTCTAGACGTTTTTGGATTATGTTCTGAAAACCTAAGAAATTATTTAATGTTATTTGTGGATATTATTAAACTTTAACTCCTAGAGGTAGTAAGATCACAGAAAAGCAGTTGCAACATATTATTGAATGAATATGTGAATCAGTGAATCAGAAATACATTAAAATTTAAA
>NW_004624734.1:15257541-15307114 GCF_000247695.1 Heterocephalus glaber
TGCTGAAAATGTTTTTCCCACATTGTAGATTGTCTCTTAGTTCTCTTGGTGGTTTCTCTTGCAGTGCAGAAGCTTTTTAATAAGATGAGATCCCAGTTGTTGATTCTTTGTGCTAGTTCCCATGCCACTGAAATTTTGTTCATAAAATCTTTTCCTATACCAATGTGGATATTGTGATATTTGTGGATATTTGTGGATATTATTAAACTTTAACTACTAGAGGTAATAGGATCAGAGAAAAGCACTTGTAACATATTATTGAATAAATATGTGAATCACTGAATCAGAAATACATTAAAATTTTTTAAATATATATTTTTTAATTCAAAAATATTTTTATGGTAAAAGACATGTTGTTATAACCCTCCCCAAAATACCCTCCCTCAATTTGAACACACATACTTCATTGCTCTTGACACTTTTTGAAGCAGTTCTGGAAGTCCTCTTTTAGGAGTGTCTTTAGTTGAACTGTCCTGGTTTCTTGGATGTCCTGAATCAATTAAAAATACTTACTTCTCATGGTTATTTTGAATTTTGGAAAGAGCGCTAAGTCTCCAGTGTCAGATCCAGTGAATAAGATGGATGAGGACATTTTAGTGTTTTTATTTTACAGAAATTACCATAAATGATTGATAAGGGAGGAGTGATCACAAACACAGTGAATATTTAAATTCAAATTTTATTAAAATAAAAGATACATAGCCACTAATGCCCCTCCAAAACTCAAAATGTTGCAATTTGCTTCAAACATACATAACCCATCGTTCTTGGCAATGTGTTTTTTACTGTAATATTCTTTTTAAATTTTTTATTAATACATGTTTGCAGTACATAATGATCACATGTATCATGTGCACATAACACATCTGAATTTTTTTTACATCTTATTCCCCACCTTCCTTTCTTCCCTTCATTTCTTTTTTTCTTTTATTTTGGTACCAGGGATCGAACTCAGGTCCTTGCGCTTGCACAGCAGGCTGTGAAACCACTGAGCTAAATCCCCAGCCCTCCCCTTCATTTCTTGCTCTCCTTCCCATTTGCAGAAGAAAATTTATTCTTTTAAAATAAAATGTTTCTACATAAATTTTTACCTAAATATTTATTTGGGGTGATAATATACATTGTATTAATTTTTTATTCAGTATCCTGAAATTCTTGATTTCTTTGTTTTCCTTTTTATTCTGCTTTTTCTGAAATCACATTACTCTCACCCGACAAACTTTGCTGACTGTTTCCTTGTGTAATTTTCTCTATTTTCTGTTAATATCACTAAGCTGACATATAAAGGGGTGTTAACATTATTTTATAAAAATGTCATTATACCATAAATTCACTTTCATAATTTATATTTTTTACTTGACAATACTTTAGAATTATGTCCAACTCAACTTACATATTTCTAATGCTTTTACTTTGGTATATCATAAAATGTACATTGATATACCATAATTTATTTGTGCATTCCCCCAATAATGGCTTGTATTTTTTTTCCAGGTCTTTTGGGCACTATCAACAATGCTATGATAAACGTCATTGTGCATACACACTTATATACTAATTCTTTTATTTTTATTAATAGATTTCCTAATGTTGAATTTTTTAGGAAAGAAGTTATGTATCTTACAATTTAAAATAAATTTTGCTAATCTACTTTTCAAAAGAGGTGGTGTATAGTCACATTTCATCCAGCAATGAACTTGAGAAACATTTTCACTTTTTCTCTCTCAACTATAGGTATTTTGATTCTTTGTAAGGCTGAATAGTATAGCAATGGAAACCTAATATCTAAAAAAGAACTCCTTTCTTTCATTACAAGGACAAGTTCTTTCTCTTCATGATCATTTCCATTAGCCCAAATAGCAGTGGCTATGTTAATAAACTACACGTTAATTATAACAAATACTAACAAGTTGAACCACAAGGAATAGACTATATTCAATAATTTTTCAACTAAAATATGACAATTTTGAGTCATTCAACCTAAAATTTCTATGGTATTTTCTAGATTTACACTGTCACCACAGAATTTCAATAGTGATAATAGATTGGTTAGGCATGTTCTTAGGAAAGGCACACTGCTTAATAAATTTTCTCATGTGTTCTTTGCAATTATTTATGAAACCTACAAAGGGGAAGAACCCAGTGTCCTCTTCAGTCTTGTACCAGGTTCTATCCTGGTTTCCATCCAAGGTCCATGCTTAGTATCCTTTCAGCTCTCTGTCATTCATTTTCGGGCTCAGTCTGCTGTAACTTTTCTCTCCCTTTTACTTCCCTCAATCTATTATCCCTTTCATTAATGATCATCTTACATGTATGTATTTTTTTGTTGTTGAAAGTCAATCCAAAATTATATTGTGTTGTGATTCTCCAGAGAAACAAAACAATACAATATATGTTATGCATTACTCAGTAAATAAGCAGATTTACTGGATGGTACTGGAGAAATCTCATGATCTTCCATCTGGAAACTGGAGAGCCAGGAAACCAGTAATGTAGCTTACAGGCCTGAGAGCCAAGGGACCATTGGCATAGACTCCTGAGAACAAGAAAGGCAGAGGGTGTCTCAGTTCAACAGTCAGGCAGAAGGAATATGACCTTGCTCCACCTCTGCTGCTCAAGCACTCAGTGGGTTAGATGATGCCCACCCACACTAGGGAAGACTATCTGCTTTACACAACCTACTGATTCAAGCACTAATCCCATTCAGAAACACTGCCACAGACATGTCCGGAAATAACACTTAACTGATATCCGGTACCCTGTAGCCATCAAGCTACATATACAATTCACCATCACATACACAGGCACAAAATACTTTTGTCAAAAGGTAATCCAAACATTTCATTTCTCCTCCATGTCAGAATTTCTAAAGTCACAACATGATGACAATCCACTTACATGAACTGGGAACATGGTGTTACCCACTGACTCTGCGATCATCAAACTTGAAAACCCTGTCTAAGGCAGTACCTTTTGTTGAAACATCCTTAAACCTACTTACAGGGTGAATGACTATCATCAGCTACTTTGCATTGAAAATAATCACAGAAGTAATGAGTGATATCAGCTAACTGCAACATATAATCAAAACAGATCTGAGGAATTCATATTTAAACACAAATTAAAGAAAGCAAATAAATGCCAAATGAATGGCATGTGAATAAAGCACCCTGTCATAGGTTAGTAGACATAACTGAAAAGCAGTGATAACAGTATAATCAGGATGTCAACAGAGATAAATGCCATTATACAGGTGAGAAGAAGCAAGATGACAGGTAGCAAAAATATGCAAGTGCCTAAATGTCATTTGGTAATGAACCTTTTTGAAATCTTTACCAGGATCACAGATAAAATACTGTTCACTGCATTTCATTAAATTTTAAAATAACTGGGTATACTTTCCCTTGTGCTCCAACTTTTCCTGTGTATTTATTTTTCTCAATTTGTTTGTACTTCCTAATAGACTAGGAAATTTGTGTAGCCTGCTATGTATATGTGACTCATAGTAAAAGATACTCGAGACAGGGACACTGTGGATTGGAAGCAATGTGGGGATTACAGTAAGAATGTTCCTACTGAGCACCCGCCACTACTATGGATTATTGCTGTGCTATGAGCAGGATGTGGTAGTCACTGGAAATTCATTCCTTTGCCCCAGGCTTCCTTAGTTCATATTTCCTTCACTAGTTCTACGATAAGTGATACCTCAATGAGATCCAGTCTCATCTTTCATCTGGAAATAAGAGTCCATAATACTATCTACTTCATAGACTTATGATGAGACTTAAAGAGTTAATGTTTACAAAAAAGTAAACAATGTTTGGCATATAATAAGCAAAACCTATTGCTAGTAGCTATATTTCTTTTGGGATGTGGATGGTATCATTGCTCATATAAGAAATAGAGACTCAAATTTACTAATATACCAATGCCTTCAGCTTGGATAAAATTTAGAGTGGCAATAAAGATAGCAGATCTTGGAAGAGACAGACCTGGGCTCAGAATCTGGTTCCTTTCCTCTATAATCATGAAATTTTATGCAAGTTATTTGTTTCAGTCATGATTCCAAAAGGAAAGAGTCCACACACTCTTAGGATTGGGGAGGGCTGGATAAAGAGATTTTTTCCAAAAGTACAGCCAAAGTTCAATTAGAACAAGCCAAGTAGAGATGATGAAACATCAGGATTAGAAAATTTGGGATTATTTCAGGTATTAGGTGAGGGCCAAAGAAAGAAATGGTCATTGGATCAGTGGATATGGAAGATGGGGAGAGAGGAGAGAAGATAGAGGAGAGAGGAGGAGAGAAGATGAGAGAGAGAGAGAGAGAGAGAGAGAGAGAGAGAGAGAGACCGAGTCTGTCTGGAAAGCATTGCCCAGTTTCTACTAGTTCTTCACTCTGATGCATCAAATCCTTGTGTCCTGTCCTGTCCATGTCACCCACTTGGGACCACAGGCAGAATCCAGAAGACAGGGAGGTTTTGTGATGAAATACATCCTGATCTTCCTCCCAAAACAGAGGACCAGGTAGAGGAAGGTAGAGCTGACCTATGAGAACAGAGAGAGTATCCAGCACAATCATGTCTCTGACTCTCACTTTTACTCAATATTTGCCTGCCATCATCTACATCAACGTTGAATATTTTCTCTAAGAGTGACTCCAAGGCGGACTCTTGTACTAAACCTGAGGGATTTATGGTCTCCACTTCAGTGACTAATATTCTGAGCCTCCTAAAGAGGAGTGCAGAATGAAGGCTTGAACTCTTTTTAGAAAATCATTCTTATTTAAAGAGGGCATTAGAGTTGTAAGCAAGCAATTGGCTTATGGTATTAGAAAAATCTATCCTAAAATAGATTTCACTGAATATGTAAATTACCATGTAAATGCAAACAAGTGAGAAAGCAACTAATAAGAAAACAAGCAAATGAATCACTCTAAAGTTGTGTGGTCAAATTAGTTTGGAAACTTCTGACTTCAGGAAAGTGTTTCCTATGCTGAGGCATCTCTCAGAACATTTTTAGGTATACAACACATTTACATTTTTCATTGGGAACTTGAACCTTTACATGATGCATCTTGGTTCTTATTTTTTCCCCATTCCTAGCCCTCCCTTCACCCCCTCCACCCTTCCCTATTTACAAAGACTTTATTTCCATTTTTTCCATTTTTCATCATTTTTCCTTTCCCTTCTTTCTTTTCACCTGCCCCTCCCACTACCCCTACCCCTTTGGACCTTTTCTTCCTATTTTGCATTATTGATTATTCATTCTAATCATTGGTACATTTTAGGTATACAATATAATGACATTCATCATTGGAAATTTGCAACTTTACATAATCTCTCTTGCTTCTTATTTTTGACCCTTGCCCAGCCCTCCCTTCAAACCCACCAATCCTATTAACAAAGATTTTGTTCCTATTTTTTCCATTTTCTCATATTAATTCCATTCCCTTCTTTCCTTTCCCCTACCCCTCCCACTTCCTTCCCCTTTGCCCCTTTTCTTCCTATTTCACATGACCTATTATATGTTTTAATTAATTAATTTCAATTAATTAATATTCACCCACTCAGTGAGTCCATCAGTTTGCCTAAAAAATCAGGTTTGAGATATACATTTCCAGATTGTTGTAAATATTAACAGACAGCGATACTCCTGTTGTTCAATGGCTCCAAGCTTGGACTTCTCACTACTTGAACAGCAAATTTCAAAAAAACATCTGGTCGGGTGTTCATAACTGCTGGATAGGCGCATCAAAAACTCAACTTGAAAAAGGCTGTATAAGCCGAGAGGGAGTCATGCTTTGCATCTCGCTGTGAAGACAAAGGGGCACCACTCAGTCTAAGTGCTCCTCTCGCCCGACAACATACAGTGCTGCATTAGTGCCTTAAAACATTAGTCGTGCATTTTTTGGATGTGGGCTTTATTTGCACAGAATATCGTAACCATGGCTCCACAGAAAAGTAGTGATACCATCAATAAAGCTAAGAAGAAAACTGTGAGAACCACGATAGAGTTAAAGGAAGAAATCATTGTGAAGTTTGCTAAAGTCCTAGAAAAATGAATTTGTAAGTTGTAATGACTGGGCCTCAGAAACAATTATTTGGTTTTTCATTATTTCTTATGGGAAAAATATGTTTTGTTCAGTTCCCACACCTTTTCTTTGTTCGAACACAAATTTGGAACAAATTGAATTGGACAACTGAGATACCTCTGTATAGTTAGGACTGATTGGCCATTGTCTGATTCAGTGACCTACATAACTTTAGATGAAGTGGGACGAGAAGACCATGCGCGTGATAAAAACACTCCTAAGCAGGGGGAGTGCTGAGGAAAGCTGATTTTACGTGAGTCATCCCTGCAGGATGCGGAAGTGCTGCTTTAAGGAGGATCCTCAGAAAAGACTTCCTGAAGGAATTTTTTAAACGGAGGCTTTCTGTAAAATAAAGAAAATGTGGACCCAGGTGTGGCTGTGTAGTCCCAGGACTCTGAGGGGCTGCGGCTGAGACATGTTGGAGCTCAGCCTGGGAAACTTAGCCACACCCTGTCTCAAAATGAAATGAATGCAAAGTACTGAGAATGTAGCTCAATATGAATCTCCTGGGTTCAGTTCCCACTAGCACAAAACAAACAAAGAAACAAAAGAATGGGAATGTGTGAAAGTGAGAAGGTGAGGTTTATGGAAAGCTGATGAGGCCACAAGTCCAGTACTTGAGAACTGGCAAGAAGGCCAGAAAACATTTTGTACTTTGTTTTCAATCAAATTCTGTTAGCATTAAATCAGATTAAATGAGAAGATTTTTGACAGAACTGAGTTTCAGTACTTTTCCTGTTCATGGATACTGCTCTTTTTTTACCTTATGTACTCTGCTTATTTCACTGCAAACATCTCCCATATGCTGTCCTAATGTTTAGATAGGATTCAGACCACAAATGAATACTGGTATCTGCATCAGACTGACATTTACTACTCTAGCTTTTTAGTCTAATACTTAAAGATACTATTTGACCCTTTCCAAGCATTAGTGACTAGAATTCGAATCTCACTTCTTTTCTCTCTGAATGCTAATAAGTGGTAGATTCTAGAGACATACTCAATTTTCCTCCCTACTTGGCTCAATTCTTGGGCAGGCTTAGTCACTTTTGCCTTGAGCATGAGCATGTGACTCAGCTATCCTGAGGATGAGCAATTTGGGGCATGGATAGAGCAACCTAAGCCATCCCAAACAAAGCCAACCTTGTTCAGCCAGCAGCCAGCAGCTGTCCTTCCTTTAAATGATCCATCAGAATCAGCAGAGGTGCCCATATTACAATTCAACACATAGGACATCAGGAATATTGTCCCAGACCAGAGATTTTTTTTTTTTTTTGGTTGTCCCTTAAGCAATGACATTTTGGTAATAGGTACCTGATACTAGGAACCATGCAAAACAGACATTTGCTTATAGCACTATTATGTATATACTGAGAAGTGATAAAACACCACGGGGTAAGTGGGCCAAGCAATCTTAGTATTTTTTAAACCTTAAAAAGGGATAGTTGTTGTTGTTGTTGTTGCAGTGCTTGCCTCTGTGTGTCTTGGGTAGCTCTGACCTAATTGAACATATCATAATCATTTATTTATCTGGAGCACACATGTGAAACAGCAGCTGCCATCTAAGAGCCTTTAGCTCAGAGATGAGGATGAAAGAATCTCTAGCACCTAGAAGAAAGGCCTCAGGGCCAGAGTGCTGATGCCATAAATCTGTATAAAAACCAGCATATCTTCAGAAGCTGCTTAATTGATAAGGAAGCTTTGAGCATTTTACTGACTGGTTCAAAATACAATATTTTCCACACACTATGAATGACCAGCTAGAGAGTTAAGTCTAGGTATGGAATAAAAAGAGGACAAGTTAAAAACGTGTTCAGATTACAAACATCAAAGATGTGGAGGGATGTGTGCTTCAGTAGTCAAGGAATGTTTCCCATTGTTTTTGTAATTGGATGTGAGATTGTTCAAGAGCTGTTTTTCAAAGCTTGGTAAGATTGCTCTTTTTTTAAAACTTCTTTTATTGTTACATTTTAGGTATTCAATACATTTACATTTATCATTGGGCACTTGTACCTGTACATAACATATCTTAGTTCTTATTTTTTTACCCATAACCTGTGCACCCTTCACCCCCTCGCCCTTCCCTATTTACATAGACTTCATTTCCATTTTTTATCTTTTCTCATAATTTTTCCTTTCCTTCTTTCTTTTTCCTTTCCCCTCATACCACACCTACCCCTTTGGGCCTTTTCTTCCTATTTCAAATTATCAATTATTTGTTTTAATCATTTTAATTCTTATTTACACTTTTAGTTTCTCACACCAGAGAAACAATTTGGTATTTATACATGTGTGTCCTATTTATTTCACTTAAGAATATGGCCTCGATATGCATCCATTTAGCTATAAGTATGTCTAGTTTCTCATTTTTATGGCTGAGTAGTACTCCATTTTATTAAAAAAAAAAACCACATCTTTATTCAGTTTCCACTTGATGGGCACTTGGGCTGTTTCCAAGCTTTAGCTACTACAAACAGTGCTGCTGTAAACATGGATACACATGTATCGCTGTGCTATGATTCTTTTAATTCTTCTGGGAAGATACCCAGCAGAGGAATAGCTGGGTCAAATGGGACCTCTAACCTAGTTCTTTGAGGTATCTCCATACTGATTTCCATAGTGGTTGCACCTGTCTGCACTCCCACCAACAATGGAGAAGGGTTCTTTTCTCCCTACACTCCTGCCAGCATTTGTTGTTGGTTGATTTCTTGATAGGAGCCATTCTTTCTGGGGTGAGGTGGAATCTCAGTGTTGTTTACATCTGCATCTCTCAAATGACCAGTGATGTTGAACATTTTTTCATATGTTTATTTGTTGCTTTTACTTCTTTGTCTGAGAAATGTCTGTTCATTTCAGATGCTCATTTTTGAATTGGGTCTTTGAATTTGAGGGGTCTGATTTTTTTCAGGTTTTTATATATTCTAGATAGTAGTCCTTTGTCTAAGGTACAGGTGCTAAAATTTTTTTCCCACATTGTAGGTTGTCTCTTAGCTCTGTTGGTGGTTTTTGTGAAGCTTTTTAATAAGATGAGATCCCAGTAGTTGATTCTTTGTGCTAGTTCCCTTGCTACTGAGGTTTTGTTCATAAAGACTTTTCCTATGCTAATGTTATCAAGAGTTCTACCTATCTTCCAGCAAGTTTAGTGTTTCTGTCAATAATTAGATCTTTAATCCACTTTGATCTTAGTTTAGTGCATGGTGATAGGTATGGGTCTAATTTTAATCTTTGGCAGGTTGAAATCCAGTTTTTCCAACACCATTTATTAAATAGGCTATCTATCCTCCAGTGAGGATGGTTGGCTCCTTTGTTAAAGATGAGGTGCCTGAATATGTCTGGAGTTGTTTCTGGATCTTCTAATCTATTCCACTGACCTTGGGTCTGTTTCTTTGCCAGTAACATGCCATTTATATCACAGTAGCTTTGTCATATAGTTTCAAGTTGGGGATTGTAATCCCTCCAGCCATGTCTCAGTTGCCTAGAATTGCTTTTGCTATTCTAGGTCTCTTCTGGTTCCAAATGAATTTTTGGATTGTTTTCTCTGGTTCTGTGAAGTATATTGTGGAATTTCCATCGGTGTTGCATTAAATCTGTATAGTAGTTTTGGAAGTATGGACATTTTCACTATACTGGTTCTTCCTACCCAGGAACAAGGGATGTCTTTCCATTTTCTTATAGCCTCCTCGATCTCCTTTTTCAGAGTGCTATAGTTTTCAGTGTAGAGGTCTTTTGCTTCCTTTGTTAGATTGATTCCTAGATATTTTGGTTTTTTGGATGCTATTGTAAAAGGAATTGTTTCCCCAATTTCTCTTTCAGTGAGTCTGCTATTTGTGTATAAGAAGGGTATTATTGTTTGAGTGTTGATCCTATATCCAGTTACTCTACTGAATCTGTCAATTAAGTTTAGAGGTCTTTTGGCAGAGATTTTTAGGTCTTCTATGAAAAGTATCATATCATCAACAAATAATGACAGGTTAACTTCTTCCTTTCCTATCTTTATTCCTTTTATTTCTTTCTCTTTTCTAATTGCTGTGGCTAGCGTGTCCAGAACAATACTGAACAGGAGTGGTGATAGTGGGCATCCTTGTCTTGTTCCTGATTTTAGCGTGTAAGTTTTCAGATTTTGACCATTCAGTATGATATTGGCTGTTGGTTTTTTATAGATAGCCTTAATCAAGTTGAGGTAAAGACCTTCTTTTCCAAATTTTTGTAGTGTTTTTATCATGAATGGGTGTCAGATTTTGTTGAATGCCTTTTCTGCATCTATTGAGATAATCATAAAGTTTTTGTCCTTGACTGTTAATATAGTGTATTACATTTATTGATTTACATATGTTGAAGTATCCCTGCATCCCTGGGATAAATGCGACTTGGTCAGGATGTATGATCTTCTTGATGACCCTCTGTATTCTGTTTGCCTGTATTTTGTTGAAGATTTTTGCATCTATGTTTATTAGGGAGATTGGCCTGTAGTTCTCTTTTTGGGTAGGGTCTTTCCCTGGTTTTGGAATCAAAGTAACACTTGGTTCCAGGAATGAATTTGGAAGCCTTGCTTCCCTTTCAATTTCCTTGATGAATTTAAAGAGTAATGGTGATAGTTCTTTAAATGCTTTGTAGAATTCAGCAACGAAGCCATCAGGACCTAGGCTTTTCTTTGTTGGTAAATTTTTTATTACACTTTCAATTTCACTCATTATAATTGAGGTGTTTAGAATTTCTATATCTTCTTCATTTAACTTTGGCAATTGGTATGTATCTAGGAATCTGTTCAATTCCTCTGTGTTTTCCATTTTATTAGAGTACAGGTTCTCAAGTAGCTATTGATGATCCTCTGGATTTCTGCTGGGTCTGTTGTGACTTCACCTTTTTCATTCTAAATTGCATGGATTTGAGCCTTTTCTGTCCTTTTTTTGATAAGGTTGTCTAAGTGTTTATCGATTTTGTTTATTCTTATGAAAAACCAACTCTTTGATTCATTGATTTTTTTGTGTCATTCCCTTAGTCTCCATTGCATTGATTTCTGCTCTGATCTTTATAATTTCCTTTCTTATACCAGCTTTGAGTTTGCTCTGCTCTTCTTTTTCTGGGAGATTGAGGTTTTGCATTAGATTATTTATTTGAGTTCTCTCTGTTTTCTTGATATTGGCATTCACTGCTATGAATTTCTCACTTAGAACTGCTTTCATTTTGTCCCATAGATATCTGTATGTTGTACTGGCATTATCATTTACTTGTAGAAACTGTCTAATTTCTTCTTTAATTTCTTCTGTGACTCATTGGTTGTTTAGGAGGGTTTTATTCAATTTTCAAGTTTTTGTGGGAGCTTTGCTGTTTTTTATGTTATTGATCTCCAATTTTACTGCACTATGGTCTGATAATATACAGGGGGTAACTTCAATTCTTTTACATTGACTTAGACATGTCCTATGAGCTAGCATGTGGTCTATTTTGGAGAGTGACCTGTGTGCAGCTGAACAGAATGTGTATTCTGATTTTGTGGGAATGAACACTCTGTAAACATCTATTAAGTCCATTTGTTCAATAGTTTGTTTCAGTTCTAGAATTTTGTTGTTAATTTTTTGTCTAGATAATCTGTCTATTTGTGATAGTGGGGTATTGAGATCCCCCACTACAATCGTATTAGTGTTTATTTGGTTTTTCATGTCCATTAATATTTGTTTTTCTGCATATATTTTTATGATTGTCATCTCTTCCTCATAGATTGTTCCCTTCACAAGGATGTAGTGACCATCTTTGTCTCTCTTAATTAGTTTTGGCTTGAAATCTACTTTGTCTGCAAATAAGATTGCTACCCATGCTTTTTTCTGGGTTCCTGTCACATGGAGAACTGTTTTCCATCCTTTTACTTTCAGTCTATGAATTTCTTTTTCAGTTAGGTCTGTTTCTTGTGTAAAGCATATTGCTGGATTTTGTTTCTTAATCTATTCTGTCAGTCTATTTCTTTTGATTGGTGAAATGAAGCCATTAACATTGATAGTTATAATTGATAGACATTGAGTCATCCTTATCATGATGTTTTACTGTTGTTGTCTCTTTTATTTCTTCTTTTTTCCCCCTTTCCCTTTAGTTTCTTCCCTTGCCTGGTGGCTTCCCTCTGTTGGGCCTCATGGAGTTGTGACCTTCTTTGTCCTTTTCTAGGATATTGCTTAGAATTGTTTGGAGTGCTGATTTGGTGTTCATGAAATTTCTCAGGTGTTCTTTGTTGTGAAAGTATCTAATTTCTCCATCGATTTTGAAAGATAATTTTGCTGGATACAACAGTCTAGGTTGGAAGTTATTTTCTTTTAGGGCTTGAAATACTTCACTCCAGGCTCTTCTTGATTTGAGGGTTTGTGTTGAAAAGTCTGCCATGATTCTGATGGGCTTTCCTTTGTAGGTGATTTGTTTCTTTTCTCTAACTGCTTGTAGGATTTTGTTCTTCTGTTGGGTTTCTGGGATCTTGACTATTATCTGTCTAGGTGTGGATTTTTTTTTATCATGGCTAGTTGGAGTTCTATATGCCTCACTTATCTGTATGTCCAATTCTCCACCTCTGTCTGGGAAGTTTTCTACTATTACTTCTGTGAACAGTTTTTTTTATGTCAATTGTACTTTCTTCTGTTTTTTTTTTTTTCATGGACTCCTATCAGTCTTATGTTATTCTTCTTTGCATCATCTAGCAGCTGCTGGATTGATTTCTCATGGTTCCTTATTATTTTTAAGAAATCTCTGTTTTCATGGCCCTTAACTGCAATCCTGTCTTCTATATCTGATATTCCATCTTCAGATTCCCTTAATCTTTATAGATATTCAATTTTATAGATATTTATAGATAGTCCTAAGTGCCCCCATTACCTTGTTACAAATTGTCTTTTTTCCCCCTATAATTGTCACCACATCCACACCTTTTAAACCAGAAGAGTGGAGTTGGCAAGAATTTTTAAAAAATTCTAAATACATGTATTGAATAAAAATACAGAAAACTCCTAAACAGGTGCAAAATGCAAGCCAGTTTTCAAGAGGCCATGTTTCAACTTCAGGACATATTTATTGGTTTACAGAAAAAAATAGTCTTTGAGTGTTTTAAAGGCCTATTTATAAACCCAATTTGGAAACTGCTCATCACTTTTCCGTGTATGAGATCAAGTAAAGGCATAAGCCAAGCTTGGGTTTATATTAATTTTAACTGCTCATTTTTTTATGCTTAAAGAAGCATGAGGAGGCTCCCGAAGAGACCGAATTTGAAGTGGCTAGTATCTAATAGGACTTTCTATAAACCATAGAGTATTGTCAATGTTTGATTGCTTGGGATTTACAGAGAGAGTAATTTCATGCAGGTCAATCTAATATTACACGATAATATTTTAAGTGAGAGTCTAATTGAACTTCTGTCATGAAGGAAATGTTTTATATGCTTCCCAATATGAGAGTCACCAGCCAACACTTAAAATGTGGTTGACAGGAGGGCTGAATTTTTAATTCTGCTTGATTCCAAGTAATATATGTTTAAAGAATTCCATGAGCCTACAGGGTACCTAATAAAACAGAAAAATTTATAAATATAAATAATAGAAGTATCCACATTAATACAGACTAGAAAAACATTTAGAACAATGAGAGGAATTCTATAACAGTACACTGGTTTTAAGAAAGTATTAATGCTTCTATTGTATAGATAGGTGGAGAGCATATCATTTGCTCTGGTTTATCTACATTTGGGGATAGAGAGATATGAGGTCAGGAGGGGTCAGGTCATCGTAGACAAAGCAAAGCCTACATCCTAATGCCCAGAATGTGCCAATGTGACCTTGTACTGCAGAGGGACTTCGCAGATGTGATTGAGGGGAGAATATGGAATAAGGGAGATTGTCCAGGTGGGTGAAAGAGAATAACAAGAGTCTTTTAGGGTAGAGAATGGATACAGCAGGGGAAAAATAGTCAACAGGAAGGCAGCATGAGATACATTTAACCCTCTGCTACTGGCTTGGAAGCTGGAGTAACAACGCTAGGAAAGAATTCGAGTGGAGTCTGGAAGCTGGGCTGGGCTGGGAGAGTGATTTTCTTCCTGCGCCTCCAGAGAACACAGATCCAGAACCCCTTGGGTTTTTTTGCTCCATGAACCCAGTTTCTGACCTTTGACCTCCTCAACTTTAAGATAACAAATTTGAGTTGTTTTAAGTGACAGAGTTTGTGATAATTTGTTACAGAATGAACAGTAAACTAATAAAACTATCAGTCTAGAAGTGGAAAAATGAGTTACAAGTGATTTTGTCTTTTTTATTGTTTGAGACAAGAGTCTGCTATCCCTTCCAGGGTGGCCTTGAACTCACTGTGTAGCCAAGGCTGGGCTTGAACTTTCAGAGAGCCTCCTGCCTCAGCCTCCTGAGGGCCAGGATTTCTCCCTCCATGCCTGGCTAAGGTTGCTTCAATAAAAGGAAAAAAAATCAGAAGTATGATTGTCCCAAACTCAACAATGGGAATGAGGATTGGAAAGAAAAAAGTACAAATGAAATGTGAGGAAATCAGATTCAGCAAAAATAAAATCAAAAGACAGAGTTTGGACAAAAAATGGATCAAAAGTCCTTAGGGTATGGAGCTTCTCTCCTGAGGAAATATTTTTCAAAAATATCTCTACATAGCAACTTAATGTAATGCACAATATTAAGATGAGCTGGGACTCAGAGTTCTCTTCTGTCTTGGATTCAGGAAGGACACGAGAACCTTTGAGAGTCGCCAATGCTTGGCCCTGCTTACCTACAGTTGGCTTTATTCTGCATGCCCCATGCGAAGCAGCAGCTGCCAAATCCATCAACATTGCTGTATTATGAAAATTATGGGGCACACAGTTGTTGTTTTTTTCACATTACTTGGCAACACATCTCTGTCCAGGTGTTTGAGAAACTCAGACCATAATTATGCCAAAGCAAGAGGAGATGAGAAGCTCAGTCAAGGAAGCCAGATTGTTTTTTGTGGAGACAGCCTGTTAAGAAAGAGGGCCTTGTATAGTAGGAGGAACGTGAGCTTCGTGGAAAATGCTGAATTTGCATACTGATTCCAGCACTTAGTTCTGAAACATTCCATGTGCAAGGAACTTTGAAGCTCCCTGAATCTCATTTTTCTCATTTGCTCAGCATGAGTAGAATTACATTTAGCCTGTAGGACTGCTGCCTGGAATGAGTAAGTTGATGAATATAATGTGCTGGCCCAGAGTGCATGCTTAGTAACTGCAGAGTATACAAGAAGCCCCTTAAAGGAAGTGTATAAATTAACTCGGTGATCATATTTTTTAAGAGTATTTCTTTTCTATCTTAACAATGAAAATAGTTTTTATTGATTAAAAACATTATCTGACAACACACATGCAGTAGAATAAAACTGCTGTCAGAAGATAATACCCTAGAAATGATATCTAGGACCTAGAAGAAATGAATAAAGTTGATATAATAATGTATTATGTAGACAATAAAGATAAATTATATATTGCATCTCTGTTTTTCTTACTGGGATAATATATTTCATTATTTTACTGGTGCCATGAAGACCAATTAATTTACACTAGACTGCTGAGAATAATTGGAGGAAAGCGTTTTTATACAGGCTAGAAGGGAGAAAGGAAAGAAAAAAGAAGAGAGAAGGGAGAAGGACAGAGTGAAAGAGGGGAAAGGAGAGTGAAGACAAGAAAAGAAATTAATTGGAGATAGAAGTAGGGAGGGTAAAAGGGAAGTAATTTTGGTAGAAAGTAACTAGAGAGTTTAGGAATGAAGAAAAACTATAAGAAATAGAAGAAATGTATAGTTATTTTTTCCTCATCTTTACCATGATTGAAATTAAAAATTTAATATGAATTTTTAATTAATTCATCCACTCATTTTTCATGAAGTAGATATTTATTAAAAGTTCACTAGAACTGAGGATATAGAATTGAATAAAAGCGACTCTATCTTTAGTATGGCAGAATTCAGAGCACAGAGGAGCAACTTTAGACTACAGTTATTCGTCCCTCAATAATAAATAATAAAGTTGATATTACTATCACTGTTTTATGATGTCAAGACCTTAGTCAGCAACAGACTAAGATTTCAACTCTTGTCAGTTTGGCTCCAAGATAAATGAGAGAGAGAGGCAGAGAAGATTTACAACAAAAATACTGATTTCTGAACAATATGAAGAATCCATTGAGCCATTATTTATGCTAATTAGAATTCTACTCATCTTAAGGAAAGCAATGCACCAAGGAGGTTAAATGGTATTAGGGATTATGTATGTTGGATTCCTGTTACTGTGACTAAATAAAGGAGAAAATCAAAGTAAAGGACAAAAGGTTTCAGAAGTCCCAATCTATAACCACCCTGTCATTCTTGGGTCTGTGGCGAGGTAGAGCACTGTGACCACAGGAGCAAGTGGTGAGGAAGCTGCTCACCTCATGGCAGTCAGGGAACAGAAAGAGAGAGAAAGAGAAAGAAACAGGACCCAGATTATTCCCTTCAAGGGCAGGTCCCCTACAAGCTACTTCCTCCCACTGGATCCCAAGTCCTGAAGTTTCCAGTGTCTCCCAATAGCCCAATAAGTTATGAATGCATAAATGGATTAGTCACTGAGAAGGTCACCAAAGACTCCACCTCTGCACATTCTTGCACTCGGGGACAAAAAAATCAACACATGGGGTTTTGCGGGACATTTAAGATGTAAACCACAGGAAGAACTAAGCACTATATACAGTAGGCACTCAGGCAATATGTTTGATTATATAATATGTGTAATTATATAATTAATAATATGTTTTAAAATCAAAATATACTGTTGTAACCCAAATACCCACTTTCCTAAATAATCTATACCCTATAGAATACTACAGTGTATTCCACGAGTATTCTGGAACACATATGCTGTAGTAGTCACTACTCTAGGTGAAACTAATAAAAAATTAAAAGATCAATAACCTACTTTGTAGCTCACAAAGGATGGCATACAGGATGGGGGAGCAGGCAATGACAGACAGATTGTAAGTAATCCAAATACAACACAGTACAATACAATGCATTATAATACAATACTGTCTGCTTACAAATGTTTAGAACTCCAGCACTCTTTCATGGCCCTACAAAGTCAGTATTCCTCCCACAATTTTAAAGAAAGCAGGATTTTTGGTCTCTGGAAAGCCTATGCACTGAACGAAGTATATCAGATATATTTGTAAATGGGTCACAGTACTAAATAAAAGACATTTAAGTGAAAGTTTCATACAGGGTTGATCACTTACAGGCTCCCACACGAAGTCAGAAAGACTTAGGACATTGAGTCAGAAAAATGGAAAATGTATTAAATGTGTAGGCAGCATAAGAAAAGATAGAAGAGTTTCAATTTTTTATAAAAAGAAACAACAAAAACAATTTGTTAAACCTGTGTCAAATCTGGAACAGAGAAACACCATGTACACAGTTACAGCTAATCTGTCAAAGTTAACAAGGGATTGAACATCTCTTAAGCATTTAGGAATCCCTCTCTATAAAGACACTTAGTTGTCCCCAAATTTTGCCCTTCTTCCATAAACATAGAACTGAAATTTACAGATGAGTTCCCTAGCAACAAGGGTTAATCATAAAATACATGAAATGTGCAAGTAGATGTTTAAATAATTCACAAAACATCAACCTCTAGTGGGTCAAATGAGTTGGAGTTATGGCCTTTCTCTCATGACGTTTTCCTGATAGAAAGAACACAGACCTCCCTGGCCGCACAAGGCTCAGCACCAACAGTGTAGAAAAGAGTGAAAGTCTAAGCCACAAAGGATGGAGCCTTGATTCAAATCGACTCCTCAGGACAAAGCTGGGTCACTAACCAACATTTCTCACCCTACGATGATTTTTCTGTAATCTGCATTCTCTATGTCGTGGTATTTTGCAGTTCTTCTTCTTTTAGCAGCTATTTTTTTTTAAAATCTTTTAGAACCAATAATATGAACTCAAATACAAAAGAGAAATCAATGTAATAGATTTTTTAATCTTGAACAAAATCAGAGAATAAGTACATTGGAGAAAAAATATGTGTAATAACAGAGATAAAGAATGACATAGAAGATGGAAATATTCAGAGAATAGATAAAAATAATAGAAATAATTCAATTATGAAAAGTCAAATAATGAATTGCAATTATAGAGAAAGTAGAGTTGGATAATAAAAATGAAGGAATTTCTCAGAAAATATATCAAGAAAACCTGGCAATTAAAATTATTGGAAAAATAAAATTCAATGGGAAGACCAATCTAGGATATTTAATATCCAGATTAGTAATGAAAGGAAAGAACATGGGGAAAAAAGAAGAAAAAAGCATCATAGAAATGCTAACTCAAAACTGAAGCACACATTTTGTTACTAAAAAGGTCCATTGGTGTCCAGCATAAGGTTCACAGCAAGTTACATCACTGAGTTGAAATGCCACATTCTTTCAGGAAGAAAAAAAAAATCAAGGTCATAGATAAAGAATAACAACAAAATTGAATATTTCATAGCAGTTCTGCAGTGTAAAAGATAAGGAAGGGACATGTTCACAGATCTGAGGAAAATTGATTTCCTGTCTGGATAGATATCCAATAATGAAGCATAAGAGAGAATTAAAATAATTCTCACAATTCAAGACTTAAAAATTATCTCTATGTGTCCTTTCTTAAGAAACTGTGGAGGAATTTGTCCACCCAAATAAGAAACTAAAACAAAAGACAAAAAGATATGGGAAACAGGAAAGAGGCAGTGGGTGTGAAGGCAGGAGCGGGTAGTGAAGTGAACAGTTCTGATTGGAGAAAGACCAATACTACCAAGCAAAAGTTCTTCCAGAAGATAGAGTCAAACTCTTGATGAATGTAAATATATTGGGAAGAAATAGACACAAGCTGTGGAGAATTTAATGGTAACTATATGGAAAACTAAGTATGCTATAGAATAAAATATCTTTTAACCCCAGGGAAAACAAAAACTTGTTCAGAAAAAGGAAAACAACCATATGAAGTGCTTTACTTTACTTTGAATAATATTTATTTAATAATAGTAGTATAAAAATGATTCACCCTAGCAAGTCATAGAACAGTATAAGCTCTCTGAAAATCTGAGCGAAAAGAATGTGTGTGTGTGATGTGGATGGAGGGTACTGTGATGAGGGAACAATAACTAATTTTCATTCTTTGCTTAGTGGAATCAAAAGACTAAAGATGAAAATCAAGAAGCATCAATATAATCATACTTTAAAAAATACATGCAAGTATATATTGACATATTAGAAAAGTGAAAATGGTTATTTTAGTAAGCAAAAATTAGACCGAATGAAGTGCAAAGGAGAAACCAATATCTTGTTGCTGTTTATTTATTTCTAAACACTAAGTTTAATGAATATACATACATTTAATACTTTAATAATTAAGTATATACAAATTAATTTCTGGCAGTACTGTTGAGAAAATAGAATAGAAAGGAACTCCTGAGGAGTGGGAAGGTTATTCAGGCTTTGATTCATTTTGGAGCAAAAGAGAGAGGAGCAACTATTTTGTATGCAGAAAGATAAGGGCATAAAGTGGCATGATCTGTATTTGTCACAGTATTACTTATGAAATTTCTATGATTCAACTTTACAAAACTATTGTTTTCTAAAGCTATGTAAACATGGAATAAATATAGAATTGATGGAATTATAATAATGTACACATGACTTGAATTTGTATGTCATGTTTCATTGCCCCCAAACATTATGCATTAAGGGTTCTTATTTGTTTCTTTAAACATTTAATTCTTTAATTCTTGAATCTGGTAGGGCAAAAATGATTGCACTCATTTTACTTAGGAATAAATTGTGGGTGAAATACCTAAAGAAGTCACTGAGATGGGAAATGAGGGATAGACTGGTATTAGTATTCCTGATACTAAATATTCTCTGTTCACTACACATGCTTTAAATAGAAAATTGCTATTTTCCTAAGCTTTTTCTTCCTTTTGCATTATGGGAGAAATATAGTATTTCTTACATCTGAGAAGCTCTCAAGTTCAAAAAATAAAGGTTGGGGAATATCATAAAGAGGCTTTAATATTTCTGGTCTATTTTCAGATCGTTTATTTTATCTCATTTCACTTAAATGGTTCTCTTTAATAGGCAAAATTAATCCTCTGAGTGCAAGGTAAAATTTGACTATTGATTTAATTATGTATTCTTGTGTGCTAGCTTTCTTTTGCTATGGTTTAAGCTGAGATACAGTGTGGCTCATTTAATTAAGGAATAAGATTCCATTCATGTAGGAGTTTTCTACCAGACTTACAGTTTAAGGTACAAATGTGCACTATATCTTTTAGGTCATTCTTTTAGTTCCTTGTTAACCAAAACCACAGGCCATATAGGAAGGTCTCCACTGAGATGGAGATGGGTAATCCAACCAGCAGCAAGTGGAAGGGGAACAGGTACACTTCTGCAATGAATAAAGGAAGATCTCTAAATATGTAATTGGGAAAGAATGAAAGTGTCATTGGAAAAGTGAATTTAAAAGGTAATTGTTCAACTATTGAGTAAGAGCATTGTGTGGTTGTGGAATGAGAAGCCCAATGACTTTGATGCTAAGACTCTGGATTTTAAAGTCAGGCTTTGAATCCTTCCTTTGAATGTTAGCACATCCCTTCCTAGCTGATGTCCCGGGGAATATAATTTGACCTTGCTGAACCTGAGTTTCTTCACCTATTGCTCCAGTCTGGATACTATTTGAGTATGTCCTCCTTGTTCTGCTGAAACTTAATCCCATTGTGGTATTTTAGAGGGCAGAAACTTAATTTCATTATGGTATTTAGAGGTGGAACCTTTGGAAAATGACAGGGATTAGAGAAGATCAATAGAGTGGAGTCCCATCACTGATGGCTTGATAAGAAGAGGGAGAGAAACAAAAACAGACACATAACACACACAGACATACACACACAGACTCACACACACACCCTGCTCCTGTCTCTTGTTGTGGCAGCTTCTACTTCCCTGGGGAATTTGCTACAAAGAAGTCTACCACTAGATGGGCCCCTCAACCTTGCACCTTTAGAACTGTGAGCCAAAATAAATTTCTTTTCTTTCTGACGTACTTGTCTATGACATTGTTGTGTTACTAATACACCTGTAAAACAGAACCATAACCATCATCTGCTGGATTGTTAAAAAGTTAAATATGATATATGGAAAAAAGTTAGTGTCTAGCACAGTATAAAGGCTCAGTGATGACTATTATTAATAGTAATTATGTATTTGAAATACATAAACAAGTATATTAAACACTTCATGATAGTAAGGATTCTACTACTAAATTAGCAACACCTGCATTGGCAGAATACAAATTATACTCCTTAAGCATCATGGTAATTCATTGCTTACCTGACATTTGCTTCCAAAGAGCATTCCATGAGCTCTCTAAGCAGTAAAACACTTCCTCTTCCATACCAATGTAGTTCTTCAAACTGACATCACAGGGCATCACATTACCATTAACTTACATGCGTGCTGTGATTATTCATGCATGCATGTCATCACAGGCATTCTCTATAAATATATATACTGTGACTTTGTGTTCTGTGTGCCTTCTCTGGAAGGCAGAAATTGAGTTATCTCCACTTTTGGAGTCTCCATTTAAAAAAGTTTCTAGCATTTAATAGATGCTAACCCTTATCAATGAATGGATTATTTAACATATGCTATGCTTTCTTATCTGTCTTTCATTTGGTGTGTATTAAATATATGCATGACTCTGAAAAATAAATCAGTATTTTATTTTCGTTGAATGTGAATTATATTTAAGTGACCGTTGGTATCAGGTGTGCCATTTCCATCCTTAAAGTAACTTGCTGATCATTTCACAAAAAGACAAGGAAATATAGTAATTATTTTAATTAAAATATTTCCTAGTGGTGAGGTGGAACACAGTACTACCAATGTAGACTAAAAAGAGTAAAGGATGCATACTAAGCATTATCCTTAAGTTGTTTATGGGTTGTGGAATGGCATCATCCCTGATGACAGGAGTTCAAATGTACAACTAATTTAACTTAACATTGAATTTGGCTGCTGGAACTAGAGATGGTAAAATGTCCAACATTTTTAGGAATAGTTTTATCTCCTTAAAGCAAGATTCTATTTGTCTTTTCATTGCATATTAATTCTTTCACTGCATTTGTACCCCAAATATAGCTTATTTTAGAATGGCCCAGAAATGAATAATTTGAACATATGTGAGTATTTTAATTCTTGAATATGGATTTACTTTTATAGAAGCAGGTGCAGTTTATGCTGCACATTGGAACAATATAATAAAGGCAAGAAGATGCTATGGAAAATAATTAGGCTTTTTAGTGATTAAAATATACTCCATTACACATGTCCCTATTAACACTAAAGAGATTTAAATTTTCAATTAGAGCAAAAGACAAGACACTGCTAGAATTTAAATGCAACATAGTCTAGTTTTCTTTGCACAATCCAGAGATGTAGACTCAACTCAGAAAGTTATACTGAAGAATTAAAAGTCTGGTGTAAGTCAAGTTTAGGTTCTTAAAAATCCATGATCAATAAGTTATTCTTACATGAATGAATGATAATAATGAATTACAAGATACCAACAACTTTTAACATTTAAAGTAACTATAATGGGTATGATGCTTTATTTACTACATAATCTTATTTATTTGAATACCAGAAAGCACTTTAAGAAATGTATTTTTGAATTTTGTAAATGTAGTGACTGACGCACAGCAAGAGTAGACGATTTGTCCAGCAAGTGACAGATGATAATTGAATATTTGTTTTTCCTTCTGTTCGGAGATGTAGTGGATAGTAATTGTACTAAAATCATAGATGTTTCTTTGTATATCTCTGCATACTCTTTATTCTCAGTTTTCCCTATTCTGAAACAAAATAAAGAAGGAGTACTAGGAGAAGGGGAAGGAAGGGCAGGAGAATGTTGCTCTGTTTATAACTGTCACATGAATAAACTGAAGATTCATCTACTCGTCCTTTCTCTGATTACCCTCTCCCAACAGTATTAAAGTAATAGAGAGATTAAAAGTGACTATGGTAAGAGGAAGAGGAAGAAGATAAAAGTGGGAAGGAAATGAAGAAGAATAAAGATGGAATTATGAATAATTTATAATTCAAATTAATGAGAATTTTTTCCTAGTGAATCTTTTTAAAAGTATTCTGGAAGTCTAAATAGATGTCATGTTATGCACACAAAGTGGAGATCTCCTAGGAATACAGCTTTCACAGAGAGAGAAAGAGAAAGAAAAAGAGAGAACATATGTTCCATTGAAGTAAATTTGAAATTCTTGACAGAAAAGAATGAGTCCTTGAACGGACCTAGAAATAATACTTTTTTCCAATGATAGTTAGTTATTTTCATTATTTATTGATTACCTTTTATATTATTAGCTTCCTCAGTGCAGAAAATATTATTTAGCAGTCTCCAAAATTGCACAGTGTACCACTGGCCCTTGTAGTGGTATGGACTGAAGCTGATACCCTCCAGAAGTGACCCGTTGAGGAGGTCCAGGGCTTGCTGTTCTACAGAGTGAACTTTCCATTCCCAGACTTCAGTTTTAATTCCAGTCTTAGTTGAGGCCAGAACTTTAGTCTATTCCAATGGTATTTTATTTCCTACACTCACAGAGCTAAAACTGGGACACTCAGATCCTGTGGTGAGATTGTCCAGAATAATTTTGATGGGAAAATGCTTTCATATTTAAAAAGCAGAATATTTAGAAAAATCATAAGATAGGAGTGAAATTTAGGGCTCTGATCAGGCAACAGTTGTAAGACCAAGGATTTGAGAGAGTTGTTTCATTTAAAATCAGATGTTTATTTCTGAATTCAAATTCCAGTAGCTCAATCCAAGAGCTGATTTGGCAGGTGAAAAACAATGTGATCCTGTCTCAAATATTTAAAACTGTGAGAGATGAGAGGTGAATTGGACATGGCACAGTAATTTTATTTAGAAAAGGTTTCAAAATGTCAGAGCTAGTCTGGTCTTGTTAATTTTTCCCTATGTCATTCTCCAACTGATAATTTTCCTGATTAAAATCATCACCATGATTGTGTCTCTCCTCTTCTCTGAGATTCTAAATTTTAGTCACTTGGCCTCTGTTGAGAAGGACTTTTAGAAACTATCTAGTTCTTTTAAACATCTTATGTTTTAATTCATTTGGTGACTTGTGAGTTTAGCCTTATTCTAATTCCAAGTGCTTTCAAATATGTTTACTCATTTTATACTAACATTAAGACTCACTTTAAAAATATTGTTGAAAATGAAATAATGATGATTTATAAAGCAAACAAATGCTATAAAACCAATGTGAAATTTATGGAATCTGCCCCGAGCCTGTTCACCCTGTCACTCAAGGTTTTCCCACCTGCAGCAAGCCTGGTATATTAGCCACCTTTATTTTGCTGAGACAAAATACCTCATATACAAAGCTGAAGGGGGGAAATTTTTATTTTAATTACAGTTTTAGAGATTTTAGTTCATGGTTGGCTGGTCTGAAGGAAGAAATAACATGTGGAAGAGTATGGCAAAGGAAAGCTGCTCATCTTGTGGCAGACAGGAAACAGAAAATCTTGGAAGGAGCCAGAGAGAGAGAGAGAGAGAGAGAGAGAGAGGACAAGGCCAAGAATATACCCTTCCGGGTCAAGCCCCCACTGACAACTTCCTAGTACTAAGCTCCATCTCCCGCCAGTACTTTCAGCTATGAATATATCAGTGGATGAATCCATTGATGAGCTTAGTGCCTATAATCTAAGCATTTCCTAAAAGCTTCACTTCTGAACATTTAGAGGGACATTTTTTATTTAAACTATAACACCTAGCAAATACTCAAGGCTCAGGCTGGGGAATGACAAGTCAATAAGATGTAAAGAGAAAGCCATTAATTTGATAATAACCCAGAAGATATTAGACTTGTTGGATCTATTAAGAGATATTCATTGTTGGGCAGTCTAAGGATCATTTGGGTTGCTTATCATTAGATTGATTTTATTTCTTATTTTTATCAAATATCAGAAATTTCATAGATAAATTTGTACTGACATAAAGTGAAGGTAGAAAATCTATTTTGTTTCTTTCCATGATTTTCTCACTCTGATGTCTAGGAATAGATAGAGGGTATAAAAGTTAGGGATTTCTACAGGAATAGAACACTGTATACATGAGATTTATGTATACATAATGAGATTGATTATAAAATATTGACTCCATCATGGAATTATGGGAGGCTGAGAAGTCCCAAGATCTACGATGTGTGAGCTGGAGACCCAGGCAAACTGGTGGTATACATCCAAATTAAACCCGGAAGCTGGCAACCAGAAGTGGCTGTGGTGCAGGTACTTGTTCAAGGGCAGGAGGAGACTAATGTCACATTTCAGTCAGAGGGAAAGAAAGCTCAATTTTACACTGCCTTTTTTTTTTTTTTTTCAGGTGATTGTTTCTCAGTGAGTTGGATGACCCACAGCTACCTTAGGAAGAGCAATGTACTTTACACAGTTCACCTATCAAATGCTAATCTTTTTGGAGAATACTCTGACCGACAGTCCAGGAATAATATTGAAATCTCAGGCATCCATGAGCCAGTCCAGTTGACAAATAAAACTGATCATGAGAGAATTTTTAGAAGGAATTCTATTAAGACTTATTTTAGAGTTTTGTTTTAGGTTAACAGCTCAGGAAACATCTAAAGGCATCAATAGGAAACAGAGAAAACTGCTTTCCATTTACAGGGCATATCAGAAGTTCCTAACCTTGGTTTTCTTGTAACAAGATAAGGAGCTATGTTCTCCATGGGAAGCCTGGGGTTTTAAGCATTATCCATATGAGGATAGAGGTTCCAGGTGAAACAGGTAAGCTGTCATCTACACCATTCTTACCCTGCACAAAAATGTATATAGGAATACATGTGACTGAGATGCTGCTAAAATTTATTGCACTTTAAATCAATTAATGTTAACTAAAAGAATTTTTACTCTTATTAGAAATAAACTCATTCATCTTTACCTACAATTTAACATAACACAAATCTGACTTGAAGCTGGGGCTAGAGATTACTGCACACTCTCAGCTTTCATAATTTCTTGCTACAGCTGCATTTCACCATAGTAACTGCCAGTGCAAATACAAGCTAGGTTAGCTGAATTTGGACTCTTGTTTCAGAGCCATAAGAACCACACAGCTTCAAATATTGGACCTCTAATGTTGTCCTTGGGCATCACTCCATTGCAGGCACATCTGCAGAGTTACCTAGCATTCCATCAGCAGCAGCTTGAAGACATCTCTGCTAGCCAGTTTTGTAAGTTTCACCATTTATTTAAACAATCTTAGCCTCTGTTTTCTGGTCTGAAAGTTTGATACTTATGTCTTGTTTAGAAAGATTTGTTAGCAATAGAAGAGATGATTCATACTTCACACAGTGTTTAGCATAGCTAGCTCCATTATTGACCTAGCATATACATGATATATATTAGAGGATCTATACGAATGATGTTAAGGGATGCTAGGATTCTAGAGGACATATAACTAACTAACACTTAGCAACTATTTTACATCAACTCTCAAGCTTGGTTGCTTTATGAATTTCAGCAAATTGTTCCCTAACCATAACCCTTTCCAAGAGTTTTACTTTTTCCTCTTCTATAATGAAGACACTGAGGCCCAGGGAAGTGAAACTATAGGATGAGTAAAGTTGGGGTAGGGGTGGGGCTTGAACTCAGATTTGTCCAAACTCAAAAGCTGTGCTTTTATCAGTACTGCAAGAAAATGAAGCGAGTTTAGCCTGAGTATCCCAAAGGTTCCTTCTGGAAAATACACAAATGGGCAGCTGTAATGGACTGAATATTTATGTTCCCTCAAAATTTATGTGTTGAAATCCTAGGCCCAAGGTGACTGTATTTCCCTGGGAGATGGGGATGTAATCTGCTTGTGGAGATAGAGCTCTTTAAGTGGAATAAGGCAGTACGTTTATGAGAAGAGACGTTACAGAGATGGTTTCTTGATAGGCTGCTTGAAGATACAGAAAAACCCTCCACAAACCAGAAAGAAAGCACTTGCCAGATAACATATGTGTCTAAATCTTGATCTTGGACTTTCCAGCCTCTATAATGGTGGGAAATAAATGTTTGTTGTTTGAACAACTAGAGTATGGCATTCTGTTAGAGCAGCCAGGACTGTCTAAAATAGCTGCCCTAAGTAAATGCTTGTTATTTTTTTAAACTCTGGAATCACGTTTGTGAAAAATAAGAAAAAAGTCTCTTATGAGAGAAGTCAACAGAAGAGGATTTGAATTGTATTCATAGTGAAATATGGATTTTAAATAAATGCCTACTCTTTAAAAAGAAAGTGCTAAGAAAAGCTCCTGACATACACAGAAATGGCAGTAAATCTGCAAATCAGTGTATTGGTCAATAAGACAGCCAGGAGGCCCTCAATGTTGACTTAAAATAGTTCTCATAAATCAGCAGGTCATGTTAACCAAGGATTCTGAGCATATTACACAGGAGAAAAGCAATTTATAAGCCTTCCTCTATCCCTGAATCTACAAAGGGCTTTGATTAAGTGTGAGAAAAGGGGAAGTATGACTGTTAGTGAAATATAAACAAAGTAACTATTTTTATTCTGTTTTAGGTAAGTGTGGTGGGACTGACTAGCTCAAATCCAACCCCAACCCCTGCTCTTTCCTTGTGAGGGTTCAAGAAATGAAAAGATGGCTTTGTTGACAGGTCAACCTCTGGCCCCCTCCTCAGTGACTGGTGTAAGAAGGAAATGAGGAATGCAGTGCACAACTACTGTAAACACTCAGGTTCCTGCAAAGTCCTAGGGCTAGGAGTTAATGCATTTCCAACTTTAAAATAGTCTTAGGCACCATATTTTAAATGATCCACATTGGAGTACCTATAAAAACTCCATCTAGTTAGCTCTTCTTCTCCTCTCTCATTACCTTCCTGTGGAATATTTTAACTCCATGCATGATTTAAAGAACAGTTCTGATCAACACCATTTTCTGTCTAGGGAGTTTTGTCAAGTGGATTGGGAGTCACATTTATTCCACTGAAGTAATTGAGGGGGAGCAGAAAGCACCATAAATTTTTTCTCTCCCTCACTCTGTGCTGGGGGTGTTATATTAATAAGATATTGCTTGGTTAGTTTTGAGCAAATCACATAAAATCTTTTATAATAAATTTCTAAATTCAGAGTGCTTTTAGTTTTTAATATGCTAAGTTTTGTAGTTTGGCTAGTTTTCTGGTTTTGATTTCACATTTCTAACTTTTATGCTTTGTGAGTGTTAATTAAAAGCATTTATTCTTTTTACAAATACAAATTAGAATAGGGTGAAACAGAATGTCAACTATGCCGACTTACATTTTAGAAGGCAATGCTCTATGCCTTTGTATATTATGGAAAATTGCTAATTTTCATAAGAAATTTAATTATTTTCTCCATATTCATCCACAGAGATTAAAATAGGGTAGAATAAAGTTCATTCAGAAAACCTTGTTATTGTGTTAATACTGTGATTAAAACTCACAGGAAACAAGGATTTAGCTTTGAATGTACTGATAGTGAATTCAATTTTTCTTTTTGAAAGCTGTCATATTCAAGATCCAGGTCTAACATAGCTTTGTAACAGGGAAATTAAACATGTGGAAAAGTGCCACAATTTTCTTAGTTCTTAAAAGACCTCTGTAATTCAGAAAACATTCACTTTATATTCAAGTACAATGTTAATGGCTTAGCGTTTCAGAGATTAAGAATGGTTAGGAAAAATATTACTCCTGGTTCTCCATTTGTGTGTCAAGGGAGACAGGAAAATAAATTTATTCTAAAATAAGCAAGCTTGCTTTCATCTCTTCTCCATATGCCTTTTCTCTTAACATTTGCAACAGAATAACGAATGCTGTGTCACCAGGTTGCTCACATCTTAGAACATTACAATAAGCTTCTTTGGACTCACAAAAGACTCACAAAAGGCTGAAAAGTTGAAAGTGCTTATTTATCACTATTCCCTTGTAGCTAGCGTAAGAACTAACATCGATCAGCTTGGTGGAAGAGCAGAGACGAGGCTCAGGTTTGGATCTGTTCTGTTTGCATCTCTACTCACTGCAGATGATATCATTCTGCCTCATGATTTTAAATGCCATCTCTATGATGACAGCTCTCAAATTAATATCTCCACTCTAGACCTTTTCCTTGACCTCCACACTCATATATCCAGCTGCCTACTTGACATCACCACTTGGATAACTAATAGGCATATCAAATTTAACATGCTGAAACTCATTTCAACCCTTAAACTTGATCTTCTTGTAGCCTTTTCCATCGCAGTGTGAGAACTCCAGTCCTCCAAATGCTGAGATAAAAAATATTGGGATCTTTTGTTCATTTTTTCTTCTTTCTGTTACTTCTCACATCCTATTTATTGGCAAATTCTTATGACTAGATTTTAAGAGTGAAATCATCTCACCACCTCTACTCCTGCCAACTTGATCTGAATCTTTGCTCCTGCATGCATTTTTGAAAAATCATCTTGTTGGTGTGGTCTGCATACACCTTTGTTCTAATTTAATTAATAGGGGTAATGTACCTTTATTAAAACATGCTTAATCATGTCTGGCCTTCTAAACTTTGCAGTGGCATCCCGTATGTGGTGGATTAGCTAATTGTCAACTTGGAACACCCAGCTGAACTGAATCATGGTTCTGCTGTGGAAGACTCACCAGGGGATTGTTGCTAATGGCAAATAAAGAGAACTGGAGGGGAAGATCATTTGCTGTTGAGTTTTTGGAGAAGCTTGCCTTGGCTGGTTTTCCTGATGTGAACTTGGCTGTTCTAGTTGGAGGAGCTCAGGTCCTCACCGTTGCTGGGAATGGCTGCTGTTCTCATCAGGGGAGCTCTGCTTTCACCTTGAGCATCACTTCCTGGCTCCAGTATAGATCCCTCAGCTTGCTGTCACAGACCCTTCACCCTGCTGGAGCAAGCTTTCTAGCTTCCATCACTGATCTTTGGGGCTTTTGGATGCAGATTCTTGATATGGACTTGCATGAGACATTGCCTTGGGTTCTAGGCCTTTAGCTGGGCTTGTGTGGGACATTGCTGTGGGATCCAGGCCCTCAGCTGGATTCTTTGAGTCTTTAGTGTACTTGCGGATAGATCTCTTGTACTGTAGATAGATGAACTACGTAAAAATACGATAGGCAGACAGGGCTAAGTCCTCGAGAGGGCCAGAACAAAGGTGAAACAAACCCCAGCTGCACATCGGCAAACAACAAGGCCTCAAGACGGAGACAAGATGACCAGATCCACATACTTCTTCAAAGAACTGGGCTTAGTGAAGTATAGATAGGCATCAACCACCCTGGGGGTGACCAGAGACCTCTGGACCCACCGCCTCCTAGGAGAATCCTTGTTCTTTCCATCCACGCTTGGTACGTGACTTGATTCCCAATTGGACCACTATTACCTTAGAGACTGTACTTGTAACCTTATTGGATGTTCATGGCTGTGGCCCACATTGTGCCCACATGGGTTTCAGCTTGTCAAACTTCTCTGTAAAGTGAGCTCCTTGGCTACATGCTCGAGACCCTTCCTGGCCCTCAGGAGCTTTCCTATCAATAAATATTTTCCTCCTGTTAACTTCCATCATCCCTAGGACTCATTCTTCAATTTCTAGAGAACAAGAACTCAGTGTATCATACAGTTAACAGGTTGGGAGATATAGTATTTCATATTTCATATTTCCCCTGACACTTGCATTCCTCTGCATTTGACTTTTTGGATGAATATTATAAAATAATCCTATAAATTATGTGTCTTATATTAAATCTATTCCCTTGCAAACCTTGATTATAAAACCATATAATTTGGAAAACAAACAAATGCACAAGCAAGAAAGTTCCTTCAGTTGTCTCCACGGCCCTATGGAACTGAGCCCATTTCAGCTCTCTCCTCTTCAACCGCACTGATGTTTTTGCTGCTCTTGTACATGACAAACATCACCTTATAATCTACATTTTTCATCATTATTTGACTCATAGTAGACAGCAAGTGAATGATGAGTAGATAAATGAAAGAAAAGAGAGAGATGTCAGAAAAGTGTTTAGGATTTTTAGTTAGTTTTAGCCTCCTTATGGGTTCTTCATTGATATTCTTTATTTTTTAAATTTATTGAATTCTATGATCATCTCAACAAATACTTAGTGACTTCCATGTACCAGCTCTCAGGAATATAAAATTGTATGCCTTGTTCCTACTTGGCTCAAGGACTTGTAACCTTATATCTGCCTTCTATTTATACTTGCTTCATACATGATGCATAAGATAAATACTTGATGTATATCTACTTATGAGCCTAGTATCATTCTGTATAAAAAAGAGAGGTGGATATGAGAAACCTATGGCTTATTGAAGGTACTGCAGCCTGTTTTATTTGTTCCTCGGATTTGACTTGAGTAATGATATTTAAAACAGGAAACAGGTGGGCAATGGTTTTTGCAAAAATATGTATTCCCATTCTCTTGAAACATCAACACAGCTGGCAATCAAGGACCTGATGCTGTATTTTCTTGTAGTAAATAGCAGCTTCCCACTTTCAAGGAGGGTCACCACTTTGGATTATCAAAGGGCTTATATACTTAGAAGAAGAAATATTTTAAAAAGGCATGAAATAGCATTTTCCACTTGAATAGCCTTTTGTATTTTACATAGCTTCACATACTGTGTTTTGTGGTATCAAAAAGTCATTCTTGGGCCAGGGATTTAGCTCAGTGTTTCCACCACCTGCCTCACAAGTGCATGGTCCAGAGTTCGAACCCTGGTACCAAAAAAAAAAAAAAAAGAAGTCATTCTTTGTAATAAGTAGTATTGTCTCCAGTGTTACAGTTAAAGGGTCTGGACCTGAAAAAAATCTAATAATTGGTTTTAATGACTCAGCATCATCATCTCTTCATCGTCATGATAACTTACATTTGTTGAGTTCTTCCTGTGGCCCACACACTGTCTTAAGTTTTATTTATACATAGATACAATTATTTTTCCTAATAATGCCAAGAAAATCACATTCTTCTATTTTCCAATGAGCCGTGACTAGTAAGATTGGTAACTTGGCCTAAGTTTCAAAGGCATCAGTGACATAGCCACAATTTAATTTCAAACAGTCAGTTAGAGAACCTGGTTGTTAATCTACGAGTTGTTGTGCCAAGGTCAGCTAGAACGAAAGCCTAGGTCTGCCTATCTTCAAAAGCACTATGCTTACCATACTTTATGAACTGTGAAGGGAACCTGGTGACTGGTTAACTGGAATACGGATCCCCATCAACACTGACGGAGAAAACAGGTCATGAGAACTGTGGAGAAAAGTAAATGGTGTCCTTCTCAGCCTGAATTTCCATGGGTCCATTTGACTCAGTTTTCATCATATCTTAACCATGTGTTTTTCTCTGGGGCAGCTACCCTACTGTTGGTAAGTAAATTAAGCATCTCTTTGTAGGAACTCCTTCAGTCAGAATGATTGTTTATTTATTTATTTATTTATTTATTTATTTATTTATTTATTTATTTATTAAATCTCTAGTGCCTGCAAATATGCCAGGAATCCCTTAGAAATCTGTTTACAGAATCATTTCTGTAATGGTTATGAAAATGGACTGACTTTTCTAAAATGTCCCCAATCTTTTGTATTTATTTGACCCAATTGAATGCTGTTAAAATTAACACAAAAGAAAAAGTAGAGGCCATTGTTAAAGCAAAGATTTGTGAAATTAGCGTTAGTTAATAGCTGCTCATACCTCTAGGAAGGAATGCTCTCCTCCTGGTGAAGTTCTCCCTTGGAATGGATGTGGCTGGTAACAGACACACTGTCAATGATGTCTCTCAGATCACTGAGCTGCAGTGATTCCTCATTTCCCATAGTTCGCTTTACTGTGAGAGAGGAGGTTATCAGGATCTAACTGGGAACAATGTACCACTTTCACAATCAAGATGAGCAACATAGCAATCCCAAAACCTGATAGAATCTAGGACTACATCTTTCACCTCCAGCATCCATTTAATAGGACATCTCTTCCAGGACTATTAGAAGGGGAGAGTTAGGTTTTATTTTCTATGATTCCTCATAAATCTCAATTATAGAACTAACAGTCCACCGTTGGTTTGATTCCTTTTTTCTCGTATAAGGATTTCTAAAATTTTAAACTAGTTTTTATTTAATTGATACTTGTTTGGAATAAATAATAATGACATCTGCTTCAGGAAAATTATAAAACTAAATTTTATATATGAAATTACATGTACAGCATTTTGATCATTTTCAATATTCCTTCTTTCCTTTCCCTTTCACCCCATTTCGCCCATTCCTCTCCTCACCTTCCCCCTCTTCAAGACATTTATCTCCCTGTTTCCTACCATTTTTCCTTCTTAAAAATCTTTAGTTTACTCATATTTTGAGTTTTTCATATAAGAGAAACCATTCCATAACTTACATGTCTGACTTACTTCAGTTACCAAACATGGGACACGTCACAAATTTGTGCTGTCTTTGCACAGCTGTCCTGGTGTTTTTCTCTGGATCATTCCAACCTCACTATATGCGCTGCCAAAGTGAGTACATGTATAAGAATTGGTCTGTCAAATATAATGACCGGAGCACTCTTCAAGCCAGATCACCCTCACTGGTACTAATTTTTTTCTCTGGAGTTTATTGCATGCTTTTAACCAAATCATGGCCAAGAGGTGAGCTTCTGTCCCCTGAACTCTATTTCCTGAAATGTTTCCTCCTCTTTTCTCTCTCTGCCTCTGTTCACTTCAAATGGCAAATAGATAATCATAGGAATATTCTCAGAAAAGTCCCCCAGAGCTCTAATTCCATTTCATTTTCCAAATTCATAATGTTATAAATACAACATTCAGAAACCTTTCCTACAGCCTGTAATAAATAGTTAGTGGAATAAGTAAATGTATATGACTGAGGATTCTCAAATTCTTTCTGGCATCTCTTGAGTCTGCATTTACACTTATAGAAAATTCACTTTGAGTATGAACAATTCTGATGAATGTTGTAACAAAGCACCGGACATGGAGTGTTTTAATGCAGTTGAAATACATTTTCTTAGGCTAAAAGTGCAAAATCAAGTTATCAGCAGAATCATACTCTCTCTCTGGAGATTCTAGGGAAACATTCTTCCTTGACCATTTCTGGCTTCTGGTGGCTCCCACAATCACTGGTGTTTCTTATCTTGTGAACACATTATTCCAATCTCTGCCTTCATGTCCTTCTGACCTTCCCAGTGTGTCTCTGTGCCTCAGTGTCTGAATATCTGCTTTTATTAGAAAGACACCAGTCATCGGATTAAGGCCTAGCCTAACTAGTATGACTCCATCTTAAATGACTGAATTTTCATAGGCCCTATTAGTAAATAAGGTCATTTTGAGGTTCTGAGTAGACATAAATTTTAGGGAGACACTCTTCAACCTTCTGTGATGGGTACCAGGAAAGGGCACACTGTAAACATAGGCCTGAACTTGAAGTGGAGGTGAAATATATGTGTGAGATGTTAAATGAGCTGGCTAGGAGTTAGTGTGTATTCACTATAGTTGGTAGCTTTGGTGTCAGAGACTGAAATTTCCCCAGTGTCCTTGTCTTTGTCTTTGTCTTCGTGTGTGTGTGTGTGTGTGTGTGTGTGTGTGTTTCTGAATATTTCTTAAATAGAGTAAGAGTTCCTATAGCTATAATCCTTTGTCACCACATAGGACACCTATTGTAGTACTAGGTGGTTGTTAAAGGAGGGAAAACATTCTATAATTTTGTCGTTAGGTTTCAGGCTTTCAGAGAGCCTGGGTTGGGTTATCCACATTCCTCCTGTAGAAGGCTAGAAGGGGATAAAGTTCATCTTCCCTTTTTTCTACATGCAAGATAAAAACCAATTGGAATTGCATATTTCCCTTTCTCATAGTTTGGTAAGTTAGGACTTGGTAAGATGACTTCCCTCCAGGGTAGACCTTGTTAAGGCAAACAGAACTGTATAAGTATTTCAAAGAGTTTACTTTTCCTCTTTCCCTTCTGGAAGCACAGTAGGATTTTCTTGATGGTGAGAATTTAGTAGGATCCTTGGAGGTGAAATTCATAGGGAGGGGGCTCCCACTAGCATCCCATCCTAGCAGATGTCACTTTTCTGAGTTCCTAAAATGAGGGGAGAAGTGTTCCTTCTTTTTTCTGCTTTAATTGTTTGATATAATTTATCAGTTAAAATGTTTATGAGCCTGCTGTTGTCATATAGGTAGGTTTTCAAGCTAGGAATATACTTTCTTTAATAGGTGCTATTCAAATTTTATGTTTCCTCCAGAGTTAGTTTCATTAATTTGTCTTCCAAGTTACTTCTTAGAAGTTGTCAAATTTATTTCAAAAAAGATTTTTGAAATGTGCTTTCTATATCCTTTTAAATTCTGTAAAATCTGTGGTAATGTCTCCTAGATCTTAATATTGTAATTTAAAAAATGTATAACTGATATTGTGTAACAGGAAGAAAAGGTCTAAAAGAGCAGGGGAATTGGGAGGGGCAGGGGAAGGGAAAAAAGGGAAAGGAAAAAATATGAGAAGAGGAAAAAAAATGGAAACAAGGTCTTTGCAAATAGGGAAGGGTGGAGGGGGTGAAGGAAGGGCAAGGGAAGGGGGAAAAAAATAAGAACCAAGAGACTCATGTAATGGTACAAGATCCCAATGATGAATTTAACTGTATTTTATACCCTAAATGTACCAATAAACTTAATGGGAAAAAAAAAGTCACTTTTCTGAATCTTCCTGCTTCTTCCATTTTTAGGGTAGAAGTTTGCCATATGTCCTCAGTTCTCTGATGGATTTAACACAGAGCTGTTGATTTTGTTTTCTCAGATTTTCAGAATGGGAACGACAAGTGTTAACCTCCACGTGTTGAGCAAGAAACCCCCGAGGTCTGAAACAGAGATTGTGAAATAATAATGATGTGTACCTACTGTGCCTCAGTCCTTGTGAAACAATTATCTTATTATCCATTATTCCATTTGTGGAACTTGAGACCATGATGAATCTTGTAACAGCAAGTTACAGTGTACCTCAAATTTGAAACTAAGTCACCATGTCCAAATTTTTAACAACCATGGTACATCATGAGCACAGAGAGTCTGTGTTTTATCTTCAAGGAAAACAGGATAAGTCTCCTGACTTTGCAAGTGTGAGACCTCAGTCTGTTATAATTTGCTTGCAAGGCTGACCTGTGCCATGAATAGATTAAATATAGCATCACACACTCTCATTACTGTCCACACATGATCTATTTTTCATGAGCCACTAAGCAGAGCATTCCAACCACTTGCAGAAGTATACTTTCTACACCATAGCCCAGCTAGATACAGTATCAAAGATGCTCACAATTGGGTAAATCACTGAGGATCATGTAGCTTATAGTAGCATGAGCAGGACAAACTTAATTGATGTAAATAACGAGCAGTCTTATATATATAAGACAGCTTTGCAGGTTGATTCTGAAGACTTGGAGTCTTACCTTCCTTAGTCACTTCCCTCCTGGGCACAAAATACAGGTTGAACAGTTCATCTGGGTCTTGGATCACACATTGATGAAGTAGCAGGGCATTTCTCAAGTAAAACCAAGGCATTAATTATAATGATTTATTGGACATCATGTCTAAAATCAGTTCAGCAGTGTAACCACCTGATTCTTCTTTGGGCAGTATATTCTAAACTGTTTTACTACATTACCAATAGCTGATATTTATTAGCTAAAAAATAGACTCAAAACTCAATCTATTTCCCCCAAAATTATAAATGTTCTATAAAGTAGTTAGATCTTAGAGAAGATTGATATCAAAATAGAGCACGTATATACTTTGACAGGTAAAACTCTGACTTTCTAATGGCTTGGTGCTATAGTTTGAAATGAGAATGTCTCCAAAGACCCATATGTTAAAGCTCCCAGCTTGTCATTCTTTGAGGTGGTGGAAACGTTAATAGGTAAAGCCTTAGCCAGGTGTGATGGTGCGTGCTTGTAATCCCAGCGCTCAAAAAGCTGAGGCAGGAGGATCACTGCAAGTTGGAGGCCAGCCCGGGCTACATAGTAAGTTCAAAACCAGCCTGAACTACATAGTGAGACCCTGTTTCAAAAAAAGAAGAGGTAGAGCATTATCAGAGGTCTTGTAATCATGGGACCACGTCCATGAAGGGGATGATGGAACTCCAGCCCCTTCTGATCTCTCTTTCATATCCTGACCATGAGGTAAGCAGCTATGCTCCATCACATATTTCTGTGATGATGTGCTGTTTTGCCACAGAACTAAAGCAACAAGGCTAACAGATCATGGACTGAAAGCTCTAAAACTGTGATCCAAAATAAACCTTCTTTCTTTATAAGTTGATTGTCTTTTAGCATTTTTTTACACTAATGGAAAGCTAACTAACATACTTGGTATGCAGAAACCCAAAGATAATTAAAAAGACAAGTTCAAGGCAGGGGACTTGGGGAAGCCTCTTGAGAGAACAGACTCTCCAGGCTGCCATTCCTTTCCTTTCTGAGCATTATGATTAATAGAACCTATCTTACAATTGAAATAGTCCTAAGTAAATTCAGTGAGCAATAAAAGACACTGATCTCTATGGTTATTTCTCGAAAGAAAACTTAATAGCAAATGATTGAGTACCTTGAATTGTTGACCCAACCTCTACATCTGGGCCTGATAATCATGGAAAATTGCTGATTCTCTTAACCTAGCCATTTAGTATTATGGCCATACTTTGTCATTACTGTCAGTGTATATAAATTTTAAATAAAGTACCATAATAAAGGAACCAGTAGAACGGGAAGAATTCAGTGTGGCATAACCAAGGAACAGAGCCTTTTCCTTATTGCTCCTCTATTCCCTGAGAGACACGGTGACTTCAGCAAAAGCATGAGCCCAACAATACCATACCTGAAGTCAACCTGCTTCATCGATAATGCTTAGAGTTAGGATGGAGAACTTGCAACTTCTAGACCTCATTCATCCCAGGTGGATCTCACTGGGTTCTATCATGGTGAACTCTGCACCACTGTGCACATTTTTTTGGCGAACATGTATAGGTTTTCCTAAAGTGGTGGTGGGGCAAGCTGAGAGTCTTGTTCTGGGGGAAGTTGCTCCTTGGTAGAAATTTTAATAGCACTGAGTTTCCAGATCACACTGCTGATTATGCTCAAAGGGGAGCCCTGGTCAAGACTGAATTATGTTCCTTTGTGTCCTGGGGAATAGAATTGACTTGAAAGGGAAAAACAAGATATTCTTGTTGTGGCCTGATAGGGGCCTTAAAATCGGTTAGCTGGTAATTAAAAGATGAGTGATTTAATTCACATACCAGACCAATAAATGGGGATATGTCAGTTATGTTGCTGATCACGAGAACGTCAGAATGTCAGTTTTGTTATCATGAAGTGTAACAGTATGACATTGAATTTGTGAGTATTTATATTAAGTATAGAGAATAAAATGATGGATTCTGAAGCCAGAATATCTCAGTTCAAATGCTAGCACTGACACTTACTAGCTTTATGACATTGGCTGTGTATTGAATCTTAGTTTTCTTCATTCACAAATGTAATCTACATCATAGTGTTCTTGCAAGAAATAAAAAGCTACTGGAAACTATCTAGAACTATGCATGGAACACAAAAACCCCTCAGCAACCTTTAGTACTGCTGTGTGTGAGCATCTTTTACAAACAAAACCCATTTTCAATTATAACTATGCCTTAGAATTGCTGTTACACATTAACGTACCCCTAAATCTTTCATCAACAGAGAAACAAAAGCTAGCTGAAATGAGAATTTATTTTTCTTTAATGAAAAATCCCTACATCACTGGCTAAATCCATTGTTTTATTGGGAAAGTAAGTGGTAGCCATAGCCTGGGTCAACCAGGATCCGAATAAGTCCACACCGTGTCTTTCTAAGCAGGCAAAAGCAGGCATTTTTTCTGCTTCTCTGTGCCCATAATCTGCTAATTGAGAGAAGTAGATGCACAAGATATGCAGCTCAGTGTCGAGTGCAGACGAGATTCCCCAGAGAAGTTTTAAAAACTTATTTTCTTTGGAGTCAGGCCTTCTCAACCTGACTTCGTTTTTCCAGCTGCATCAAAATGGGTGTGTTTATCTTCAGAACTTTCCCCCTTTCCTTAGAGTGTCATCAGGCCAGAGCTCACATTCTTCACTGTCTTGCATAGAGGTGTTTGGGGAGGATTATTTTTCTTTTGCTCTTTACTGGATTCTTCTTTTACATTTTTTTTTTTTTTACAGTGCCTCTTCTGAGATGGCAAATAGAGTTAAATATTAGGTGCCGTTGCAATGCGATTGCAAAGGAGGAAGAATGTGCTTGGGCCTAATTTTCTCTCAGGCTTTATACAGTGAATGACAGCATAGAGCAATACACTCCAAGACCCTTGACATTCATATTTTTTCTAACATCCAATGAGGAAAACCACTAGAACTGTGGATGTCATTATACATAATCATTTTGGAAAAAATCAACAGTTATTTTCATGCAGTTGAGATTTTGAACATTTTCTTCAGCAATGAGGAAATACTAACTCTTGAAAATAGAGTAAATATTTTGATAAGATAAATGGTAATTCCTTAATGAAAAGCAATTCATAATCACTCTCTTTTTCTTTAAAAAGAAAAACAGAAAAGATAATATTTTGGAAATTTATATTTTTAAAAAAATGTCTTTGTTAAAAGGCCAATTTTGTGTAAATGGCTCTTAATATGAGCTTTTATCATGCAAAATCCCAAGGTTTCTTTGGTCCATTATCTACAAGTAAGAAATAAAAATCACATGTCTTTGAAACTAAACATCTGTTTTCAGGGAACTGTACTATAACTCCAAGATTTCCATTGCCTTTTATTTTAAACAATTTTAAAATCTCTCGTAGGACTAACACTTACTTGTCCATTTTTTAAAGCATCCATTGTCTGTTTATTACATTCTTTTGGTCATTGTCTTAGTTGCAGTTGGAGACACACATGTTTCTGACCTTCAAAGAGTTTAGGGACTGGAAGAAAAAAATCCAATTTCTTATGACCCTTTTTACTAACATATTTAATTACTCCTGCTGTATTAGTGACACAGGTAGATGGTAGGGTTCATGTGCAATTCTTTGTACTTTCCCTGGCATCTGATATAGTGTGTGCAAATGCATGCTCCACACAGGTTGATTAGCGTGATAGTAGTAGATAAATTTCTATTTGAAAATTGTCTCTTCAAAGAAATATGTACTAGCACAGTAATAATATATACATGGTAATCAGAAGCCAGTTTTTTACCTGTCTCATAATATCTTTGAAACTTTATTGAGGTGTCCAGCAGAGGCAACCTTTCCCAGGTCCAGAATAAAAACTCCAGAAGATCCTATGCCTGTTTTGCATGACTCCAACATCCTGTTGACACAGTAAATCGTAATCTCAAAGAAGCACTTACACTGTCCGTTTGAGTGTAAGAATTTAAGCTTGAACTTGATGCAAGTCTAAATACTTTCTTCCACAACTCAGAACAGATTCAGTTTCACTCAGAGACCCCAGGTGGCGTCTCTTGTCTTCATTTCCCAGGTCACCTCTTGCCTTCTTTGTAAGCTCCTGATTTTCCCTTCTAAGTGTGTAGCTACAGTGAGGGGGTAGGACCTAAGTGTGCCCAGTTTACCTAGCCATGCTTCATCCTCTCCAGGCCCCACAGATGAACAACATGGTGAGATCTTCAGGAGTTGCACACAAAGTTCTTCCCCACTGTGGCTCTACTTTTTCACTCCTAAATTTCTGGGAAACTCCCCTTTGTGCTTTGTGCTGGATCTCTTTCAGCACCTCTAGCAAACTAGGGACACAATCCAAAGACTGCACAATTAGTTCCTCCAGAGTGTAGCCCCCTGCGATTTCAAGTGAACAAGAAACACTTTGACACTGCTTCTTGACAAACTCCCAAAAAGTAGGTGCTCCAGGACCAAAGCTCTGCCCTAGATTTCCCTCCCCACTTGTGAAGCTGGGAGTGCTTATGTTTCTAAGTGGAAGTTTGATCTGGGTCCACAGTATGGTTTACCTTTCTGATAAGACTTTCCATATGACTTCTGAGTCCCCTCAGTGCAAGAAATACATTTCAGAGCTTTTGGAGTGTCCCATTTGCTACTCCTTCTCTGTGCCATTAGCTCAGGGCTGGAAAGTAGCAAGACCCCTCTTGGCTAAAAAGGGGAGGTACTCATAATGCATTAGCAGTTCTTTCTCTTAGCTGACAGGTCCTTCTAAGATGTATTATCACCCCAAGGAATCCAGGTGTAGTGAGATATTTTCACACTCACACTATTTTTCTAATGGAGAAAACAACATATTGCGCCTCAGGACAAATTTACACAGAAGGTCCAAACGTAAAATCCTAATTGTGGAGCCAATGTAGCATTTGCCCAGTTCCCTAGTTTGTCCCTTTTGAGTTACTGTGTGACCAGTGAATAGTGTGGCTGTGTATGTCTGTAAGGAAGAGTTATGCAAATGACATTCACTACTTGGAACATGCTCTCCTGCGACAATGGAGAAAAATATCAATTAGTTTTCGAGGCTTAAAGAAGTGACTATAAAAACTCTCTGCAGCCTTTGGGAGGAAGAATAAAACCTGCTCTTTCCATTTGTAAACTGAGAATCTAGAGCAGAGCAGATCAATGAACCAAATTTGGCCCCCCATGGGTATTATTAAATAAAGATTTATTGAAACATAGACATGCTTAATTGTTAATGTATTATCTATGGATTTTTTTAAAGCCTACAATGGCAGGACCAAGTAGTTGTAATGGATCATATAGTCGGCAAGACCTAAAACATTTGCTGTCTCCTTTACCAAAAAAAAAGACCTTTAATATAGAAATACCACAATAGGGTTAATATAAAATATACAGAAAACACCTCCATGTGATTGGCCCTTCTTCCAAGAGCTAACACAGGGAAACAATCATCTCAAATGCATTATTTTGCTTAAAAATAAGAGGTCTTATTATTGCTTCTACTTTTCCTTGGGTGCCTGTGTTCTGGATTACTTTCAGTTGAAAAATCTCCTTTATTTCTTTGGAAACTACATATATACTTTCTATGTATTGATTCAACAATAGTTTTGAATATTGATCACAAGTACTGCTGACCCAAAGGCAGGTACTGGGCTAAGTGGTGGGGATGTAACATGGAATAGACCAGCCCTGAGCTCAACAAACTTGGGGTCTACAGGGCGATCAACACTGCAATTAAACCTTAATACTGAGGTCTTTGTTTAGAAAAAACAACTCATACATTAACATATTTTGTCTTAAAAAATATTTTTTCAATTTTGATTTGGCAAATTTTAAATATTTTGTTTTTTTAAAAGAAAAAAATAAATAACACACATGCCATGGGTTCACCACCCCTGTGTTAGACTACCTTGGGCTACACTAGTAGGAGGAATGAATGTCTTAGCCCATCTGTCACATTCCTGTTACATCACAAAAGGCCTTTTGATTGATCCATGCTGAATTGTTCTAATTGTATTAAGAGAAAAATGTGTACTCACTGAAGGGTTTTATTATGAAGTTTCATGATTTGTCCTATATTTGTTTAGACTTTTATAGGAGGGAAGTGTGACTATTGCTATGTTTGGCTACAAAAGAACACTCCAGCATCTAAGAAACACTTTTTAAAAAGTGTTTAGTACATTTAAAAGGTCACTGTGTGCTTTGTGAATCTCCTTTAATCCCCCCACACACTTGGCCTCCCTATTATTACAGATAAGTAGAAGTGTATTTATTATTGTCAACTATGTGCTTGTCACTTGAAAACATTATCTTATTAAACTTCACTTTCACTCATCTGGGCAGATATTATTGTTGGAATTTTCAGAGATGAAGAAAGAAACTCTGAGAGTTTAAAACAAGGGTCCCCATCCCCTGGACCATGGGCCTGTAAAACCAGGGCCACACAGAAAGAGGAGACTAGCAGGTGAGCTAGCAAAGCTGTGTCTGTCTTTACAGCCCCTCCCTGTCTCTCACATTAAATCCTCCTGAGCTCTGTCTCCAGTCAGATCAGCAGTGATATTAGAATCTCATCCGGAGTGTGAACACTTCCTTGCGCTATTTGTAGGAGAGGTTTAGTTTGAGCACTCTTTGTGAGAATCCAATCCTGAAACTCTCTCTCTTCTCCCCACATTTATGGAAAAATAGGTTTCCATGAAACTGAGCCCTGATGGGGAGAAAAAGTTTGGAACCTCAAGTTTAAATAATTCTCCCAGAATTACAAAGTCAGAAAGCGCCAGAACCAGGCAGGATCCAAAGTCTTGACTACAGAGGCATTGAGCAGGTAGAGATTAGGGAAAGAGGGTCCCGGGGAAGGGGACTGTCATCGTTCAGGTCCAGGTGTGAGAGGAATGAAATCACTTCATATCCAGAGAATGGTGAGCAGATTATTTTAACTTCATGTTGGTATTTTCAGTAGTACAGACTAAGTACTATTGGGTATTATATCACAGCTGTATTTCATGATCTGATATATTTGGAGAATGGGCTATCAAAAAAATTTAACTTTTTATTTTTTATATGTAATTCAGAATTTCTGAGAATTCTTAAGCACTGTCAGATTTAAAACATGAAGTCTATGGTAATCAAAAGCCTGTGTGATCTCTGAGTCCTAGCAGACCATCAGATATGGTTGTGATCTTCCAGACATATTCGTAGGAAAAAAAAAACTGCTCAGGACAGAATCCAATGCCAATCAATAGGAGCAATAGGAGTATTCGACCTCATAGCATTGCTCAGAGACTTGTCCTCTTTTCTTTTGTGGCATCACTTTTGGATATGATTTGAATATGGTTCATTGTGCCAAACTCAGAGTTTAATCCCCATTGTAGTTCATTAAAGGCATGAGAGAGTGGAAAGTAAATTTTTAATTTGACTATGGTATTCCAAGGTGAGGTGATTAGAGAATGTCATAGGGTAGGTACTGATGATTGAATCCTAGGAGCTTTATAAGAAGAGAGATCCTCTCAACACATAAGTGCACTGAATTTTCTTGTGTGACACCCATGGCCACATTGGAAAACCATTACCAAAGGCCAAAATAATGGTGCAACTTCATCTTGGATTGTGAACCTCAAAACATTAAATCAAAAGACATATTTTCTTCATAAAGTTAACTGGGCTCAAATATATTTTTGTAGCAACAGCTAATGCATCGTCCTTTAGCTCCTGAGATATCACTCCACTTGATGTTCCATAGAGAAAAAGGTAACAATTGCATACTGAGATCTTTACATATGAGGTTTACCAGTGGCTCATATAACTTCCACTCACAGTTTAGTACCAGAATTGAGGCATGGAGGTTTACATAATCCTAGGAATATTAACAAGTGGTGCTTATTTGTATGTCCATTAAGATGTAGTGCACTTAGATATGAGATTCTAATAATCTCTGCCACATGAATGGTCAAAGAGTAGAAATGTCAGTCACGTTATGTAAACCAGAGATGTGAGATTTTCAAATTGCATAACTTTTATTCTACAATGATCAAACAGCATAAATTCTTTAAAGAGGTTGGCATTTAACACTTCAGTTATTATTGATATTTTAATCAAAGGAGTTTCATTCTAGTGGCTAAGAGAACAAAGCAGGAGATTAATGAATGAATGAGTGAAGTGGAAAGATAAAGAAGAAACATTAAAATTCAAGTACAGAAGAAAGAGGTAAAATTTCTAGACATCTCCCTATTTTAGTTCTAAATCAATGAGTGGGCTTTTACAAAAGAAAATTTTTCATTAGAGACTTTTCTGAACTGTCTATAAGAGAATGTCTAAGAAGATGAGAGGGCAGCCAGGTTTCCCAAATGAATTTGTTTAATGTTGGAGGGAAAGCAAAGGATGAAAAAAAAAAGAATACTTGCTTTTGGCGAAGTCTTTCTACATTCTTAGAGATAGTGGGGATAGGTTCAAATTTTGTGAAAGACACCAGTGGAGAATTGAGAGAATTTAGGAATATTAAGAAGATCCTCCCTGGGGAAAAGTGGAGAAGAAATCAAACTATGTTTAGAAAGAAAGGGGGATAAAAGGGAAGGAGGGAATGATGGAATAAAGGAAGAGAGGGAAGGAAGGAGGGAGGGAGGAAGGAAGGGAGGGAGGGAGGGAGGAAGGAAGGAAGGACGGGAGGGAGGGAGAAAGAAAAAAAGAGCTTTCTTTAAAGTTAGAGATCATAGTTTTATAATGATGATATGAAGAGTTTAATGATTTCTTCAAGAATCTGGGACAGAATGGGAAATAAGTTGTGGGTGTGTCAATGGAGAATAGGATATAAAGGGCTTCAAAAGGTGAAAGAGAAGAAAGGAAAGTACAAAAGGTCTGAAGAGTTTTAGCCCAGTGGAAAGTGATTGAAAGATTGATATGGGGATGTTGAAGCCAAAAATGCTTCTGATTTCTGTCGTGGTACATTTAGGGAACAGAGCTGTGCCACTAGGAAAGGAGAATATCTGCTTAGAAGGACCTGGGCATATATGTGAAGTACAGAGGCCAAAGTGAGACAGAGGCCTTGCGAAATGTCTTGCAAGGAAGGTCTGAGGAGATTGTGAGGCACTGACCTGAGAAGATGGCCAGGGTCTATGGAGTGTTTGGAGGGGAAGGGACATGAGATAGAAGGTTACAGACCCTCTGTCCCTCTGCAGTCCTTTTGACTGCTTTGCTCTTCTGTGTATCCACATCGCTAGTCTCGGGAATAGCTGTGTGCTCTTCAACCGCACATAAAAGCTGAAGTCTGCTGAAAATAGTTCTTACCAGAAAGACAAGAGTGAGCTTTAGACATTTTTACTTAATTTCTAAAGTTGTCTGGGAACAAAGCCCTGATTTAGAGTAGCAAAAACAAAAAAAATATACCTCAAGTGAAATAAAGTGGAGCAATAACCGAATTTCCTAGGAGTCAGTGTTTTGAGGACAGCCTAGGTGTGATAATTATAGAGACTCATCTTCGTGCCCTTTCCTAGGAGAGAAAAAGAAGTTACAGTTTTTGGAGTTCATCATTTTCAATCTTTCAAAAGGATACAGAAATAGTACTTATACTTCAGCCAATTACCTTCAGATCTGAAAAGTACAAATTGTCCCCTCTTGATCATCAGTCCATCTATGTCTCATCCATTTATTTACAAAGCCAGTTCTTATGTTTTGAGAGATGGCCAAACAACACACTGTAGGTTTTGAACACAAACTGGCACACAGCACAATCCCTGCACTGGAGGAAGATATAGCTCAACCTGGGAAGGGGTCAAGGTAGTGCCTAATAGGCATGTGATGGGAACAACAAGCCTTGTGCTGGTGCCTTCCAGAGGAGAGTGCTCCAGAGATGTCAAGGTCAAATGAAGACCTTGTGCTTGGAGTCAACATAGGACTAGTTGTGCTGTAGATGTACTGTGCTGCTCAGGAAAGAAAGTAATTATTTAAGCCCAGATTTAATTTGAGCAATATATTTGTCCCATTTATGCCAGTGTGATTATTGAGAGAGTTTGCATTTTGTTATTATATCTTTCCTTTATCAGAGCATATTGGAGAAGAACAAAAACAGTACAAAGTAAAACCAACAAATGTTGCTTTACTTTGTCCTGTAACCTGCAGAAAGTAAGCTTGAGTGTTAATATTTGCCTCCCAGATGCACAACTGAAATAATCAGGAAGGTTGGTAATGAATTTATGAAGTACCTATCACCTTGGGAGAGGACTACAGAGCTGACAGTGAGCTCCACAAATTAGGCACAAATGGAAAGGACTCTGACATTCTCCATAAAGGAACAAAGAAAGCATGCACTGATTAGCTGAAGAACTTGGAGGTACAGGTCTCCATCGCTTACAGGGTAGGACGTCACATACAGGACTAAAAGGAATGCTAGGAAAAATTCCCCAAACTTAAGGAAACAGTAGGATAACCAGAAAATGAGTCTAATGTGTCTCGTTAGTGAAACTGGAGATGTGGTATGGAGTTCTTGTGCTTTCCCCAAGCAGATTATCGTAATAGCTGCACCACGCCAGCCTGGATATTCATACTCGCTGCACAGAGAACATCACCTTTAACCTCTACTCTGCAAATCTGCAGTCCCAAGGAGGGAGGGAGTCTTAGGTGATTGCTCTCAAATTCACAGGAATTGAACAGGGAGACATTTTTCTTGGCATCCTCTAATATTTTCTCACTTTCTGGCAGAATTTTTCACTAAAACACCAGAAAGCAAAGGGAGCAGCGAAAGTCTCCGAGGCATTTTGATTTTACAGATGCCTACTTACATATGACCTGAGAGGGGGGAAAAAAAGCATCCTCCAGAGCAGTTACAGGTATGGGATCTGTTTCAGTTATTTTCCCTGGGAAAGATGAAGCGTTACATTTGGTGGCAAACCCTCTACCCTCATCTGTCTTTCTCTTATGTGTGTTTAATTGTAAATGTTCTCTAAAATAATTCATTAAATATTTGTTTATATATATTTATATACACATCATATATAAATATATATGGAGAGAGAGAGAGAGGAGACCATTTCAGAAAAGTAATAGCTTATAGGTACTAAAATAATAAAATGTGACTTTTTTTTTCTCTCCAGCTACCATGTTAGGCAGCCAAAGCCCGAGAAACCCCATCTTTCCTTCTTCCCATGAGAATTTTGAGGCTAAATAAAGCATCTTGGTCCAAGAATGAAGGTACCATGTGCCAAATAGCCCTGTGACAGAATGGCTTGCAGCTATGAAAGTTGATCCCTGTGGGCATTAGGGTGGCAATTTGCAGAAACACAAGGGATAAATCTTGGGCTGCACTGAGGTGTCCACATCTACACAGCAGCAGCAGAATCCCAATGTCTGGAGATGATGTTCTGTGATGGATGCTACCAGTTACCGCCCAGAGTTCTTGCTGACTTCGGTTGGGATCTAGTGATGCTTTTTATTTCTCTGTGTGTTCGCAACCACTTCCTCTATGAAGGCCATGATTTGGACAATTATGGGAATAGGTACTCTTTTAGATCTGGGAGGGATTCTAAAATTAACATGAGCAGAGAATTTCACTTTGTAGATTGGTAACTCAGATTCAGTATAGATGGCTCCAGAGAGCTTGCTTGCAGGGAAGCCAGAGACAAGCGCATGTGTACTGACACCTAGTCAGGCTTGTTTCTGATGAGTTTCTCTTCTTACACCAGTGAAGACTGCTGTTCATCAAAGAAAAGCATCCAAATTCTGCTACATGGATGCTCAAGGTCTGTTAAAACATATATGCTTCTGCAGTTCTATTTTCTTCTCATTTCCCTAACTGATCATTATGAAGGATTCCTAACTCTAGCCACTTCCAGGCTCCCGCAGTAACTCTCCTACAATAGGATATTCTATGCTTTGAGGGAGTTTTGCTCCTGTATGCAATGCATGCTGAGTTATTCTCCATTCAGCTTTCCATACACAGAGGGTACCTTGCCTCTTCCAGGAAGCCTTACCTATTTCTTGAGTCGCCATAAGTTGCTCTGTCACACCATTCTCAATGTACCTCTCAGAGCATTTATTCAGTAATAGCAATTAAGATTATTTCATTTTTAAAGTGTTATAGATCAAGAAATTTTCTTAACTTTGTATTCAATCCCCAGTCATTCCCTTCCCCCAGCATTTGGCATATATTTAACACCAAATGAATATCAATAAATGGTAAATAATAGAATGAATGAGAAAACTAGGCTCTAAGTTCACAAACAAGAGCATCACTGACTAAGACACATTTCTAACCTAGAACCCATAGTTATCATAGAGGCAGTTCTTTGAAACTGGACTTCATTGGTTCAAAGTTTAGTTCTGCTACTTAATCACTAATGTGACATAGTTTACAAGATACTTAACTTTTGGTGTCTCAGTTGAATTTTCTGCAAATCAACAGTAATAATAGTATCTAAGTCCTAGGAATTTTATAAAGATTAAATGAGTTTATATTTTCTAAGACATTTACTCCATGATGAGTTTCTCTTTTTTCCTCATTTCCTGCTGTGTAAGCAAGCTTTAGCAATAGAAGGGAGAAGCAAGACAGAATGATCAGGAAAATACAACAATTGTTATATATTGACTATTAAGAGGTATGTTAGTGGTGAAGAGCACATAATTGGGAGAATATGCTATTTATTAAGCATCTACAATGTGATAGTTACTGGACTAAGCTTTTTCATGTACTATTCCTATTCTGTGGCAGAAAACTGAAACAGAGAAATTATACACAGTCTAAGTTATGAAACCAGTTCAAAAAGAAATTTATCCCAGATTGCAAACATTGCAAAATTTAGAGCTGAAAATTATTATTCGAGCAATGATTAAAATGTCAGACCTCAAATGCAAAGGTATAAACATCATCCATGGCTGCTGTGTAACCATGTATGATTTTCTTATATTTTGTTTCCCTATTTGT
>NW_004624734.1:15321116-15351114 GCF_000247695.1 Heterocephalus glaber
CACACACACACACACACACACACACACACACACACACACACTCTTTAGCTGCTTAGATGTAAGAGATGAAGCCTCAGGAACAGAAGTAGAAATCTCTTTGGTCTTAGGCAAAGGCAATATCTGCCAGAAGAGAAGCCTTTGGGAAACTGGTATGCCCTTCCACCATGCTATTTCTGCCTTGGAGCCTGTATACCATGAAGTAAATCCCCTGAAGTTTGAGCCAAATAAACTTCTCCTTGTTTAAATTATGATTCTCAGGTACTGTGTCCAGCAACAGGAAAGCCAACTAATTCAAGGTGGAGCAAGTTGATTTGAAGTGAGGCACAAGAAGGATTCCATGCAGAGACCATATTCCTTGTAAGATTGTATTCATGTATTTATCTCTACAGTATTTTGTACTGGGTCTTCCACTGAGGATGGCATTTGTGAACATGACATACAGAAGTGCTTTATGGTACTCAATAAACAAGTCAGAGAAAATTGGAACATTAGGGAATTTTAAAGAAAGTAAAGACCCAGAAAAGTGTCCAAAGAAGCAAGTAGAACTGATTTAGGCTAACTGAATCAAAGAAGACTCTTGAAGGGGGGTTTTCAGCCAGAAGTGGGAGCTGAAATGATGTTACAAAGGCGATCTGGCTGCAATTTCCATAACTTCATTGATTTTTCAGTATTAAACCAGAAGCAATTATAACTATTGATCCACATATTTTGCATAGTAATTTATGTTAATCATACTGCTTTTATGTACATTGACACAGTTTTAAATAACCCTTGGAAAAGCATTAGCTCTTTTATCTCTACACAGAAACTAAGCTTAATGCAATTAAACGATTTACCAAAACCACATTTGGTAAGTGTAAGAACCATGATTGGATATAGTTTCTGTGACTGCTCAGCCAGAAGAATTTCTATGACAAACTTGTATAATAATTAGGCACAAGAGTTAACGTCACAACCTACATATAGGATTAGCACATACCTCAGACACTGGATCATGGATGGACGGAATTAGAGTAAATTTCTGGACACTCATTCTGTGTTTCTAGAAGTAGTCACAGTCTTATATATACACTCAAATACTGTTATTCATTGGTACTACATTATATTGACATTTGGTAAATTCTAAGAATGTGGAGTAAACAACATAAAGAAGGTAAATAAAGACAAATGATAAGGGTTGGGCAGATATGGCCTTTTTTTCTTTTGAGAACTGGGAATTGAACATAGGTCCTTTGCCCTTAAGTACATGCTCAGTTTCTTTTTTAGTTTTTATTTTGAGACAGGGCCTTTCTGAGTCTCTAAATTGCCTACTGTAGGCTCCAAATTGCTGTCCTCTTGTCGCAGTCATCCAAAGTGCTGAGATTGCAGGCATGCACCACTATGTGTGGCTCAGGTATGGCTTCTTAACTACCAGCATTCACACACTTTCTGCTTTTGTACAGGATGTAGAAGAGAAGTAGAAACAATCTATTGCATGTTCTTTGCCATTATTTAAGGAGTGTTTTCTTTTACATTTAGATTCATAATGGCAGCATTTAGCTTCTCAATCTTTTCAACTATACAGTGACAACTTATTCTTTCTAATAAACCTGAAACATTATTGTAGGTCTCCAAGGTGCACAGAATGGTAAGTAGTAGTTGATAATCCAGCAAAGATGAATCTTGAATTCCTGCACCTCCAATTCAAGGTGGCAAACCATAGCTGGGAGGAAATTTCAGACACGTGTTAACAGCAAGAGTGAAATAAAATGATTAGCGACGAATTTGTGTTGCCTCTCTGGGATGTCTTTGGAAGCTACCTGTGGTGGAGACTGCTGCAGAGCCCCCCAGCAAGCCTGTAGCAAGACCTGGAGCACTGCCTTGTCTAGGTACCTTGTGTTTGAACACTTGAAGAAATGCTGTCTCTGGCCAGACCAAATTGGCCAGGTTTCTCCAGGCATTGCCCCTGGGGAGATTTGCACAGGGTTCCACACCAGCTCTTAAATCCAGAGGCAGAAGACTGATGAAGGATGCATGATTTGCAAAGACCTGTATAGGTCAGAGCTCTTGTCAAAACTTGAATTCACAGAGGCTCAGGTATTTATGGCAAAAGGAAAAAAAAATCTGTGAATATGTACATGCACACTCTTTCAAAGCACTGTTTCAAAATTCAATCTCTTACTTAGTGGTTATAGATATTAACTCTAATTTTTGAATTTTAGGGGGAGGAAAGATAGCATGTAAAGGTAAGAGAATTTTATTACTAGCTAGAGAATATGGAATAGCAAAGAGTAAATTATGTATGACTTCCAGTGTATCTCAAGTGGCTTCATAAATCTTTCCTAATCCTTTATTTCCAATTTTGCTTTTATAAAAATGCTCCTGAACGCCAGCTAACAGAAAAAAAGATTTTATTAGAAGAACTTCCTATCCTAATATTCCTTTAAACTTCCACTTTCCATTCAGGTCTTCATATAAAGTAAAAATTTCAACATAGAGAGACATTAAGCAAAGCAATATTGACTACATTTTACCCTGAAAAGCCCAAGGTCTTAATGATCAGAAAACACCTGTCCCTCTATTCATAGTACAGATAAACCTGCTCTTTGAAGTTCATTTTGGCCATGAACTTTATTGCCAGCCTATAGATGGCAGCAAACTTTCATTTTACTGCCAGGATGTAGCTTTTCAGCAGTTACTTCAAATTACTCTTCTAGTTTTTCTTTACAAAAACAAATTGCATATTATTATTGTTATTATTATTATTATTAAATAATACTATAATGAGAAAAGCAGTGCTTTATCAGTACATAATTTTAAAAAACAACTAAAAACTGAGGAAAAACAAAGGAAAAAATGATCAAGACTGAGTCTCATAAAAGAAAGGACTCTTGGTATTCTCACAGTCAAAATTTGTCTTTTAGGGTTATGATCGCCAAACAGGAGCATAGTGAGAACATTGGGCTCAATGAATTTTTAGCATCATTTAAGATGAAAGATGGTGCCCTATGGTATGCTTTATTGATGTTTCACATTGCCAATAAAACTTTCTTCTTGAGACAAGTAAACTAGAGTTGTGATATTTAAGAGAAAACATAAATCTAAAAGAATGGCAGTGACCAATTAGCAGAGACATTAAGATTTCATGTGAAGGATTTATCCCCGAATGTTCTATTGCTACAATCTTTTTACCTGTTGCTCCTTGTGAAGAATCATTACCAATTAAGATATATTTAATTCAATTTATTGATGATGAGGCCATTAAGGCTTTGATATCAGTTATATTCCATGCATCAGATTCCTTCACTGAGAATGAATTTTTTTATGGAGAATAGTGAGAGATAATGAAGATGGAAACAATTACTAAAACTAGGGTCCAATGATTATCAGCACTTCATATCAGTATTTGCATCTTAGGCCCCAAGGAGTTGAACAGAGGACATCTGGCTTATTAGCGAGGTTTCATGAGCCATGCATTATTTGGTTTGCATGATTTATTGTTTAACAAAATGTCATAGGAACCAGGTCCATTTGCCATCTTAAGCCTCCTGTTTCCTGGATGAAACAGGTGTGATATATAGGTAACATTCTCAATGTAATGTAGCACTGACCAAAGAAAGGCCTCAAGAGAAATACTGTCATAAGGGAGAAGCTAAATCAATGACAGCTTGGCAATTAGCACAGAATATTGGATTTATAACATCTCTTTGTGTTAGCATCTGTTAAAACTCAAATTGGAACTCTAAAGGTGACAGTAATATAGCTACTTGGCTATAACCCTCCTAAACAGGTACTTCTGAATGACTATCTATTACCTGACATCATTGTATATTTGTTATATACAAGTACAGATATGTCAGGTGTTAATTTATATGATTTTTTTCCTTTAGGAGGACTTTAAATGAACCCATTCCCACTCTTTTCCCTCTATCCAAACCTACTGTGATTTTATTAATTTAAGACTATCAGGAAATCATACAGATCATGTATTATCAGTATGTTCTTTTTTTCTAAAGCAAAATAAAAGTTCATTATTTAACATTTTAAATATGTTCCTGTGTTTAAATAGTTGCACTTACACAATATATACTTGATAAATGTTGGCCATTATTATTATAACAACTGATTTTTGAATTTATGTAAATCTCACTGATAATTTAGATTTGCTTAAAACAGTCATTGCTAAAGTTACTAAGCATTTTGAAAAGTGCTACAACTTAATTCCCTTATAATATTTATTATATTTAAATCTAGTAGGAAAATTTGGAAAAGAAATAGGGTTTACTTATGGGAAATCTCTTGTGAAACACAGTATGCCCAACGTCCTTCAGGTATTTGGTTATATGGTCAAAGAAACAGTGCCATGACACGTAATTAATAACATGTGTTTTGAACCAATAAGAATACTGAGAGCAACATCTACTTTCATAAATCCACAGGGATAGAAAATGAAACATCAAGTTTTCAATTTCTAGATCTCTGTTTAGTATCGATTTTAGTGTTTTGGAGAGTGGTCACAAATGCAGTAGACACGAGGGTTCGCAGAAGTGACAAGTGAGTAAATTAGATGAGTAAATTAGATCAGTTGGGGAAAGGTATTTGGTAACATATGACTCCCGTGTTGGGTAAATAATTAGTGATGAGTCCCTGTGAAGGGCAGAGTAGATTTCCTATGTAACCTGGCCACTTGACTCCAGAAATGGTGACCCAGAGGTGCTAGTTCACTCTTTAATCAAAAGGAATCAGAAATGTAAATCACTTTCTATGAAATCTCCTCTAGAAAGCAGAAAGTGGACAGAGTGAATCTATACCACTTCAAATCTAGATCTTAAACTCACATGAAATTTTTTTCTCATTGAGATTTTTTTTTCACTCTCGGTCCAACCAAATAGAGAGAATTTGGCACAGAACTGTATGGTTCCAGGAACCAGCAATATGCGTAGAGCAGAATTTTCTTTCTTCTCTCTCCATAGATTTCTTTGTTTTTTCTCATGAGAAAATAATATAGTTATATTATGATAAGCTCCTCAGCTCCAGGGGCTTACATGTTTTAGTACCTAATGTTACCCAGATGGATAAAGTTTATATAGTTTTTCCACTCATTCTTCCCCTCCTCAGGGGAACCCATTTTTTAAAAAAATAATTCTTGATTTGGTCAATATTTATATGGCAATATTTCTGAGCTCTCAGTATAAAACTGATAGGCTAGATATTTGCATCATCTTCATTTTATAAATAAGGACTGCAAGGCTTAAAAAGAATAAATGACTTGTCCAAAATCATGAGCTAGTAACTGATGGGGTTAAAACCCAACCCCAGCTCACTTAGCTCCAAAGGTTGGCCTTGTTCCCTGTATCCTTCTGACTCCTGATTGCAGAAGATAAAATCTTGTATCCCAGCTCTCAAGGCCAGATGTGATCAACTAATCAATGCCCATGGAAAGGGCTCACCAGCTTCCTAATATTTACTGGAAAAGCTACCCCAGTGCATTTTAAACTTCCAGTGACATTCACTCATTTTGTATCCCTTTCTTTGGCTAATCTCGTATGAAGAATTTTAGAGGACAATAGATCATGAGAATTGAGTAAAGTGATCATGACTGTGAAAGTGCAGAGAAGAGGTGTTTTATTCACTATGTTGCTATCTGCCCGTCTTGGTTTACAGTGAGACTAACCTCACCGTACTCAATTTTTATATCTATATTCTGACAGTTTAAATTTTTATTTTGAAAAGACAATGGCCAACAAATTGTTTCCTTTCCATATAGTATGAGCATATATAACTTGGAGAAATCAGTGTCCCAAATTGGTAATATATGGTCATATGCCATATTGCAAGATTTTAACAACCGACCACACATGTACTGGTGGTTCCATAAGATTACATTGCTTAGTGATGTTTGACTGTGTTAGTTTGTGTGGGCACACTGTATAATTTATTCACACCACAATAAAATGAATTAATGATGCATTTCTCAGAGTGTATACTTGTAGCTTAATAATACACAAAGTTTTAGTTTTATTTAGTGAGTCAAAGAAGAATATTTTACTTTCACGAGAACTGAACTCTGGAATATTTATGTAATATTTATCCTTTAGTGAATCTGTGAAACTATGTTGACAATGGCACTTTACTATATATATATATATATATAGTACCTTCATGTAACATCAATTATATGATACACAAAAAATTATTTAAGAAATGGGGGAATAATATTTATCAGCCTGGAAACCCTCATTATGAAGAAGCAAAGATTCACACAGATGTTTTTTCAATATTTTTAGAAGTCTGATAGAGATGGGACTTTCCCTACAATGTTATTACTCTAGGTTACCTAAATCATCTTGTTTCTTTTCTTTTTACCCAGAGTTGAGTCAGATCCATGTGGCATGTTGGATGCCTCGTGTTGCAGAGAAATTCCATTTGATATTTATGAATCTGATTAAAAAGGAAGAAATCGATTCATTGTTACATAATCAATAGAATTGTGTAGAAAAATCTTTCTAGAAGTGATTGAAGAAAGAAAACAATAAGTTGTATTATTATTGGTGGTTAAATATATTCTATACAAATTCATTAAAGCAATAGAAAAGTTAAAAGAGGAAGAGTACCATATTGAACAAATATCTGATAATTGCTGAAAAAAATGAGTGTTTATTTCTTGAGTAGTACTCTAGGAAAGTAAGCACATATAGGGTGAATCCAGGAGAGCACATAACTAACTAGTTTGGATCAGTTGAAGACTTGAATAAAACTTTTTATTAGTGTTTTAGTAATTAATCCATTCCAACTTTTAAGAACTTTGTATTATTGTTAACTTTGAAAGACATCCTGTAAAACAATGAAAACTCTTCTCCACTAAAGGTCAAATAAGAAGTTACACTCTCACCTAGCCCCTAATTTAGTATGTATTACTCATCCATTTTTGCATCTCAGAATTAGTAGACTTTTATTATATTTTCCTGAATTATGAATCCTTTTGGGATCTTGAAAAACTTGGTATAAACTTGGAAATCTCATGAAAATTTCAGGGCTCTCTGCCTTGATCAGGTAGAAAATATGCTGGCACAACCAGCATTAGCTCCGGCCAAGTCATGGGTATGCAGAGTCCAGCAGCACAGACTGCAAAGCAACTCTGGAAAGTAAGTTCAAAATGTTTTCAAAACTTCCTGGAAGTGGTGCCATAATTTCTGGGCAGTGGCTCGGGTATGAAAGTTCCTGTGTCAAATGGATCTGTCCAGTAACTTCTGGCCCAAGCCATTCTAAACAGAAGAGAAGCACAGCTCCCTTTTCACTCAAGGTTAGCCAAGAACATTATTCTCTCCAACATAAATATCACCCTTCAGTTCTCATTCACTGGGAAATGCAGAACCAGAAATTAGATTTTACTTGTCTTTAATGAAGGAAGCCAGCAGTTATTAGGAGCCTCGTTGTATCGTACTCTGCATAAGAGACTTTATAAATATTACCCCATTTAATCCTCATGAAAACTTTTGAATATAAATATTATTATGCTATCCCACTAGAGAGTCTCAGAGAGAATGAGTAATTCGCCTAAGGTCACACATCAGTGAATATTAGAGATTGGACTCAAATTTAGCACTTGAAATCTCAAGCCCTTTTAGTATGACAAGAATTTGCTATAGAGATCGTTTTAGAATTTTGGAATGTAATATATATGTAAAGACTTTTTTTCTATTTTTAGCATATAACTAAAATACACAAGCAATTCCTTCTCATGAGGGATTAGACTATTTCAAAATCTATTTCCACAAAGCTCACTGAGATGAACACACTGTGTGTTTAGCAATCAAAAGATGAATGACTTTTAAGTTTTATAATCTCTAAATGATTTTATGAATTTTACTGAAAGCAGAAAGGCAATAATTTATATAATAATCAATAATCTATAAGTTTTCTTCCTTCAGTCTTTTTTGTTTACATCTTGATGCTTCTTATAGTTGATTTAAAAGAAAATAAAGCTTAAAACAGATTTTAAAAAATGAGAAAAATTACTGAGCCCATGAAGCTATATGAATGGATATGGTGGCCAATGAAGCCTGGGAAAGAGCAAACAAGCATGTGTGAGAATTAACAATGTCTCTCTTCCACTGAAAACCACATAACTCTCACATCAGCACTGTTTTTTTCTGGGCAGTTAGATTATTTCTGATTGTCCTCAATGTCATTATAGTTACTCCTAGGAGAAGAAGTTTCATGTATGGAACAGGAAATGTAATATTGAGATTAATTTCTAATGCAAACCCCTGACATTGTGAATTGTAATTAAATGAAGGGTAAGTAAATTTCTAGAGCCATCATGCCAACCTAGACAAGAGTAAGACCTGGCTAAAGCAAATCAGAGACTCTGAACTAGATTGATTCTTAAGGATGATCTGGTACAAATCCTTCAATTTTCAACAGAATCTTAGTGAATTAAATGACTAGCCCAAGTTCATGCAGCTAGTAGATGGCTGAGTTGGTATATATTTTTACCTGAGTATGACTTCAATGCATGGGTCTTTAAATTACTACCTTCATTTTTTGGGTCTGGGCAAAGAACTCTATAGGCTTCTATTGTGCTATGTAAAAGGTGGAAATGATCATTCTTAACTTAGTAGGCATTTTTGAGGTACACCATGTCAGCATGCAGGAAATGTGGAGCTAAATACTTAGCAGGGGATATGAGTTCTGTAATAGATTACTGCTGTTTACAGCTATAGTAGAAACAAGGGCAGCAGAGATTCAGTTATGATTAGATTTGTGAAATAAACTGTGCCTGAAATTCAGGCATTAATGCTCAGCTGAATGCCCTTTCCATTAAACCACATTTTAATTTCTTCAAACAGAATTCATTATTTGTGGAAAATTGTTAGTATAGTTTGGCAATATGCAATTTAGACTCACTGTTTTTATTAAAGGCTTACACAAAATATTTTCTTACATAACATTTGTGAATGCCTGTTTGGAAAAGAACAAAGAAAAAGCAAACTAAATATGTACATTTGGATTCAATTTCTATATCTTCAGGTTACTAACCATATTATCTTTTGTGAGTCATTTTGATCCTATGAACTTTAAATTCATCATGTGTAAAAAGGAGATAAAATGTTTCCAGAGATAGAGGGAGCTAGGAGGAAGGGTGGGAAAAGGGATGAAAAGTGGAATTAAGATGCATTATGTACATGTACCAACTACACATAAGGAATGTAAACACTATGAACTGCAAACATATACTAATAAATAAATATCAGAAATGGTTCTCTGCCTCAAACAAATAATTCTTGTAGGGATCAATATTTTAAAGTGAATATAAGCACACCACTTAATCTTAATATGCTTTGCTTTCTGCTCCAAATGCAAAAGTTTGTAGCTGGCCCAGGCTGGGTTTGGAGACAGGCAGTCAGGGATCTGCACATCCCTCACACAACTCAGGAAACACTCTCAGGGGTCAAGCCCTCAACGGCCATAAATATCTGGGTATTTTTTCTAAAATCAAAACAGACGGAGTATATAAAATGCTTGGCATAAAGTCCCATTTCAGAAACTGTCACTGTTTTGTTTTTAGTTCACCTGAGGAAAGAGCCATGTAATCTTTAGTTATATCACAGCCTCAGCCCTCTTAGCTGGGTCTAGTGAAGAGTAAAATTACTCTTTTACTCATCCCTAGTTTCTCTCCAGTGCCTAAAATTGATATCTGGGGGCTTTGAGGCATCAAGATATGTGATTGTTAATTTTGACAAAAATCATGAAATGAATCCTCACAATTTCTGCAAATTTATGATAATAAATAAGTCGGGCCAACTTCTCAGTTAGAAGCAATCTGTTTATTGTTATAGAAATCAGGGGCATTTTATGCCTGTGAAAGGAGGGCATGAGACGTGCTCCGGGCAACCTCGCTCCTATGGTAAAAGCTGCACTGAGCGGATTCCCTGGAGGCAGAGATCACTGTCATGTTGCCAAATAGTGGCAGGGTGACATCGATCCACATGGACAACTTTATTTATGTCTCCAGCCAAAAACTTAATCACTTTGCTGATTCTTCTTCCATCTAACAGGTAGTGAATGACAGTCATTTAAAATCTCAAACTTTGAAATGCAGTATAGTAGGGGTCAAAGAGAGATGTGGGGACAAGTAGGTTACTATTGGCTCATTATGGATTAAGTGGTCCATTCTGAAGGTATGCTGTTCTCGTGTGTGTGTGTGTGTGTGTGTGTGTGTGTGTGTGTGCATATCCATGCTCTATACGAGTGCTTACTATGGCAGTCACATCCTTTTTAAATCTCCTTTTGTATCAGTTAGCTTTACTATCACTGGGACACAATACCAGAAACATATGTAAAGGAAGAGAGTTTTAATTTGGCTTATGATTTCAGGGGCGGAATAATGGCCAATGGGCATTGCAAAGCACAGTTGCAGAGTTCATGGTGACTAGGAAGCAGAGAAGTGGAACAGAAACAGAAAGGAAGGGCCTAGGGACCAGATGTAATACCCAAGATAAAATTTCTGTGACCAATTTAGACACACCGATGTGTACTCCACCAGTTCCCTGGGTGATTCTCAAGGCAACCAAGTCAACAATTAATCTTAGCTATCATACTATTCAAGTAAAGACTTGTTACCCAACTGTGGAATGTGGTCTTCAGATACTTTTCAGCTTTCAGTAACTTCAGAGTCAACCTCAACTTCTGAGAGGTGTCTTCCTTCAGCTTATAACTTTCTTAGGACAATGACAGCCTGTGGATAAGTCAGAGAGGACTGTAAAGTCCTATTGCAGAGTTGCCTACTGGGATGGATTAGGCTACTTCAGGCTTTTCCAGACCTGCACTAGAATTGAATCTCTTCTTTCCCACTTTGCTTGTCCTTGTTCTTTTCATGGAAATTCATCTTTAAGCAACATCTTATACTTCAAACTTTCAGTGTCTGCTCTCTAAAAACTCGACATATAAGCTGCAAAATATAGGGCTGATGGTGGTCCAAGACAGAAGGAGAGGAAATGGAGTGTTGACCTAGACGAGTCACAGCTCAGCTAGGAATGGGGAGCACACTATTGGAGGTAGGTGGTAAACAGACAGCTCTGGTACACTGTGGCCTTTAAACTGGTGAAATGTTCACCTGTGATAAATTCAGAGGGTAAGAAGTTGGAAGGAGCTGTGCAAGTGGACATAAAGTACAAAGCATTGAGATATATGAATCAAGGAATGGCTATAAGGACAAGACATCAGATAGATGGTCATTATTAAGCACTGTTAATGTTCATATATACACATTCATGAAAATATAATTATAGTCACATTTATATATATATATATATATATATATATATGTTGTGTGTGTGTGTGTGCATGTAGTATGTATATGGGTGGTACAGGAAATTGAACCCAGGGTCCTTGCACTGAATAACATCCATAAACTCTTCAAATTCTTTATTTTGAGATAGTGTCTTTCTAAATTGCTCAGTCTAGGCTCAAACTTGTGATCCTCCTGCCTCAGCCTCCCAGAGTGCTGAGATTACAAGCATGCACCATCATGACCAGCTTAAATGAATCTTTATTGCACTATAGCCCTAGAATGCTGCATCTGTAGAGATAAGCATCCCCGCCCCCAATTTAACCACTCTTTCACCAGGTGACAATAAAAGAGCATTAATGAAGTAGAAACTTTGGATGCCACTACACTGTTTAAAATGTTTATTTCCAGAGAGCAAGAGAATATAAAAGGATGATTCCATCTTGTTATGGAAAATTGAAAATGGACAACCAAACCAGTTAGGATCATTGGTCCACAGTGAGAACACAGAAAAACATATGGAGCCCAGGCAATCTATGGGAGTGTTTGTGTGTGTGTGTGTGTGTGTGTTCTGTTTTGTTTTGCTGTTCCTTTGCACAATTGTGACTGTAAAAAGACCAAGATAAAATCTTCAGCTTGAGAAGCCTGTGATGATCTGGGAGTCATGTTATTTTCATCTTGACACCAAGTTAGCACCTGAGGCAAAAAGATATAATAGCTGCAGGGAATAAGAATCCAGATTATAATATGGAGGATGAAAAATAGATTATCAGTTGTAGCCTGAAACCAGTGGCAACAGTGTGTTTAGCAGTTTATTTTGAGACATTTCCTCTTTTAAAGTTCCTCTATCAATAAGAGGGATGTTAAAAAAAAATAAGAGGGATGTACTGTCTTCTGAATATTTATTTAAAAAAAAACAGATCTGAGAGGTTGAAGGGGTGGACTATGATAGTCATAAGACATCCCCACAAAGAAGGTCATTCTGTACACATGCAGAGTGTGGGCATCTAACACTGTCAAGAACCCAGCTCCTTAGCTGCAGAAAGCTGCCTTGACTGAAGGCACTTTCCACCCTGAGTATCCTTTGATGGTGACTGAAAAGGTAGAGATATGAACACTGACAGACTTTCACCCAGTGTAGGGTACTGTGTTGGGAAATAGTTTCCTGATTTCACCATTGGTTGTTGCTTTGCAGTTTTACTTCTCTCTAATCTTGTTTTTGTCCCTTCTTTTCATAGATGGTCTCTAACAAACATCTTTCTGCCAAAACTCTGTATAATCTTTTCGAGTACCACTCTGTTTTTATCACAGTAGCTTTGTAGTATAGTTTCAAGTTGGGGATTGTGATACTCTGAGCCATGTCTCTGTTGCCTAGAATTGCTTTTGCTATTATAGGTCTCTTCTTGTTCCAAATGAAGTTTTGGATTGTTTTCTCTGGTTCTGTGAAGTATATTGTTGGAATTTCAATCAAGATTGCATTAAATCTATATAGTAGTTTTGGAAGTATGGCCATTTTCACTATATTGCTTCTTCCTACCTGAGAGCAAGGGTTGTCTTTCCATTTTCTGATGTCCTCTTGGATCTCTTTTTTCAGAGTGCTGTAGTTTTATGAGTAGAGATCTTTTATTTCTTTTGTTAGATTGATTCCTATGTATTTCATCTTTGGATGCTATTGTGAAAGGAGTTGTTTCTCCCGAAACAAACCTCAGGATCAATGGAACAGATTAGAAGATGCATACATACTAACCCACGTCATCTTTGACAAAGGAGGCTCTTTAATAAATGGTGCTGGAAAAATTGGGTTTCAACTTACTGTAAAATTAAAGCTAGACTTATATCTCTTACCATGCACTGAACTAGAGTTGAAATGGATCAAAGATCTAAATATGAAAACAGAAACGCTAAACTTGCTAGAAAAGAGGTTATGTAGAACTATTGAAGACCTTGGTATAGGAAAAGACTTTATGAACAAAATCTCCGTGGCACAGGAACTAGCAGAAAGAATCAACAACCGGGATCTCATCTTATTGAAAACCTTCTGCACTGTAAGAGAAACCACCAACAAAGTGAAGAGACAATCCACTATGTGGGAAAAAATTTTTACCAGATGTTCCTCAGACAAAGGTCTACTCTTGAGAATGTATAATGAACTCAAAAAAAAAAAAATCAGACCTCCCGAATTTAAATATCAAATTCAAAAATGGGCATCTGAAATGAACAGACATTTCTCAGATGCAGAATTAGAAACAGCAAATAAACATATGAAAAAATATTCAACATGCCTGGTCATCCAAGAGATACAAATGAAAACAATGCTGAGATTTCCATCTCACTTCAGAAAGAATGGCTGCTATCAAGTAATCAACCAATAACTAATGCTGACAGGGTTTTGTGGATAAAGGAACCCTTCTCCACTGTTGATGGGAGTGTAGACTGGTGCAACCACTGTGGAAATCAGTAATAAGATACCTCAAAGAACTAGGATTAGAAGTCCCGTTTGACCTAGCTATTCCTCTGCTGGGTATCTTCCCAAAAGAATTAAAAGAATCATACCACAGAGATATATGCACATCCATATTTATGGTGTCACAATTTGTAATAGCTAAAACTTTGAAACAGTCCAGTTGCCCATCAATTGGTGACCGGATAAAGAAGATGTGTGTGTGTGTGTGTTTAATGAAATGGACAAGTAGTTAGCCATCAAGAAACTATAGACATTTATAGTTAAATGGATGCACAGTGAGGCCATACTCTTAGTGAAATAAATAGGACACACATGTATAAATACTGAATTGTTTCTCTGGTGTGAGAAAATAAAAGTGCAAATGAAGATCAAAATGTATAATAGATAATAGGTCCGAAGGGGAAGTGAAGGTATGAGAGGAAAAGAAAGAAGGGAAAGGAAAAAATATGAGAAAAGGAAAATATGGAAACAGTCTTTGTAAATAGGGAAGGGTTGGAGGGAGGGAGGGGGAATGGGGAAAAAAATAAGAACCAAGATATATCATGTAAAGGTACAAATTCCCAATGATGAATGTTTTCATATTGTATACCTAAGATGTACCAATAAACTTAATGAGTAATAATAATAATAACCCTCTGTATAATCAATTGCTGGCAAAGAAACCAACCTGTCACATTTACAAGGCCACATTGTAAGACAGGGGATTTCTGTAAAGGTAATGTAAGAATTTATCAAAATACATGTAAAGGTAGTGGTCCAGGGATCAAAAATTAGTGTGTATGCAACAGTTAATTCTTTATGTGGTCTTTAATCCTAATTCTAGATATCTACAAAGGGTATCTCTAACTAGTTTTTATAATGCATTCTTCTGATACTCTCAAGATTTTACGTTTTATGTTTAAAAGAAAAATTTATTTTCATTTGTAAGGTTTGGCATTTCTTTATAGTTTAAGTGCTGAATAAAATTATTTTAGATTTAAGGCTTTTTGTAATTTACTCATTCATATTCAATAGATTGATCTACTTCCTCAATACTTCTCTGGTGACTAAATAAGTAACTATGTTCTACCAGTATAATCTTGGGCATGAGAAATTTTTGGATTTACACTGTTAGGTAAAGTAAATGTTAGCTTTTAGAGTGATGATTATGTAATGAATTGAAGGCTATAGTGTTTTGAGTAAATTATGTTTAATTTAGATAAATGATGACTAATTGATTTAAACCAAACCTTCCAGGAAACAGTGTTTTCTTAAAAATGTGAATAGCACATGATCTAGTAGTGGATGTGAAATACAAAATATTTTTAAAAACATAAAGAGAGAGAATATAAAAGTAACACTAGGGGCCGGGGATTTATCTCAGTGGTTCCACTGCCTGCTTCACAAGCATAAGGTCCCAAGTTCGATCCCCAGTCCAAAAATAAATAAATAAATAAAAGTAACACTGAAATTGAAAATAGTTCAGTAAGAGGTTGCTTCAATGATAACAAAATGGAGGCACATCATAAAAGACTGCAACTTCTTAAATGCAGAAACTTTCATAGTTTCTTATGTCTTTTATCTCATTTATCTATTTGTGTTTTTTTGTTACTGACATGGATTGATGCAAATTATCAAGGAACTCTTTCGTGGCAGTACTTTTTGCTTGTCCACAAAGGAAGATACCTATTTAAACTTCATTTCTTGTTTGTTTATTTTATTTTAGTTCTGGCTGAATTAGCAATTAACATTATTATACTGTTATTGAGACTGAGATTAAAATTCAGTTTTAAAACAAAAAAAGAGAAATTCAATAGGTTGGATAATATTTCTGTAAAAGAAACCATAACAGTCTTACAAGGGAGAAACTTTTTCTTGATGCTATTTTTTAATGAATTTAACAAGTAGGTCATTATATAATTATGGATCCATGGAATAAATATTATTTCAAAGGTTTTTTTTTATAGAGGAAGCAGAAGTGATCTTTATGTGAATGGTCTTTGGATCAAAATGGTAAAGTTATATCATTAAAATACAAATTAGTAAAGTGTTTCAGAAAAGTTATCAGTCTGTTTTGTTGGAGCTGGTTATATATTTTTCTGCTACTCTGAGTTAACAAAGGCATAAAATAAATGGACATTGTGTACATGTATACAATTATTTATTTACTTGTTCACTATTGAGAAATAGCTGCTATTATCATATTAAGACATCTTGTGAGTAGAGACATTGAATGCTTTGGTTGTAGTGGTTTGTCAAGGAAGTGCACACAATGCAGATTATTGGAAGATAAAGAGTCGCCCTTTAGGATGAAAGGGAGGCATGCTTATGCTGTTACAAAAGTTTTCTTCCCTAAGATCTAGGTCCCTGACCTATAGTTTAACCACTGCAAATATTACCTTTCCCTCTGCTTGCCACCCTGTGGTAACTGAGGTTCAGGGAACTAGTGATAGAAAATGTGGAGATTCTGACTCCTGCTATTGTTGTGAGTAAAAAAAAAAGAAAACCTTTTTCTCTAACTCTGATGTCTCATTATCTATTGATAGCATCCATGAGACTGTGACAGATTAACCTGTTAGTTTGAAAAACGGTAAAACCTCAGAGTCCTCACTCTTTTTCAAATATATATTGTATGCATGTTTGTTGATAGATAGCAGGTCACAAATCTTTTATTAATATCCATGTCTTCCTCATAGGCATTGAATAAAAATCAACACAACACAGAGATTCTTTTAAAAATTGAAAATTCTAGAAATATCTTCTTTGTTTATGACAGCATTTTCCTTCTGTGGAGAATTAATAGCAGTTTGAGTGAACAAATACTTAAGGGGACAGTTTTAAATCTCAGGTCTTATGTACTGTACAATTGTTTTCCAGAGAAATAAAGCCAATAGATCATGAAGATACAGAGAGTTCAGTTTTAAAGACTCAGTCCATATGACTATAAAGGCTATCAGGTCCATAACATCCAGAGTTGGGTGCCAGAGTGAAGAATCAGGGAAGAGTCAATTTTGTCACCCAAATCCAAGGCCATTTGGTGGAAGAATTTCTTCATGCTCAGAACATATCAGGTTTTTTTCTGTTCATGCCATCAACTGATTCCATGAGACACTTCCACATCATGAAGAACAATTGGCTTTTCCCTTCATCCAGTGATTTACAGGAAGAGAAACTTTAAGAATGATGTGTTCAGCTAAATATTGGGCACTGCAGTTCATTAATTTGTCATATAAATGTAACCATATGTACCATTATGTAATACTCACCTACATCTCATTGCAGTCATTGTCAATTTAAAAATAAAGGAGTTGTGATTAAATTCTATTCAAGTTTAGCTTCCATGACATTTCTTCATGTTAGTATATTGAATGGTCAGGGAAAAATCTACAATAAATACATTAAACTTTGCTAAACAGTTATGAAAAAATAAATTTTGTTGATCATACAACACTGTTTTGGGTAGTACCTATTAAAATGATTGAGACTAGCATTTTATAAAACATGCTTTATTAAATATGCCCTTAGAATATGAGAAAAATAATATTTTTACTATAACAAGCAAGTTATAAATTTCAGTACAATTCTCATATAATTTTGAAATCAAAGTTATTGAATATTTACTTACCTACCCATTGTTTTATGTCTCATTTAAATCAGTTTTCTACTTAAATATTAAGAAGAAGGAATAGTATTTGAAAACTGATTATGTATAACAGTCTCAAAATATCAAAATATATCTTTTCTGTGTGCTATACATTTTTTCAAGCCATTTAAAAAAATAATCACTTTAGACTATTTGCAAATAATGTCTCTTAGAAGCTTAGAATCTAGTCAGTATTCTACAAATACTCTACTTACTGATAGGGTGTGCAAGTCATGTGTCTCAACTACTGAACTCTGCCAAATAAAGAGTGAAAAATAGCTCTATGTAAAACAGGTAAATAAATGAATATGACTGTATTCAGATAAATGTTTATTTGCAAACCATGATCTGGTTTGGATTAGCAAAGGGGCTATCATTCACTAACCTGCCGTCTAGAACACCTCTTGTGAAAAATAAAGTGAACCACGGATAAAATACTAAATATATAATTTTAAAATTTCTACTTGCCTCATTAAAAAGTAGATGAAAGTATGTGTAATTAATTTTAGTAGTATATATTGGTTAATCCAAAATATATTATCATTTTGTCCTTGCTTTTGCAGCACATATACAAAATATATTATCATTTCAATATGTAATAAATATGTAAATTGTTGATGTGGTAATTTGCATTATTTCTTTTGTAAACATCTTTAAAATACTCTGCACATTTTATGCTTTTGACATACCTCAATTTAAGCTAGACACATTTCAGGTACTCAACAACTACATATAGCTAGTAGCTATAGAGACAAGTTGATGTAAAGAAACATTTAGGATATTACCATTAAGGTCTTACAGAGAATGTCCTAAATATGTATTTCTTTCAAGAAGTTTTACAACTATTTGCTGAGTTTCCACATTAAAACTCTTGGTTTTATATAACATAGGTCCAACATTGTAGGATAAATTTAGAACTCCAAACTAGAAATAACATAAGGTAATAGAAATTTTTAATGGTTTAAAATAATTTAGGAGAAAACCAAATCCAACCTATCTGTATTATGCAATAATTGCTTCTAGTCTTGTTTATGTGCTTTGCTAAAAAGAGTGGCTTATAAATTTCAGTACATTCACAGAAGATCTATGATAGGATTGATAGTAAGTGTTGAAAATAAAATTATAGGACAAATCAGGGCATACAGGCTAGAAAAAAAATTAGAGAACCACTTACCTCAAAGATCAACACCTTACTTATTTGCTAGATTTAATAGAAATATAGTTTCTTAAATCCCTGAGGCATATATTTTAATGAATTTTCAGAATTCCTAATGGAATCAACCCTTGCAATAGTGACTATAAATTTGAGCTAGCTGTTCTATTAACCAGGAGAGAAAGAGCTTCATTACAAATTCTCAGTATGTATTTTCTTCAGAATCTGACTTCCGATTATATTTTTTTGTACAAAGCACATCCTTCAACAGCAGGGTAGAGCAGAGCAGTGTTGGTGAAATAATATCTTTGCATTGCCCATTTTAAAAAAATTAAAACTGTGTCCAAAGTTCTTCTAATAAAACATCTGGTTGAAAGCAAGTCAGAAAGACTAGACTAAGGCATCTTACAAACCTAATTTGGCCACTGTGCAAATCACTAAGGTATCATGTTAGCAATTTGTGCAATAGCAAAGTTCTATAAGCACACAGGGGCAATGAGTTACAGGAATTATGGTTCTTCATCCCAGCACTGAGTTTCTTCTTTGTCTGCTATTCATATTCATGACCAAGCTGTCTTTAAGGACAATGAAGTGACAGCTGTCTGCTGTTCTCTTTGTCTTGTCCTGGGTCTCTTGTAAGCCTCTTCCACTGCCATCCGTATCTTGGGGACCAGATGCACAGCGCTGCATCCCTCAATGTTTCAGTCTGAAAGTGACCTCTGTGACCTGTGGGCTTTTTGGATCTTAGTGAAGAAATAAGTCATTTCACACACACACGCACACACACACACACACACACACACACACACACACGCAGTTTAGACAGCATCTCAAGGGCATCTGACTCTGAACTGGAAATTTCCCTCATGAGCTAGATAATGTACCGTGAAGTGAGCCAAAAAGGTGAAATTGAGTGAACTGCCCATGAACTAATAAGATGACAAAAAGAAGACATATCAACTCTTTGCAAAGTAAGAAAAGACTGAGCACTGAAAACTTATTTCTTAAAAAATATAATAAGGGTAAAAAAGCTAATAGCAAGTGGAATCTTGGGTTGCAGATCTGATTGCACCACTGTGTTTGTGCTGGGGATATGGATCTGTCCCTTGGGTCTTCTTCTTAGTCCTTACTCATCTGTGTGGGCTGCTTGAAGAACACGATGTTATGTCCTTGTTAGGTTTTTACTTAATCTCTCTTGCTATTGCACTTGCCTTCACAGCACAGGGTTAATCTAAATTATCTTTCTCTCTGGCATGATCAGTTTGTCCAAGGAAAGGATTTACTGCTTGATCCTGTTTGTTTTGTTGGCTATGGAGCAGCACGAATGAAGTGAAGTGCGGTGTAGGTGTGCATGGAAATGAGGGCAGAAAAGTCCTCATTTATCCTTAACTTTTCCTCCATATATATGTGCTGCTGAAGCAAGCACTTAACTTTTCCCCCCAAAACAATCATTTTGGTGACAAGCTGAGGCAAGAGAATCAACAACTCAATTCTTAAAATTTTCTTTGAGTTGGTTTGAGAACACTTAATTTAAGAAACTCGAAGTCTTCAGAAATATATCTCTATTGAGAACCCACAGAATATATCATAAAAACAATATAACATTAAAGAGAAGATTGGATTCAAGCCCCAGATAAGCCTCTTAGACAAAGTATTTAACCTGAAGTTTCAGTTTGAGCATTTGTTAAAAGTGATAGTGATAATAATATCCACCTTATATTTTTCCTGTGAGTTTTCAAGGTAATGCATATATGCAGAACACTGAGCAATTTCTCCCTTAATTAATATTTGTAATGTGAGTTGAAGTGATAGTATTCTTTAGTATAATGATCAAGATAGGACTAGTGAGCAGTAGAGAAGGAAAACGATTCCTTTAAGTTGGCTCCCTTTTTCAGCAGCTGTGTTATCTACTATGATGTGTAGAAGACAATGTTCCCTTGCACTCTTAAAAGGAAAATAGTTCAGCATTATTCAGCATTTTAAAATTTTCAGATATTTAAGAATATGAGACTTTATGTGCTCTATTAAATTGACTGTGTGGGCTCTCTTTCATCTGGAATCACTCATATACATTTGACAACTGATTTTCACAACACTGCAGTCTCTTGAGGTCAGAGACTTCAGGTTGCATTTCAAATGAAGTCACCGCTGTTTGTCCTATAAATCTAACCCAAAACAGAATGAAAATTTAGACTTCCCAAACCCACCAAACTCTTTAAAGGCAAGCTTTTAAATAAAAGAACAAAACAATCTTTATTTGAAGTGTATACATGATGTTTCTAAGAAGATCTCCAAAGTAGAAGTGAACTGAACTCCAACTTTAGAAAGTCAAAATAAAGAGGAGTTGATGTGTAAAAATGATGCTAGCCCTGAAGCAAAGAGGGCTTCCCTGTGAGATAGGATGGATCACATGCCAAGGCTGAGAAGCTTCCTGTTGTGTCAATGTACTGTGCAGGGGCTAAGATTGAATACTGAGAGCCCTTCTACTTCAGATCATGAATAAAACCCTGTGATACCTTTGATAAGACTGTTACCTTTGGAGCTGGACCAAATTCTCCTGGGAGACTGCCTTTCCCATCTAGTTTTTAATGGTTTTGTATAATCTCATCTTGCTTTAAAATACTCTGTCATTAATCATTTACTTCATTTCTTCTTATACTTTAGAAATAGAATAATAAAAACACTCCACACAATGGCTAGTCTACTATGCCAAGCAAAAAGCCAAACCAAACCAAACAAAATTAGACACTCAGAGTGGATAGACCTACTAAAAAATTCTTACCAGCTTCATAGTAAAATGCAGTAAAAGGAATTTTTTTCTATTTTACAGGAAAAATATATGGTGAGGGACTGAAATTTATGTGGTTGTTGATCAATCAATAGCCTGATTAACTATTGAATATATATCAACCTAATTTGTAATTGATGACATGTTTCCTCTTCCATCTGAGGATTTTTATCTTCTGCAGATCTATTTGTAGGATATTTCTTTTTATTTTGGTTACTTGTGCACTGCTATTACTAAGCCATCAAAAATGACGTTAGACGTCATTAGTAACCAGGTAGGCTCAAAACTACCTTCTGACATCTAATACATGACAAGAGGTGACTTATCTACTACATAAAAGTATCCCTTCACTGAACTTCAGTTTGAGGTACTATCTTGTTCTATTTGTGCCACTTTAACAAAATACCACAGACTGGATAATTTATAAACAATAAAAGGTATTTTTCATGGTTCTAACGACTGGATAATCTAAGATCAAAGTGCAGATGGGATTGCTTTCTGGTGAAGAATACTGTCTACTTCCATAATGTATACTTGTTATTGTTTTTTGAATATTAATTTTATTTTTAATAAAATTGTTTTGTTTTTTAATATTAATTTTATTGGTGTACCATATATATTTATATATATGTGTGTGTGTGTGTGTACATATATATATATATATACACACATATATATAAAATGATCGCATTCATCATAGGGGATTTGTACCTTCACACCATATATCTTGATTCTTTTTCCCCTGTCCCCTCCCCTCCCTTCAACGTCTCTTTTCCTCCTTACTTAACAAAGCTTTGTTTCCTTTTTTTATACAATGGAGCACTACTTTGCCATAAATAAGGGTAAACTTGAGACATTTCTACGCAAATGATGCATGGTAAGACCATACTCTTAAGTGAAATAAATTGGATGCACACATGTAAAGATGCCAATTTTTGGTCCGGTGTGAGAAAACAAAAGGATAAATAAGGACCAAAATATATAATCAATATTGGGAAACAAGAAGAAAATGTTCAAATGGGAAGGGGAACAAGGGAGTGGAGAAGGGGGAAAGAAGGATGGGAAAAGAAAAAAAGAATAAAAGGAAAAATGAAAACAAAGCTTTTATTGTGTTCTTAAAAGACAGAAGGGTAAGAGGGCCCTGCCTTTAACCTCAAATCTTTTAGTAAGAGTGTTGATCCCAGTTCAGAAATTTAATCACCTCCAAGGGTACAAATGTAAAGACAGTCGGGATTCAGGTTTAGTTTCAATGTGAAGTTTGATGGGAATGCCACTGTTCAAACCATAGAGTAATAAGGGGTTGAGCTTTGCTCATAGTCACCTCACGTTTGTCTTATGTAAACTTGTAGATACTGAAACTCTTGCACTTATCTGGTCTTAAGAATCAAACATTGAAATGTAAGCATATTCAAGTCCAATAACAAATCCAAATACATCATTGTCTTTTGTTACTGAATTAAGTCTGGCTTTTCTATCTCTGCCCCTGTCACTCTGTGTCTGTCTGTCTGTCTTTCTTTCCCTCCATCGCTTCCTCTGTCTTTCTCTGTCTCACACACACACACACACACACACACACACACACAAGCAGGTAGATACGCAATTGGAGCAGAAGTCACATTTATAATCAGAGCATTGTAAACAAGTACTCTACCCTCTGCTGCATACTTCCTCTGAGTACACACAGTTTGCCTATTTATTGTACAGTCCAAGGGAAGCAGACAAGTACAGGAAAAGCACATGTGCTTCGGGGTTACACTTCCTTACTTTATCTCATGAAAATGAAGCTAAGAACAGAGTCCATACTCTTATTGTTCTTGCTTTCAGAATCCTTAATCCATCTTTGTAAACAGAAACTTCCTGCAAGTATTTTAAATGTCTGAATTTTCTTGAAGCATCTTTGCCTTCATATTTAAAAGGATACTTACCAGGCTCTTTGAGGTTGGCTTTCTGCAATGTGAGAAGATGGTTCCAAGGGAAGAGTGCTTATTTCTGCTCTAGATGTCCCTGTGCTTCTGGACCATACCAGTGGTTTTTAAAGGTAAGAAACAATAACAGAAAAAAAACTTAACAAAAATAAAATAAAGTACTCTTGAAATTCCTCTGTGGTCAGTATGGTTCCTTTGGAGGAAGTATGCCTTTAGTTAAGCCCAACTGATCTTATCCAAGAGCTGGTAAGCATACTCAGAGAGTCAGGAAGACTGTGAACTATGGTTAGGAGCCCTCTTGCTAAAGGATAGAAGGCTTTTCAATCTCTCCAGTTTGGTATTATTTATTCCTTTTCATTGGTAAGGAATCAGACATGAGTTCATCTTGGGTTTTATGCACTGAAAATTGCATAGTAGAATGGATAACAGACATGCTGCATAGCTTCTCTCATTAACCATCAGACTGTGTGTGCCTTTCTGGAGACAGATAAACCTGAGATGCTTATGGATTTTTTTCTCTTTAAGCAGACCTAATGGTTTTATAAGGACTGTCATTGGAAACCAATATGAAGGAGTGAGAGAAAGAAATCGACCTGCTGTCACATGAGAGCCCTGAAATATTAGATTGTTCTCGGAATGCAGGGACCACTGAGCATGCCAACTTACTTCCAGTGAAGCTCTGATGGCGAGCAGAGTGACAGCTATTTGTTAGGACAGAAAACAGGGGATGTACTTTAAAGATCTGCAGTATGATGTAAATATTGACTCACCTCAATTTTTAAATTGGTGAAAAGTGTTTGTAATGTTAAACCCTTCTTCTGCAAATCGGTCCTGTCAACAAGGGATGGTGGGAGGGGTGAATATTGACAAGAAATGAGAAAGTATTTGCCAATGGAGTATTTGTATTTTTTCTCATTTAAAATACATGGAGATACTTCATAAACCCCCATGCAGATGCAGAGAACCAAGCTTCAATTCCTGGAAGGATCCTACTTAACTATGAGAAAGGTTTCTATGCTAATATTTTAGCATTATAATTCCTATTTAGATTACACAAATAACAAGGTTATTTTTATTTCTCATTTCAGTTCCTACTAGAAATGTTCAAATTTTGGGTTTGAAGACAGTGGAAACTTGGAAGTTGGTACCTGTTTCCTGCTTTTGCAAGTTTGTCTTTATTAGTGGGTATGATAAAATCGTCCAATCCCATGACCAGAAGAGGTTCTTGCTAAGGTTACAGGGGAATCCATTTGTTTTCTTGGCTAATTTTACTTAGTCATGAGGGTGTCATGAGCCAACTCACCTCAGACTCTCTACATTCTTATCTTTAAAAGTGCAAAGCATTTTCCTGACACCAGCCTGAAGTCATTGTTTTAAGACTTGATTTAGAGCTCACATAGTGTTTAGTACTGACTTTAAAAGGGGAGCCGCTACAAACCTTAAGATTTCTGGTTAAGATTTCAGGTCTTTCTGTACTGTGCTCTGATAAATGCCATGAGGCTTTAAGGGCACATCCAATGAGAGAGTATTTCTGGTCAATTTTCAAGATAAATGGATTGTATGATCCAGTCAATCAATTATGTCACACTCTTTTGCCAAATGGTATGTAAAAATGAGACTCAGGTTATCGCTAGCACACTTAGTGCTTTACACATATCATGAATCAAGTACAATTCACAGTTCATGGCTAGGGAAAGTTTGGGTTTAAATGTAACAACCAGCCACTTTTTTTTGTTGGGGTGGTTGTTATACCTCCCAGCTGTTGGAGTCATTCAACTTCATAATGCCAGGAGGACTAGACACTGGGGTCAAGACCTATGTCTGCAGTATGACTGGACATAGCTATTAGATTATTACAAAGTGACAACTCAGTACTTGTTCAGTGGCTATGGGCAAAGGATCACAAAAGCAATCCTTACAGGCAATTACTTCTGCCTTCTTTGAACTGTTGAGTAGATTATCTGGGCTTCAGCTCTTACTCAGAGCTGATTCTTGGAAAATTAGCATCGTGCAAGTTTGGGACAGGTTGTGGATGCATAGTTGAGTGGTCTGGGAAAACAGAAATGTGAAAGGCCCAGCTGAGAAATGAGAGAATATCTGCTTAATCCAAGGTAACAGGTAGACATATCTGTGGTTAAACTCTAGCTCTGGCATTTACATGACCTTCAGCAAATTTCCAAAACCTCCTTGAGATTTAGTTCAACTCTTTTGCTCTTTCATTCTCCTTCTGTCTCTAGTTCTAACTCTTTGTAACTCTCTTTTTGTATCATTTGCTTATTTCCATGATGCAATAACCTCTCCACAGAACACTTCATTGTGCCAATAGAGTCGGTGAGTATAGAGTTGGGATGAGATGTGTGCATGTAACTCCTGAAACTCTGTGAGGAGGCCCCAGCATAAGGGGGATTTAAGCTACACCATTCAACACCCAGAATATAAGGAAAGCTCAGAAAGTTTGGTTGAATCATGTTGAAGAAGTTGTAGAATATGATGCAATTACTTTCAATACTAATGACAAACATAAGGTATGTAAGTCTAGACACCGAAAAGAATGAATATCTATTGTTTTTAAGGTAATGAGAAAGATGTGTATCCATCTTGATCTCAGGCCCAGACTCATATTGATGCAATGAGTAAATAGTTTATAAGAAATTGGCAAGGTCTCGATAATGTGTAGTTGCTAAACATTGTTCTTTTCTTTTTTAACAGAGACAAACTGGGCTAGTTTCTTAGAAAAACTATGTATACTACTAATACTATTTCCCTTTGCATTATTATTCCCCTTCTCCTAAACTACTTATGAGTTATCAGAGAACACAGATATCTAAGTAAGTCAATGCTGATGATATGGGTCAGTAAAAGAGAACTGAGATTTTTCATTTTGAGCAGTGTTTAAGAATTTCACAAGGGATTTTAGGCATAGAGAATCTTAGCATGCAAATACTTGAAAAATAAAAGTGTCATGTGTTTCAGGACCCATCAACATCCCAGTGCAGAGGGGGTATAAAGTGGGAGTATGGGTGGCCCACAGATGAGCATGGAAAGGTATCTGGAGAGTGGATTAGTCAGGCTTCTACAGGGAAACAGAATTAATAAGACACTTACAACTGTGTAGGGGATTTGTTATGGATACTGGCTCACCTGATTATGGAAACCGAGAATCATACAGTCTGCCATTTTCAACCTAGGGAATAAGAGCCGTTGTTGAAGTTCAGTCTGAGTTTGAAAATCTGAGGACAGATGAGTCAATGATGTAACTGAAGCAGAAAACCTGAGCAGCACTGGGATCACTGATATTAGTCCTGGAATTTAAAAACCCAAGACCTCAGAGCTCTGATGTCCAAAATAGAGAAATGAGTGTCCCACTTCTGGAAGAGGGAACATATTTCCCCTTCTTGTGTCTCTATTCCATTAGGGTCACTAATGGATTGGATGGTGAACTCTCACAGCTATAAGGGCAAATCATACTCAGTATAATTCAAAAGCCAATTTCTACAACTTAGATACACATTCAGAAATAATGTTTTAGCAGATATCTTGGCATCCCTTAGCCCAGTCAAGTTAACAAATAAAATTAATCTTCAGAGAAGGGGAAATCTGAAATGGCAATACATGTCCAGCTCAGAAGTGAGATATTTTTGGTACTGGGGATCAATATCAGGACCTTGTGTTTGCAAGGCAGGTGCAGTGCCACTGAGCAACACCCTGGCCCTGAGATTTTTTATCATAGAAACGTCAACATACTGACACAGCACTCATATGGACTAGTACATAGATGAAGCGGTGGTTAATTTTTCCCCATTAATCTGATATTTGTTTGAACAGTGTTTTCTATTCAACACTTCATGCACCTAGTCCTCAGGTTAAACATCAGATAATTTGTATTTTTTCACACAATTTAAAGTAAATCTTCTGGAGACCCTGCAGTTAGGTTCCAGTTTCCTGACCAGTACATGACACAGGCCTGAAGGGAAAAAACGAAACAAACCTAAAAGACAGAACTAAGAGAGAAAGTGGAGTGCCAGGATGACCAATGGTGGTCCAACTGACAAAGGCACTGGCCAGTCCAATCCACTGATTTTTATTGGTAATTGATTGGGATAAAGGTTAGCTACATGCAAGGGCAGGAGGAATACGTGAAAGGATACACAGTCCTGTGGTTTCTATGGAAACCAATGTAAGCACGATTCATAAAGAACAAAACAAAGCATTCTCGAATTAGGAATAAAATAGACAAAATATATGATTGTAATTAGAACATTGTTCTTCTAGTAAGAAGGTTTTAGTTGTGGGAACGGAATTTGGGTGAGAATTACTGGACTCACCTGTCAAAACAAGACAATTGTGGTGTTAACTCTTTACAGCCTTCTCTGCTTACATCTTGCTTGGGGGATAATCAATATTGCATTCTCCCTCAGTATAGAAATACATTTCAGTTCGAGGTGTAATATATACACCAAATTCTTTTCCCTCTTTCTCAATTCAATTATGAACTTACACATCTACCCTGTTTAATTGATGAGAAATTTAACCCTAGAATAGCACAAAACATTAGGGGCATAGCTCCTTAACTGGAAATTATAAGGAAGATTCATCACAACATACGACATCACTTTTCTCTGCTTTACGTGTCCCTGCTGCATCTTTTGCACCATGCTAAAGGCAGGGAGTGATTTGGGAAAATTGCCCTGGCTGTCTACAAATGCCACACGGCTATTCCCCTCCAAGGTTGTACCATCTATGGCGTTCCTTTCCTGAGACTACAGCCATTAGTAAGAGACATTGTTCCCTTTTGTAGCTTCAGGAATCGCATCTGACTTCTAAGCAATCTGCTTGAAATAAAACAGCAAGAAAACTGCAGACAAAGACAGATAATCAGTTCTCCAAAACCAACATTGTTAGTAGTAATTTGTAATGTTTACAGTTTGGGGGTATTAATCCCCACATATTAGGGTCTGAATATGGGGGACTCCTTTTTCTTTATTTCTTGTTTCTGGTGCTACTGACCTACTGGTTGATGTATGATGGGGTCTTTAATAAATACATTTTGAATAATTTAATATACTCTAATTCCCTAAGGAAAATTTTATTAACCTAATTTTCCTGAAAGAAGAAGACTAAATATAATTATTTGGTACTTGACTAGTACTTTAAAACCAAATAGTTGGGATAACCTAAAATATTGGAGCTAATTTTATAATCTTACCGGGGCAGGTGGTATACATATCTGTAAGACAAAAATTGTGATGTCAGGAGTTTTATAGATTCATTCATCTTTTTTCTTCTATACCATATTGGGGTCCTTAAATCATGTATATAATTAAGTCATCAGGTTATCTCTTTCCCAAGAACATTGTTTTTTTTACCTCTTTGAACTAAAATACTACTCTGTTTTAAAAACGGGAAGGACACGGGAATAAAGTTTTAAAAACCTCCTGCTCTATTGAATTTGCCATATAAGTGTGAACGATTAGAGACACTGATTTTTTTCTTCCTACAAAGTGGTGGTGTTAAAATGTTCATTAACTGGAAGTTATAACAGTGCACAGTTGATCAATACAAGGTAGATTAGCCAGTGACAAGCACAAAATCCACAATGCACATAGAACCAATGAAATTGACCAGAGGATGCACTTGGCGATTAGACTCTACAGCTGGAAAATGTTTCTATTTATTCCTACTTTATTCAACTCAGAAAAATATCCTGGCCTTTCAGTGATCCAGAGAAGGCTGCTAGAGGATTGCTTGTAGGATCTTGAGTGTCAGTATTTCCCAGGTGCTTCTGTAATCATTATGCCAAATTAAGTATATTTGACTAGGGGAAAAAATAAGAACCTAGATACATCATGTAAAGGTACAAATTCCCAATGATGAATGTCATAATAGTATACACCGAAAATGTACCAATAAATTTAATGAATTAAAACAATCATCTAGGCTAACTTTTCTATAGTGGTCTAGATTTAATGACAATGTAGCAAAAACTTTAACCTGTAGACAAGTTATAAACATAGACATTAAAGGGCATACACTTTGGATTTAGAAAAATCAGTATTTCTGACATATAAACTCAGGGAAATCATCACATCACCCATGGTCAAATTTCTCTGAGATAGCAGCACATAATCTTATGTTATGTGTTTAGATCAAAAGGTCCAAACACAATGGTTTGAAAATTACTGCAGACAGAACCTTAAGGATTTACCAAGAAGACAGTTTTTGAGGTTACTTCCTCTTTGGAGGTTATAAGTTAGTGCCCATGTACTTCCCTCAATTGGTTCACATCCACCATGACATCACTAATTTTAATCTGTTATTAGATAGACGGATCTTCTGCTTTATATTTTGTTTTAGAGTCTTAATACCAGCTCTTTTTTGTTGTGGTACTGGGGAACCAACTCCAGACCTCCCTTTTGCAAGGTAGTCAGCGGAACCACTGAGGTAAATCCCCAGCCTCTTAATACTAGTTTTAAAAATATCACTAAATAATACAGTGGTACCTTGGTTCACATTCTTAATTATTTCTATGACTCTGTTCTCAAAGCTAATTGGACAAGAACTGAATCAGATTTTCCTATGAGGTAAACAATGAATCTAACCAGTGGATTCAGTTCTCAACCATTTCAGTTTGAGACCAGAATCGTGGAAAGAATTAAGTTTGTGAATCTAGATACCACTGTAGATATAAAATATTATGTAAAAAGAAACATTATGCTTCTATTTAAAATTAATAATGCATAATAAATTTTTAATGAATTTTATTGATACATTTTA